>OY755086.1:26512917-27033695 GCA_963576655.1 Gastrophysa polygoni | reverse complement strand
AATACATGTATTTTTTAATGAATGTCCAGGATATTTAAAATTTTTGAAAACAATAGTCAAGACTGGAGGAAAGAGAGAAAACAAGTTTTAATAAACAACAAATTTTTCTTTGAAATTCTATTCAATAAGGTGCTCAAAGTGTTCACCATTTACCTCCTGACAGTAATGAACTCGCTGAACAAAATTTTGTAGTGAATCTAAAATCATGTGAGGAGGAATGGTAGTAATTTCATGCCTTATTCTTTCTTGCAACTCTTCGATATTTGGCGGCCTATTTTTGTAGACTACATTTTTTATGTGACCCCATAGAAAAAAGTCAAGTGGGGTCATATCGGGAGACCTAGCTGGCCATTCAATTGCTCCCCTGCGTCCAATCCATTTATTAGGAAAAGTTTCATCTAGATATGCGCGTACCATACGTCCAAAATGTGGAGGAGCCCCATCTTGTTGAAACCATATTTGTTCTGCCGGCAATTTGGGATTGTTATTATTCGGGAATAATCGTCTAAGCTCTGGAATAATATGCTGTTGTGAAAGTGATAAATATCGTTCAGAGTTCAAATTTCCGTTTATAAAATAGGGTCCTATGACGTGTCCACCAATAATGCCACACCAGACATTTACTTTTTGTGGCCGTTGAGTGTGAACTTCCTCCATCCAATGTGGATTTTGGTCTGACCAATACCTACAGTTGTGTCGATTTACGTGCCCGTTTAAACAAAATGTAGATTCGTCAAAAAACAATATGTGGTTGACAAAGTTGACATTTTCGCTTAATTTATCCATAATAACTTCACAGAACTCGATTCTACGATCAAAATCGTCTTCACTCAATTCTTGTACCAAATGAATTTTATATGGATGGAACTTTTGCAGTTTGCAAATTTTTTGAATGGAATATCGACTCATGTTATGATTCAAAGCCCTCTGTTGTGCCGAATTTATTGGATTTTCCACCACATCTAACATGACATTCAAAGCATTTTCTTCATTTGTAACGCTTACTGGTCTTCCACTTTTTGGTCGATCTTTGACATCTGTTATGGAGCTGGAAACTTTCAAAGGTAACTTTTGATGGACTATGAACTTAATGGACTAACATTTTTGGATAATTTATTATGAGTTATTTTCAAAATTCGATATCTCGAAATCGCTTGAATTTAGGAAATGATGCGCTTCATTAATTTTGTTCAGAATTTCGATCAGAATTGAAATGTGGAATAATATACAGGGTGTCCCAATAGAGAAAAAGCAACTTTGTTTCGTCCTGACTTTTTGACTCATCCTGTATACTTAATTTTTCATTAGCTTGATGGATTTTGAAAAACCCTACAACTTTTGTATCCTAACATTTTTCGCTAGCTATCTTACTTTAGGAAATAATCGACCGTTTCCATACATATCAGCGACCCTGTATAACATCATATCTTTGGTTCACACTCACACTTTGTTGAGCCCAATATTTCCGAACTTACCCAAATGCAGTGGTGCCCAATGCAATATCGAAAGAAATTCTGGAGTCACTGGACTCTTCACATTTACATTTCATTCAAGATATCAATGGAAATCAGTGTCAATCCTTGAGAAATATGCTCTGGCGATATCGATAATGCTGAATAAAAAAACATTCAAGTCCTGATATCTGTTCTTCACAATATTGTGATACCTTGATTGGACTGAATACATACTTAATGGTTTTCTTGAATATTCCTTTTGTATTATGAAGTTAGATGTTATGTTAGAATCATTCTGATGTCACCATGAAGTGATATTGGCTATTTGACAATAAAAAGTTGCCATTTCAATGTCAATGCAAGATGGATTGCCATGATGAGTGCTAAAAGTGAGTAACAGAAGGTGATAATCTGAAGTCAATGAATATATTCCAATTATTGATAATTTTCATTGGTATCTCAGGAGTTTGGACTTATCTTGTTCGTCTACGTTAGACTAGCCTTGCTCAAGTTTCTAAGCCTTCAGATCTCCAACCCAGTTGTTGGGGTCAGAAACAAGACCCAAATCAGTGTTACAGCTCTGTCAATACCGAAGAAATTGCAAGGAGGTTCGATAATAGGATTCAGTATTAGCTAGTAACTTCCATAACCTTATTGTCCTATTCTGATCATTGGGACGAATGAAACCTATTCTCTCGATACTTACTTTAATATCCACATCTTTCATGCATCTCCCTACCGATTCCACATTATTCGAGACATCTCTATCCCTGGTGAAATCGAAACAAGTGACGATACCAGCGGTTTCTGTTGAGCCGTAGCCGATAGTGACGTACGAGTGATAGAACAGTTTCCTCATTCCTATCAAATCACTCGGTCTCACTGTGCTACCGCCTGTTGACAAGTGATGCAGTGATGAGGTGTTATATCTGATTGTGACCTCATCCAAGTCCAGGATGGATCTCAAGCATGCCGGATTTATTATGCAATAGGTGACCTAAAATCAGAGCAAAATATCATCAGTGCACAGCCATATAGTTGAATAGGCTATGAACAAGACGAACTGATAATAATAATAATAATGATAATAATAATAATAATGATAATAATAATAATTATAATGATAATGAAAGCGTTTATTGCCAAACAGTTACCCATTCACAAGAAGAATTATTTTAGAGAAAGTTCAAAGTGTAGCTACGAACATTTCGATGATATAGAAGAAGGAAAGAGAAGAAAGAAATAAGAGAATGAAAATAACACAATCTATAGAACATTAAAGAAAAAATGAAAAGAAAAACTGCTACATATTACATAATGTTTCTATTCCGATATTGAATAGCCATATTTCCTATATAATTCAGTGTATCATCATGAATATCACAGCAAACAGAAATTTCATTGAAGTTTTCACACATGGCATATATAGGGAACTTCAGATATAAATTTGTTCTGGCTCTATTACAGTGAAACGTCTTAGTGTACCTGGTTCTAGAATTTGGAATGAAAAATTTCAACTGAGACACTATATTACTTGCATCAATTCGATAGTGCAATGATTTGTGTAGAAAAATAATACCAGCACGCTTTCTTCTTACGTCAAGACTTTCAAATTCAAAGCGCGATATCAAAGTTTGGTATGGTACGACCCTTTCGGGATATTGATTATCGATTTTGAAACATTAAAACTTCAGGAATCGTCTCTGAACTCGTTCAATCATCAGTCTGTTACATATATAGACAGGATTCCATATAATAGAACCATAGTCCAATTCAGATCTAACGTGCGCATTATACAAAGAACATAGAGCTTTGGGATTCCAAAAAGATTTACAATTCCTCACCATAAAGCCATAGGATTTGAGAGCTTGGTTTACTTTTACAGAAATGCGATGACCAAATGTCAAGTTGCAATCGAAGTAAATGCCAAGATCCTTTATTAACTCACAACGAGACAAGATTTTGTTATTTACGTTGTAGTTGAATGAGATAGGAATTTTTTTCTTGTGAAACTCATGCTTTTACATACATTCAACTAAAGCTTTTTCTCCTCGCACCAGTACTGAACCTTATTTATTTCAAATTGCAGGGCTTCACAATCCTCCATGTTTTGTATTATAGAAAATAATTTCAAGTCATCCGCGAAGAATAATCGTTTACAATCTATTTAGTCATTCAAATCATTGATAAATAATGGAAATGAAAGGGGACCTAGGTTCGAACCCTGTGGAACCCCAGAGGTAGTATTAAAGTTATTCGCATTGAAGCCATTGTAGGAAACAAACTGAGATCGCTGAGTGAAATAGGATTCGAGGAATGAAACAGCTGACAAATGAATGACGAAATAATGACGTTCCTGTAACAAAAACAGGTGGTCAATTCTGTCAAATGCTTTAGCAAAATCGGTAAGAAGCGCGAGTGGAGGATCAACATCAATCAACCAAGAGTTTTTCGTTATCGAATTATTTTCAAAAAAAACGAATTACCGGATTATAATGTTGATTTTTTTCTCGCATTCATAAGGAAGTTGAGGAAAAACTGAAGGAATGTCCTCGAGTCAACTTGCGATGAATAGCTAATTTCATTCTGATTTCGACGCTATGCTACACATCATGGTTTTGACGCTTTTCTATCCTATTTTGACCATCATCACCTCCATCTCCATCGTAACTGTCGGAATACGGACCTGAAATTATTATAAGTCTATAAAAAAAAACACGTATCCTTTCAACGTTCTGACGTTCAAAAAACTGTCAATGTCGATTTGGGAAGTCCACTCTTTCTTCATCGAATCATGGGAAAAATCATTTCCATTTCCCAATGATGATGGCCATACTAGGTTTGAAACGCGTCAAAATCATAATATCAAGATATCAGGGTCAAATTTAAGAAAATTAAGTCGATGATGGTTGCTCAGAGACAGAACAGCCCTTCAATCGCGTTACATTTCTCACATTGAACAGAATCTGTATCTGTGTTTTCAAGGAAAATTCCCATGTAACAGCATATTCCCATATTGTACACACATTATATATTCTGTTGATTGATCTCAAAATTGATGCAAGAATTTTTGAAATAATGCTTGTAATAGTAATACATCGGTCTTCAATAAGAAATTCAATTCTCAATTCGTCTTGTACTGAACAATAGTTAATAATTACTATTTTCAAGCGATCTGGAAAAGAGATCCAAATTACCATGAATTCCTCTATGATACTCATCATTTCTTCTGGATCAAATGCTGGAACAATTATTCTACAACCTCCTGAATAGAATAATCTAGTGAGAACTTCCATTCCCGTGATCCAATAATAAGATGAGTAGGCTAAGATCACTCTAGGATCGCAGATATCCATGGTACTGAAAGCGAAAAAAATTTACTTCGATCGTGAGCACCAGAAATGATTTAGCACAAATGAGGGGTAGAGTGAAACACAGAATACAATTCTGGCTACAAGATTCATCTCAGCCGAAAAATGTTGATGTTTTGTGACCATACTCCCAAATGTCTACTCACAAAAATTAAAAGTGTTGGTGACAAGTTTCGAGTGAAAACAGTGTTCAAGACTGAAAATACAATGAGATCGATTTTGACTCATACAAAACCGAAAAATGAAGAACAATCATCAAAAAATTGTATTTACAGTATACCATGTGTTTGTGGAAAATATTATACCGGTGAAACCAGCAGGCCTCTATCAGTAAGGATGAGAGAGTATAAGAACAATATAAAGAAAAGATATACTGACAAATCAAAATTAGCGAAACATATCCTTACTGAAAATGGACAACATATTGCCGGTTGAAGTAATATTAAGATCATACTAAAAGAAGACAACAACCAAAAACGGAGAAGAGTCTGCTTGCATTCTCCTGAACGGAGACAATGATATTGCTTCTTGTTCAGTTGATATAGATAGAACTTGGCATCCACTTCTGAAACTTGAATATGAAAATGGAAAATTTGATATCAATTAATAAAAACACCTTGCAACCAGAATTCCTCCGTCTACCAAATTGTCACTTTTCAGTGTCAAAATCGAAAACATTGAAAAATTTTCACGAAGAGAAAAATATTTTAATTGTGTTGAAAACGGGAGCAGATTCGTTCCCGAAACGTCCACCAAGATAAGTAGAGGTTTTATTCTTATTAAATATATTTGTATTTCCAAATTTTTCCAAAAACAAGGTGTCACTGACCAATAGAGAATTTCTCTTTTAGGTATCTAAAGGTTTGATTTCAAGCACAGTGACATTTTGGGGCAGATCCCAAATCTGTCCTTACTACAAATATATTGCAATAATTTTTCTACTCTATTTTTTAGAAACGAGGAGAGAAAATCCCATGAGAAGCTGAAAAATGAATGTACCACCTCCTCGAAGCACTTACAGACAGTATTTCAAAAATATGATATTGTCCTGTTGATCAAACTGAAATGTGACAAACATTTCAGTCAAAAAATGTTGTTTCGTGACCATACTCTCTAATGTCTACTTACAAATATGATATTGTCTTGTTGATCAAACTGAAATGTGACAAACAAGTGGGTTTTGGCGATCCGGTTGTACCACTACTGAAGAAGATGGCGGCGGTATCGTGACAGTTTTTTACTTCAAACGGACCAAAATTGTTCTCCTCGAAGCTAGGTTCAGTCAAATCTTCGAACGTTGTGTAAGAATCAGACTTCCCTAATACTATTATCATCGGTTTGTGCTCCATCTTCGCCACGCATTTCTCCATTCTACTCAGTTGTTGTCCTTCATCCACAAAAACTAGTTTAGGTTTCACTAGGGTGAGGCAGTGTGTCCAATCCTTTTCTGTTTGGATATTATCCAGCGCTGCAAATTTCGCACCGAGATAAAGTGTTGCTATGTGTGGCACTACTGTGTCCTTTGTCATCCCCAGACAGGTTACGAGAATATCATCTGAGGTGATGCCTAATTTCCGGAGACTTACGGCTAGACGTACTGATCTTCGGTGCACTGAGGAGTAGGTTTCTTTTTCTCTAGTTCGTCCATCTATCTGGAGAAATAAAACGTGGGTGTTCAGAATCAGGTATGCTAGGTGAAATGTGAATATTCACAGGTTTTCAAGCAGGTACGTATCATGAGATATAACTCAATCGACGAAAACGTGCAGCAGCATTTCAAATGTTATACATTTCATCTTGGAGATACTCCATAGATAGAGCGTAGATGAATGTCCGCCTCAACTGAAATCACGGACTTCAAATTCGAATGAGATTCATCCGAATGAACTTTTTTTCATCTGTTGACAACACGACTGTTCGAAAAACATCTTGTTAACCAGTATAGTGGAATGTTGAGGGAGGAGGAAGCTATCGAAACTTCTCTCGAACGTTTGGAAGTCGCGAGCATTAGGAAATACATTTCACTTGGCAAAGAATTCCACAACTTTGCCGTTCTATTCATGCGTTTCATAGTACGACAGGTCTCGAACCTGACAATGTAATCGTGACCCAGCCTGAGCTCGTCAGGTTTGTCTACCAGGAATCGCTCGTGGTGGCGAAATGGAGGATTTTTTCATCGAGCACCGACCGTGTTAGTATTTTTAAAAAATGGAGAGATATATTCATTTTCCAGCTTTTTGTGGGATTTTCTCTCCTCGTTTCTAAAAAATAGAGTAGTTATTGGAGATTATTTCAATATATTTGTAGTAAGGACAGATTTTGTGATCTGCTCCAAAATTTCACTGCGCTCGAAATCAGATACTTTAAAGAGAAATCCTCTATTTGTCAGTGACACCTTGTTTTTGAAAAGTTCGGAAATACAAATATATTCAATGAGAATAAAACCTCTACTTATCTTGGTGGACGTTTCGGAAACGAATCATTAATTGATATCGAATTTTCCATTTTCATATTCAATTTTCAGAAGTGGGTGCCAAGTTCTATCTATATCAACTAAACAAGAAGCAATATTATTGTCTCCGTTCAGGAGAATGTAAGCAGAATCTTTGATTTTCCGTTTTTGATTGTTTGATTTTTGATTTGTAATCTTAATATTACTCCAATCGGCCATGTGTTGTCCATTTTCAGTAAGGATATGTTCAGCTAAGTTTGATTTGTCAGTATATCTTTTCTTTATATTGTTCTTATGCTCTTTCATCCTTACTGATAGAGGACTGCTGGTTTCACCGGTACGATATATTTGTTCTTCATTTTTAGGTTTTGTATATGTATGTATATATTTCCATAGAGATATATCTATGAGGAAAGGGAAGTGTTGTATCATCTACTAGTCGAATAGCTTCCTCCTGAGTAGAATCTAAGAGCTTCAGCGTTTGTATGGGGGTTGGACTCCAAACATGTGAACAGTATTACAGGAGAGGCTGCGCTTTGTTAGATCATGAGCAGTTGCTTGGGTGTAAAGTACTTCTTCGCATGGTACAGGAAGATTTTGTGAAGCAGTTCTCGCAATGGACCTCACATGAACTGAAGTGAATTCAAATATAGACACAGATGATTATCTCGATGTAATTTATCATTTCTATCATATACAAGGTGTCCAGTTCATTCGATTCAATAGAGAAATGGAATGTAACTGTATGGAAGAAATATGAGTGCATTTAAATTGGTTGACTGATGGTTTTCATGTAGCTAGTTGAACATTCAGGACTTGATTATTGAAAAATATTTGTGTTGTCCTACCTGAAAAATATTATTCCTATATTTTTGAGCTTGTTCGAAGAGGTATTCCCCCAGACCTTTTGTCACTCTTTCGAAGTCACTTTTGCCCCCACTCAATATGTTTCCTTGCATCATCTTCTGCTCTTCACTGTCAACCAGAAGATTCCAAAATCGAATGAGAATTGAATGAAAGCAAGCAGAGTAGTCAAGAAATAAACTGTGTGTGGATATTAGTCATCGATTCTGTTCTGTTTGTCTGGGAACATTATTTGTTTGGAATTCCCCAACCTATTTTGCGAGTCGGATCTGCCAGGACCGGACTGCCTACATTCTCAAATAATTTGCGAAACAAATACTGGAAACCCTGCGACTCTATTCTAATAGGTAATGGCGTAACTGACTAGAAATGAGAGATTCCTTCAGGATCCACACAATCTACGTGTAATTTTTCAGATATGAGGCAGATATGAATATTGTTCTCAAGATAGGATGAAGGGACGGATTACCAGTATGAGTGCCAAAACGGGGATGAACATCAAATGATTATATGGGTACTGTGAGGAAGTCGAAAGAACCTCATGCAAGATGTCTGAATAGAAATTATGCCACTCTGTGGACTGAGTAGTGTCAATCTCAAAGAATGATTTCAATCGAATGTGTGCTTGTCTTCCTTGATAATATGACATCATGATGTGACATATAAACATGAAACATATATTTTTCACCTATTAGAGTAGGTACGAAATCCAAATCCCAATTCATACCTACATTCTCTCGCAAATGTGATGTTATGTGATCCTCAAAAATTGCTTCCTACGATATATTTGTTGTTACAGTTTATTGTCACTGTGACTTGATACATACAATACAATATCAATGCTGGTGTTCCACAAGGCTCTGTCTTAGCACCAACTTTGTTGTTGCTCTACATCAATGATTATTTGTTGGATGTGAGATCCTGCCCAGTTCATTGCTATGCGTATGATAGTAAACTTCATTTCGCCTTTTCCTCTAGAGCCCCTATATAATCCAACAGGTCGATGCTTCAAATGAGGATCTGACAAGAATCCTGAAATGGGTATCTGGAGATCTACTGAGAGTTCAATGCGGGAAAAACAGTTCACACCCCGGTCCTGGAGTACTGTTCACATGTTCGTAGTTTAGCTTCCAAACATACGCTGAAGCTCTTAGATCGCATTCAGAAAAAAAGCTATTCGCCTAGTCGGTGATACTACATTCTGATAGTTTGTAGGATTATGCACTAGTAGAAAGTAAACTCATTTTACAAAAGTAGAAATCTCAATTTCGAGATGACGATGACAATTTGCCATGACAAATAGTAAGAAACAGGAATTCGTATCGAAAGTGTGGTATTCACTACCTTTCAAATACGAGGTTAGCAAGAGTAATATTTCATCATAGCCGCCGTAGCAAAAAAACGTAATTCACTCTTTTGAGTTTGTAGTATCATCTGGTATAATGTACTGATATTGAGTTGGCTTTCAATTATAAACATGTCATAGTCTTCCTATAAATGATATACATTCTCCCACTTCGACATATAATTACATATTTTGTCGACGAGGTATGTGAATTAAGGACCCCTGTAAAACCACTTGTTAGGATGAATTTATGAATGAGGGTATTGTAGTATCCTCTGTATGATGTAGGTACTGATATTGAGTTGGCTTGTATATTCGTAGACATGATCTATATTCGTTTTGATTTTATACTGTTATACATGTCAGTCTTTTCATTATATTCTGATGAATAAATGATATACATTCTCCCACTTTGTCACATTATTATATAGTTTTCTCGTAGCGTGGGGTCTATTATCGGTTCTGGTTCTGATGTGGTTCTGATAGTCCGTCCTATTGAGGTTAATAAGATTCATTTTGTGTTCTGAATTCCACTGGGACTGTCAAACGTTGACGAAGTACACAGAGGTCCATGGCTTCGAAAATTGGTTGAAGGTTCAGCTCCAAAACATGAAATAGCTCTCTAGATTTCTGTCCACATATAATTTATAATAACCTTTGATTTATTTCTGGCCAGCCTGTCTGCTCTCCAGCAGCTGCTTTCGGTTCATATCGTGACTGCTCGTTTTTTCGCTGACTGTTCCACAGATCTGACGAGAGGCGTGTCGACTCGTTCTCTTCCGGATCTAATCGTGCTTGTTCGTGACTGATCAAACGTGCTCATCTTCTCGTCGTTTACAAACAAAATGCCATATGTTGTTGGGCAGTGTTCGCTGCCGGTTGTAAATTACCCTAGAGTTTGTTGTTCTGACAAAATACGTGGCAAGAAGTGTAGTTCAAGTCTGTTAGAAACAAATATTCGAATATTCAACTGGTTCGTCGTTGTGGAATGTAAGAAATCCATAACGAGATGTCAAGTCACTTGATTGGGGGCATTGAGGGGTAAATATGATAAATATTCGGTTATAATATAATTCATCCAAGATTCAAAATATAAATTGGGCCGGTAGGTCGAACCAACAAGTATTCAAATTATTTGAAATGGTAAATGCAACTCTCATACGATATTCAAATTGAGGATATTAGAATAGTATGTATAGGGTGTCAGATGACCGAAGTCAGCATACAAATTTCACAAGCAGATTTTCGTACGAAAAATAATTTGAATAGAGGGTTGAAAGTTTGAGAGGGTGGTTTTATGGGCTATGCCGAGCGCAATTTTGTTTTGTTCAAGTATACGTAACCCATTTGACCATTATTTCATCTCCAAGGAAGAGAAATGAAACTATTTCATGTTGAACTACTATAGTACTGGGTGGCCCAATGAAAACGAAACAAGGCCAATTTGACACAGTTATCGTTCTCACAAAGAAGAAACGCTCGAAGCGGTCGATTTTTATTTCGAGGAAAAAATATTTTCTTCAACTTTTTCACTTCAAACCCCTCGGAGGGGTGAGCTCCAACCCTTAAATCTCAAATGGGATGAGGGGTCAAATCATACATCATTCTGAAGGTAATCGAAATATCTCACCAACGCTTCCTCGTTTTTGGAATTAAATGCTGTAGTTCTCGGGAAAACACGTTTATGAAAATAATCGGCTATTGATGGAAAGTAACGCTTTTTTTCCTTTCATCACTATTTCTCATTTTGTAGTTAGAACGATATTCACCTAATATTCCCCTAGTGTATTTTTTTGATCCTGTCCTGTCCAACATTACATGAGGAATCATTTATTTCAATGTAAGTTCCTTGATATCTCACTGAAATGCATACCTTGTTTCGTTTTCGTTGGGCCACCCTGTATGGATAGTCACCATAATGATATGATAATATTCGGCATATATCCAACATAGTATCTCTAAATGATATTAAGGAAGTTAACACTCAGTCAATTCAATAGAAATTAAAGTGGTTTTGTTAAGACACTCCAACTACAAGTGCTATCAACTAATTGAAAGACTTATTCTTTCTAAGTGAACGTGTGAATATAAATTATGAAGAAGATATAATGTATGAACAATTCCTTTTTATTGAGATCTTATTGCAAGTTAGTAACCATTTCGTTGAATAAATCGCTAAAATTTTTACGATTATGAGGTGGTCGATATTATTTCGATTTGTAAAATAACAGGGAGGTGGTGGTATATTTCGTTAATTATTTGGCAGAGAAAATCATGATATTCATTGGAATGTTGACAACGTTGGAACAATTGCCAATCGATAAAATATAATAGCTCTTCAAATTGTGTTCAGATATAGTTTTTTAGGTTATACAGGGTGCCCGTTTTTCGAGCTCCACCATGGGGATCTCAGTTATTATAAGAGATACGAGGTCGGTTGAATTAGGGCAAAGTTGCGCATTTTCATGCTGAACAATGAGCTGCAAGACAATTTGATGTCATTTTTAGTTTTTGAATTATTGCAGGAAAACGAAAATTTGTAATATTCGTTTTTATATTTTCAAGCGAAAACAATAAGACCCAGGCGTTTCTGACTGGGACATTCTTAAGACACTTTTTCACGAGGAATCTGAATCTGTCATCGTATTTTCCAAAACGTTCTTGATGCCAAAGTTACAATACTCAACTTTGTTCTTTCTTATGGGCGCCATATTGGATTCTTGCATTTCTGAAAAGAAAACGAATTTTCTTGCAGATAATTGATCAGCATGAAAATGCGCAACTTTGCCCTAATTCAACCGACCTCGTATCTCTTATAATAACTGAGATCCCCATGGTGGAGCTCGAAAAACGGGCACCCTGTATATGAAATCAAGAAATCTTCATTTGTAATGTAATTTCGAGGAAGCCTGAAGTAATGAGAAGTATTTTGTTGAAACCATGTCAAGTTTTACTCATCGTTATATTTTGTCACTATTCCATTGGAAAAAGATACTATTGATAATCCGAATGAATATACATAATCTTTTCCAGAAAAACAGTATCTTTGGATACATTATAGATTCTCATCTACAATCGTGAAAAACACAATCATTAACGTAAAATGTGTCTGTTGCCAAACTTAGATATTCGATAAGATAAGGCAAAAAATAACGATATTCCATAATGATGTGAAGAAGAAAATGTGGATAGGAAAACAAACCCAGTACCTAATCTATACGTGGAAGTACGAATTATTGTTATAGATGTCGATACATTCATTTTGATCCACATAATCTTTCGCGGATTTAGGTTTATCAGTTCATGCAATCATTCAATCAAACTTATGATCAATGAGAATTCATAATTAAAATATTAGATATTTTATTGATCGTGCCTTATCTTTTTGTATTACTGAGTTACACACCTTTTATGATAGAGATTAAATCATGATTTTTATCAGATCAAATTATTGGGAATAACGTCAACCATGGATCAACATAATATCAATACTGCGATTACTGACTTCATAAATATAAGTTTATATCAGAAAGTTCTTGTTGCCAATGGTTTCGAATTTCAGACAATCTTCTACCATCTCTCCCATCTTTCGATGTATCACTTAAATTTTGTTCTCTTCAAACCCAAGTCATGTTGCCCATACTCAGAGTATCAAGGAATTCTTGAAATAGTATAATTATGCAATGAGCACAAAATGATGCTCATTTTGCACGAGTATAAAATTCATACGAGTACAAAATGACCATTTTGTTGCGAGTTGCATACTATATTTTTTCCATGACAACATGTTCATGTTCAATACATGCATACATTGCAAAAACTTCGGAAGAAATAAACTTCGCCGCTAATGGGCTTTCTATCAGATTCAATGAAATTATCGATGTCACACTGGCGCTTGGGGAATGCTTTCAGTTTCAAATATTTGGCAATATCTGAGAGTCTTTCTCAGCATTGAGAAGTATGACCACAAAGTGGAACTCTCAAATTTTTGGGCTAAGTCTCCAGGATAAGCCATTGAAACGTTCGCGGAGAAAGATTTTCTTCCATCCATTCTAAAAAAAAGTTATAAGCGCGTTGATACATACTCTCTAACGTTTCCGGTAATAAATTCGCTGCTTCTAATATGTTCGGAAGTGTCAAATCTAAGTCAATATCACTATCAGTTTTCATTTTAATCAATATTTTTTTCAGAAAACAACTATCAAATTACTCGTTACCTACTAAAACTCTGACAGAAACGATCCGCTGACATTTCATCAATTTGTCGCTGGACGTCATGATTTGACAAGTCTTAGTCGACGTGATTTCAGAGTGAACCTCGACCTAACACGAAATATTCCATTTCGCATTTGTTGCTTAGCAACTTGACTAGCAACCGATGAAAAAATGAAATTCTGTACAAAATGTGCTTGTTTATGATTGAAGTTACAGTTATAAACATTTATGGAGGTTGTCGTAGAAACAATAATGTATGGTGTATCATGACATACAACGTTTCAGATGTTCAATAGTGTTCTAATTGAGAATTTTTTGATGAATTTCTAGGGGTTCCACCCACTCTTTCGCCATCATCATGAACTCAGAAGGAAATATCATCGGAGATGCCAAAGGTCCTGGAACAAATCATCAGTTATTAGGCATGGAACGATGTTGGGAAATAATAATAGACCTAATAAATCAGTCGAAAATCAAAGCTGGGATACCGCTAACTACACCGTTACACGGTTTGGTAAATTGATTTGAATGAGATTACCTTTCGCAACGTCCTTTCCAACTCCATTCCTAGACATAGAGTCACTTTCACAACGTGTACAGAAGTTGAGGCTTTTCATTTCTTAAATGAGGCATACATTCATTAAATAATTCCGACATTCTACCAGAGAACAAGCATAAAAAAATAATTGTTGAGCAGGGTAGCGCTCAAGGGGAGTTAAGGGTTAGATCACTCCCTAACATGATTCGACGATTCTCATGTTTCTCGTTCCTCCATCATGAAATACTGCACCAAAGGATAGAAGAAGCATCAACTGGTACAGTTGTATTATGCAGAAGTTGAGAGTCGGTTAAGGTTGATCATTTTCTCAAAATGGTTTTGTCAAACAAAAAAAATCTAAGAATTATATTATAGAAAACTGAGAATTCTTGGTTTGACTATACTTTATATCTTTGAGATATTTGTTTTCGTCAAAAAAAACGGAACTTCGTTCTGTAAAAATAAAATTCTACACCAGTATAATACCCGATATTAAAATGATCTGGACGAATTGGCCCAAAAATTTTCAATCATTCACCACTATCCATGAAGAATATTGAAGGTGGAAAGACGTTCAAATATCAGTTGATATTTAACATGAATGAATTTTCCATTGGAAAGCAGTGATGTTTTAAATAGATCTGCGATATTTTATTTGCTTTTATATATGTATTAGTGATTAGTAATTTTACTTGCCTTCATACACTTCTGCACTGACATTTTCTTATACAATTTATATTGTCCAAGAAGAAATAAAAACTTATGGCTATCGAGGAATTGGTCATATCATACTGGATATTGGAGAATTGTAGTATTTTTCTGAAGATTAGTGAAATTCAATTCATCAACAATCATGGTAGTTTCTAAAAATTCGCAAATGAGTCAATATTTTTGCAGATTTTCAAGGGACATGCACATATTTCCAAGAATCTTGGGATTTTCAATACTCGGTAATATTTCTACAGATTCGCAAGTTTCGCCAAAAATTAAGGCATATATGAGATTTATGAGATATCTCGAGATTCTTAATTATTTTTCGTGCCTCATATTCTTAAAATTTGATGCAATAAATCATGTTTCTCAAATTGAGAGAGATGCGTTCGAAGACGTATGAGGAATCGGAATCATTATATCGATACTGATAACTATCGCGAGTATATATCAAAAATACAGTATTCATCAAAATGATTTGAAATATCAGAAAATGTTCCTTGAGTGGTCCCATTTGATATTCTGAAGAAACAAAACTCGTTTTTCAGCTTTTTGTGGGATTTTCTCTACTCATTTCTAAAAAATAAAGTAGAAGTTATTCAAAATTATTTCAATATACCTATTTGTAGTGAGGACAGATTTTCTGATCTACCCCAAAATGTCACTGCGCTTGAAATTAAACCTTTAGATACCTAAAAGAGAAATTCTCTATTGGTCAGTGACACCTTGTTTTTGAAAAATTTGGATATACAAATATATCTGAAAAGAATAAAACTTCTTCTTATCTTGGTGGACGTTTCGGGAACGAATCTGCTCCCGTTCTCAACACAAATTAGAACACTTTTCTTCGTGAAATTTCTCAACGTGCAGTTGATTTTTGATACTGAAAATTTGGCAGATGGAGAAATCCTGATAACCAGTGTCAAAAACCAACTGCACGTTGGTAAAATTCGATTGTGTTGAGAACGGGAGCAGATTCGTTTCCGAAACGTCCACTAAGATAAGTAGAGGTTTTATTTTCATTGAATATATTTGTACTTCAAAATCTTTCAAAAACAAGGTTCAAGAATTTCTCTTTCAGGTATCTAAAAGTTTAATTTCAAGCGCAGTGACATTTCAGAAACGAGGCGAGAAAATCCCACGAAAAGCTGAAAAACTAATTTACCACCTCCTCGAAAAACCCTCAGAAGGTAGTCAAAAAAAAACTCGCAAAAACCTGTTCTCCGTTCATTCTGAACCTGTTTCAGGGCCTGAGCTTGAGCGGGTGCGAACAGGAGGAATCCAACCGCCAGCTGGGCCGAGGCCTGCAAGAAAAGTGCCCCGACTTGGCCGAGAGGGTGGTCGTGGCCAGCGATACGGAGGGTTCGGTGGCGGCGACCTCGAACAGAGGGGGCGTGACGTGCATCGCAGGAACCGGGTCCAACACGCTGCTGATCAACCCCGACGGCGCCAAGGTGCAGTGCGGGGGCTGGGGGAACCTCCTGGGGGATGAGGGCAGTGGTAGGTAGCCAAGTGCAACTTCCTTCACGATATAACAATCCTTCACAGTTGACTATTCGAGCGAGCTACTACATGAATTCGAAAAGTAATGCTTATCTGGTGTGGTGGACCGAATTTACGGAAGAAACGGCGCAAAAGAAGCTGCAGAACGTCCAAATAAGGCTAGGGTGCATTTTAATCACAGAGGTTATGCGCACTTTCGCCACTGCAGCTGTGGAAATAATACTACTTCACTCACTTCATCTACCGCTTCATGATTCAGTCAAAGAAAATGAAGCTGTGAGTGCATATAGATTGACCTCTACCAAATCAACTCGATCTGGTAACACCACATGACCATACTTTTTTTTTTCATCTGTGGACAATACGAAAGGGAAACCTATAATGTTCGAGGAACATAGTGTTAGCCAGCGGTGGAATTTTGGGAGAGTAGGGAGGTTTTCTTGGAAGTTTGGAGGTTGTAAGCATCAGGAAAGACTTCACTAGGCAAAGAATTCCACAACTTTGCCGTTCTATTGAGGAATGATGCTTGGTATAGCGATGTTCGACAGGTCTCGAGCCTGGCAGTGCAAGGGTGACCAGCCTGAGCTCGCTTGGTTTGTCTACTAGGAATCGCTCGTGGTGACATAATAGATGATATTTCCGTTGAGCACCGACCATGAAAGTACCTATAAAAAAGGCATAGATCGCCGACCTTTCTACGATGATCTAGAGAGGTCAATGATTTGGTGAGTATTGTATCATTGACTAGGCGAATAGCACTTTTCTGAATTGAGTCTGAGAGCTTTAGCATATGTTTGGGGGCTGAGCTCCTAACATGTGAACAGTAGATCATAAGCAGTTGCTGGGATGCGAAGTATCTCTTCACACGGAAAAGAAAACCGAGTTTTTGTGAAGCAGTTTTTGCAATGGACCTCACATGATTGTCCCATGAGAGAGCACTGTTGGTGGTGACACCCAGCATGGATATTGACGACCTCATAGGAACAGTGGTACCCGACATCATCAAATTGGGCATTGTGTGATCAGCCTTCTTGGTGAACATACAAGCTTGAGTTTTAGTTGCATTGAACTGTACTAGATTCTCAGATCCCCATTTCAGAATTCTTGTCAGATCCTCATTTAAAGCATCAACCTGTCTTCGCCTTGCACCTCTGGCCTTGTTGGATGATATAGGGACTCTAGAGGAAAAGGCGGAATGAAGTGTACTATCATCCGCAAAGCTATGAACTCGGCTGGAGGTCACATTCAACGAATCATTGATGTGGAGCAAAAACAAAGTTGGTGCCAAGACAGAGCCTTGTGGAACACCAGCATTGATCGTCATTGTATCAGACGAGACCCCGTCTACCACCACGTAGAGTGATCTATCTGCAAGAAAACTCGATAGTAAAAGACACAGTTGGGGCGGCAAACCATATGACGGAAGTTTCGCTAGGAGGCCTTGTTGCCAAACTCGGTCAAATGCTTTGGAGATATCCAAGGCCACAGCCAGAGACTCCCCATGTTTCTCTATTGACACCTGCCACTCATGTGTCACATAGGCAAGCAGATCTCCTGTTGACCTCTGGTGACGAAAGCCATATTGCCGGTCGTTCACGATTCTTGAGCTCTCTAGATATCGGATGAGCTCGATGTTGATTGCTTTTTCCAATACTTTAGAGATCGCAGATAGTAGTGCAATCGGTCTATAGTTGTTAGGGAGGGTTTTCTTGCCCTTCTTTGGAATCGGTTGGACCCAAGCTTCCTTCCAGTTAGAAGGAAATACGCCGAGTTTGTACGGAAGCAAAGAACTGGTGTTAGTTCTGGGGCACATTTCTTGAGAACAATAGGTGGTATTCCGTGGTATGAATGAAATAAAGATGGATTAATAATAATAATAATAGTAAACCTTTTTATTGAGCAGAAATTAGTACAGCATTCAGAACAAATTATATGAATCATTCACGAATAGCGATACTCATATTATACTATATGTTGACTACCTGTCAATTGGCAGGGTTCAAAAGGTGCCCTAGGACAAATTTTGCTCTTCCACCCAACCGTATTATTCTAATGGTATATTATATGATCTAAAATTAATATATAATCTCATGTAGCCATGATATAGGAGAGTGATACAAAAAAAAAGATAAAAGGAAAGAAAACTGCTAAATGAAGGAATCAAATCAATGATAAACAGTAATAACCTAAGTGGAAAATGTAACAAGCTCATACATAATTATATCGTCAGTTATAAGTTATCTCAATATATTGACCGCAATAAAATCAAGTTATGATTTATCAATCATGTGATGCAATTTATCATTCATGAGGTCTTTTTGAGAAGGTTTGTAATGTTCATGGATCCTGTTGTAACCAAGGTGAATAATGAGAGAAAGATCCACGAGAGAGAGCAGTGCGATGATTAGGAGGGGTGAGTTTGGATTTGAATCTCAAGTTCAAGATGTGCACATCTGTTCTGTAACTAATCTTGTACAAATATGATCGTTTTTTGGAAGAGATAATCTTATGGAAAATTACTGCAGTGTGAAGAGTACGCCTGGCCTCCATGTTCAACCATCCGATGGTTTTCAAATGATGAGACACATGATCCCTTCTTCCCACGCCCATGATGAAACGAATACAAGATTTTTTTAGTTTTTGCAATCGATATTTATCTTCATTCAAAAGGCATGGCCCATAAATTGCATCGGCATAGTCAGCATGCGATAGCACTAAGGAGTTGCATAAAATAATTTTCATCTTTCTACTCATCATAGTTTTATTAGCATAGAGAATTTTGAGTGGACAAACCATCGGACCAAATGTTGGCCAAACTTCACTTCGAGCGGAACTTCGTAGCGGAACTTCTTCCTTCTTCCTTCGAAGAAGGAAGAAGGGGTAGGTGTCGGTGACTATGGTCCCGACTGCAGCTTGTCCGAAGCCCTTCAGAAAACATCTTTCAGGCAGAAATGCTATGCTGTGAATCTCTGCGCCAAAGAATGCCTGCTCAAAGGCCCAAGGGGTGCAAGGATTCATATATGCCAACATATCAACTCGTGGATATCTACTTCAAGAATCATTTGAGATTCCTTTGAAACACTTATCCAACTGAGTCATACTCATATGAGTAGCAGCGCATGAAGCTGCCGATCGCCTTGCAAAATAGGTTGGACCCAAAAAGTTTCGTGGAATCAGTAGATGCCCATCAAATCATTTGTTTCGATGTGATTGAGAAGTAACAACACCTTAGTGTTATTTTCGACAACAAACTCATGGTGGAGTTTATACTTATGAAGTATCAAATGAATTTGTTTTCCCAACTTCTCTAGAAGGAGAAATTCAATCAATGGCATAATATTGACTTCACATACACAATTCAGTGGCATCTGTAATGGATTAATTCAAAGATATGATGACTAAATCGAGCTTACAGAGAGAAAGGAATTGAAACGACTATAAGAAAGAGACGCAGCGATCAAAAATCACATGACTGTTGGCATTGTCAAAATATTTCGATGTGTTATGCCATTGTATTGGGAAATACGACAATTCCAGTTATTTTCATTCGAATTTTTTTCGTTCATAGTGTGGGTTTATTCACTTGAATCTATTCTATAGCAAAGTTTATTAATCCATCGAAGTGACTCAGTTTTACTCGTTGTTTTGAATATTGAAAATTGGTAAATAATCCTAGTTCGTTCAGCAGGAAGGATTCCAATGAAACTTCGTTCGAGATGGTGTGGTCCTGTTCAGCCTATGGCTGAACAAGATAACTGAAAAATATTTTCAACAATTTTTTTTTGTTTGTTTCAAGTTCTCTTGAAAATCAGTCGATTACATATAGTATTTTTCAACCGGTACTCTTGAAACACATGTGTTCGAGGTCAATAAATGATATGAGGAAATATACGCATTGTTGTATAGATAAAATCTGCCCACATTATTCAAGAGATCGGACAGATATTTCGTTCTCAGACACTCAAAGTAGTTGCTTTCGAGATAATATAATTATATAAGTAGAAAATTACAGATTATTCATGAGGAAATAAAGTCTCATATGTCTCATGTTTAAGTGATATTGATCAGTGTTGGATATATCGACAATCGAAATGAATTCAATTTTCTGTTATCAGATTGCATGAACTCCAAAATCTCTGGACTCATTTTCAATATGAACATTCATACCTATATTATATGATATATTATATTTTCATATTTATATGCAGTCTGTCATGGTTTTGAGCCATTGTGGAATTTCAAAATGGCGGCATTACTTTCTTGTGTATTAAGTGTAAAATAGTTATTAACTTCTAAGAATATTCGAGTCTGTAAATGAATTACATATAAACTGTTGAATTATCGGATATTTCAAGAGAGCTTTGTTCACTTTGATTTGGAAAATATATACTCTCTATATATTCTAACAAAAAGTTCAAGAAATGTCGGCAAAATTGAACTTTAATAGATATTTTGGCAAAATATATTGATGATATAGCATTGTTGCATCAACATTTGAATTCCACTTCAATATGTTATTCCTTCTCTCGGTAGCAAATGGAAGATGAATACACACATCCAAAATCCAATAAATTCATAACTGTCCTATAACAACATCAAAAATAACTGTCACTATCCGAAAACCCATTCGAACTGACGTAATTTTCTTGCCTAGGTATTTGGAGGTTAAGTGAACTTTTTCGTCATGTTCATTCTAACTACGCTATTAGCCAGTTTTGTTCATGGAAGATTATTATCGAAGAGTATGTTCTGTGGTATCTCTGTCAGAAACGATGAGAAGGACATACATATATCATCAAATGAGGAATTCTTGCATTATTTTTGATTGATCACTCTAGCAGTCAATCTCTGCTTGAGGATGGCATCCAAATGGCAGGGACTTTTGACTTTTGACATGGAAATCGCAAATTTCAAGGATTATTCAAAAAGAACGTCAGAGAAAATGGAGAAATAAATTCATTTTGCTGAACATGCCCATTCTGAAATTGATTCTAACTTCGAGTCATGTCTCATGTTGGGTGCCTGAAGCGATTTATAAAAAAAAACATCTACCATTTCAGCTTGGAAAATAGCCCACAGAGCTGTTAAGTACTGCTTCGACGACCTCGACAACTTCGAGAAACCCCCCCACCCCTCGGACAGAGTGTGGGCACTAGTCAAGTCCCACTTCCAGATCGAAACCCAAGCCGACATCTTGGCCACCTTCTACCGCAACTTCGACAAGGCCCACATAGCGCACTTGACCAAACGCCTGTCAGAACTGGCCAAAGACGGTGACGAACTGTCCCGGTGCATCTTCAGAGAGGCCGGCTGCCATCTAGCCAAGAGCATTTCGGCAGTGGCAGGAAAAGCTGCGGACGAACTCACCCTCCAAGATGGGGGGCTCCACGTGTTGTGCGTAGGATCGGTGTGGCTGAGCTGGGATTTGCTGAGACCAGGCTTCGACAGTTGGTTGGATGGAAGCACCGATATCCAGCAGATGTCGCTGATGAGGCTCCAAACCGAGATGGGGGTGGGAGCTGCGTATTTGGCTTCAGATAAATTGGGGTTGCCCTTGGAGCGGGACTACTCCAAGAACTATAAAGTCTTCTATAGGTATCGGAAGAAAGACTGTTCGTGTTCGAAAAATTGACCAATGAAGTACTGCTGGCGCGCAGGAGGTATTTATTTCGGATTCATATAAAGCTATGTGCTATTTATGCTGCCAAGTGAGGACGCTGAAGGTCCATATCACATGTTCTATTTTTATAAAAATAAAGCACCAGTTATTTTGACTATCTATGATTTGATTATTCTAATCACTCCTAAGGAAGTCAATTCTGAAGGTGAACTGCAGAAGGTTGAATCATTTGTCTAATAATACTACCATGTGACCATACACCTGGGTGCCATTTCGAAAGATTTCATCAGCTCGAGTAATATCTCAGTTCCAAAAAGTCTTTCACCAATTCTCTATACTCTACCAAGAATCTCCGACAATAATATACTTCATAGCAGAATCTATTCGACTGGATGACTATCAAGACTATTCTGCGATGTTCTAGAGAGGTCAATGAATTGGTGAGTTCGCTCTCTTTTGATGAGAGCTTCAGCGTAAGTTTGGGGGCTGAACTCCAGACATGTGAAGGGTTCACCAAGACAGGTCGAATCTTGACCAGTTGCTAGAGTGTGAAGTACTTCTTCGCATGGAATGAAGCAGTTCCACATCATCGTTCCATGAGTGATACCGAGCATGGATATTAACTCCATAGGAATATTTTGGTACCTGACACCATCATATTGGGCATTGTATGGTCTGCCTTGCTTCTTAAGATACAAGCTCGACTCGTTGCATTAAGTTCCACTAGATTGTCCGATCGCCATTTGATTGTTCCTTCCTTCGAATCAAAAAAAATATTCTGAAATAGCGCACTAACCTAACCTTACCTTCATGGACACGGTCTACATCAATCAATCAAGTCAGTACTGAATCGAATATATTTCAACAACTTCTACTGAAACCATCATATAATCTTCATCAAATCGTGCAAAGTACTTTGAAATAGATTTTACCATAATGTCACATAAGAATTGAATTCAAAATATTTCTATCGGAATAATCAATCAATGATGATCAATCATCGAATTTCAATCGGAACAATAAAATATTTGAAGAAAGCTGTAACTATTTCTTTGGTACGAATGATGATTTTAACATTAAAATAGAGTTGCCACTGTACTGAGAGGATCAATAATTATTCATTCAATATTTGGCACCTTGATAACTTTTGGTTAATCTGCGGAATCCACAAGATTTTCTCAGAAATGTGTATGACATTTCCATTATATTCTGGAATTATTCACATGAGCGCCAAAGTTTAACGAATTGCTATTCATTCGATGCTTATTTAAGATGATTGACCAGTTCACTGATTTTCTGGTTCTTTCTTGGGCTGGTGATTATTTTCTTTTAGGAAACCAAATCACTGAATGAAACTCATAGAATGCTCATGATAATATTATATTTATAGGTACCTAATTTTAGTACCATCTTTATTGTCAATATATGCTTACATGCTTTTTTCGATGAAATAATCAATAAAATCACATATATAACATATCATTTCATTTGGACTTCCTCTGTTCATTTTTGGAATGGAGTAATACTGATTGATTACAAACCAAGCGAAATTACAATAGAAATGTCTAAATCAGCCTTATCAGGAGAGTAATCCATGTTTGGAACAATGGTCAAATAGAGTCTGTTGATATTTTGTACTTCACTAGTTGTAGCTACTGGCAGTCTCAGTAGTGGTGTCAGTAAGGCATCTTCATTCATCTACTGTTTCACAATTTGTATCTCTCCAACAGATATGTCATTCCGTTCTTGCCAATTTTTTATCACAACTGAAATCCACAATTTGCTTTGCATAATACAACATTCACAAAGCATCAACCATAGTTAAAACTTGAATATATCGAGTCATCAGCCTGTTCAACGTATGAGTATCAAGAAAATATTTTTTTACGGATGTTCAGGTCACTTGAGTGATATCAAGTCAAATCACGACAAAAAGAGTGACTAGTGGAGCTTTCTGTTCGATAGAACTAGATTGGTTGACACAAAAGTGAGATTATATTTTAGTTTCGGAAGGAATCAGAATTCTGAGCTCTACCGACTTTGGTTATACGAACTGTGTCCTCGAAATACACTCATTCCAAAACATGTAGTCCTGTCAAAAGACCTTACCAAGGGCCGCATGAGGATGAATGGTGATACGATCGTCGAACCTATGAAGTCAATTCTGCTTCCACAGAGATTATATCCATGTTCTGTGGATATTCTATATTTATTCATCGTTATCTGAAATTATTGTATTCTTCTAATTGATTGGTGAATAAATATCATCATTATCATTGTACTATCATCATCATTATTGTTTCTATTATCATCATTATAGTCCCAATGTAGGATAATCTTTCTCCACCTAACTTACAGTGGTGGTAGCTTAGAGGGGGTGCATTTTAGGACACATATTTATTCGGAGAAAAAGTCTCAATTTGATCCCAACAGTACGACTTTGAAATATTCACATCGAATTTCGAATCTCCTTGTATTGATTTCGTGATCAATGAACTTTATTGACTATGAACAGAGCCAAAAGATAAAACGTTTCCACTTGATCGCAGAGAAAGTTATACCTGAATCTCTCCAGTGATGGCGCACTGCACAAGAAAATGTATGAAAATTCCATGCCGAATTCTTCCCGGAACTCATTCGTTGAAGCATCTGATATCTCGCTGACAGCCCACAAAAATCAACAATACCACCTGGTTCGAGCAACAACCTACAACTTCACAGTCTTCGCTTTACCCACCACCACGAATATCTTCTGCAGGAACATGGTGACGTCGCCGGAAGCCTTCTGGAACCAGCGCGGCTTCGGCCAGTAGACGAACGCGTAGTAGACCGGCACCGAGGAGAGGATCATCAGCACCCCCATGGCGGTCTCGTAGGGGGTCGCCACCATCGGCAAGACCGTCACGAAGACGGTGCAGAGCAGGTAGAGGACGGGCCACACCAGGTTGACTCTGATCGGCCGCGGTAGGTCGGGCTGCTTCCATCTCAGCCAGGGCAGGCACAGAACTGACACTCCGATGCTCAGCTGTTCAGAAAATGTAAATCGGGGTATAACCATCAGTTGGTCGAGATGGTCCAGCGAGATGGTTAGTGAACCATAAGATCGTGGGTTCGATCAGGGCCTACTCTATCTCATCGGCCTCCCTATATCCGATGCTGATGTCACACTAGTGGGTTAAGGAGTCATTAAAAGGCTGTAGCTCATTAACTATATCATAATATATCAACTATAACCGTTCTCTCGAGGTACCTTCATCATTGGATTGGGAGAGACGATTTCCACTGCCTCGATTTCCCCCTACTAGTTTGACGTTACGAAGGCGATGCTCTGGCCCGGTGAGATAGAGTAAGCTTTGGTTCGATCCTTGGCTAGCCCTTGGATTTGAGTTTATCAAGGTTCTATACGATGTTTATCACAAAATCTTGTATAGAACTGGCCCAAATACCACAGTGGTTTGGATTCCACTAGTATAAGCTGTAGATCTGTAGAGAGATCATATTTGCTTATTCAAGTCTTGACGTGTCCAATACAATGTGAACATTTTCATTGAAAGGAAATGAATGGTATTGTTTCGTCTATCAACTTGAGTTTTGCTCAATTTGCTTCAGTTCAATTGCGATTTTGTAAAAGACGAGAATTCTGATTCCAGAACAGAAATGGATGAGGTATCGTTTCGTCTGGTTGCTGACATTGAGATTGTTGAATACTCACCCAAGTAGCGAATCCCACGTAGTTTATCAAAACGTCAATATCGGATACTGTCAGGTATAGAAGTGATAGTAGAGCCTAAAATCAAAATATAGATGATCAGTTTTCGATTCCCGTTTTATTGATGTATGGTTCATTCATGAGACGACTAATAAGAGTTCTCTTTTCCAGTATTTGATTTGTTATTATTTGAATAATCACCAACAATTGAACTTCCGAATATCGCTATACCAAGCATCATTCATCAATAGAACGGCAGAGCTATGAAATTCTTCGCCTAGTGAAGTCTTTCCTGATGCTTACAACCTTCAGAATTTCAAGAAAAATTCCAGCAGCTTCCTTCTTTCCCAAAATTCCACCACTGGCTAACACGATGTTTCTCGAACAGTATAGGTTTCCCTTTCGTGTTGTCGACAAATAAAAAAAAATAGGAAATCACCATGTGGTATCCCAGGTTTTCCTGCATCGTTTGTTTTGATGGCAGCATTGAAGGTACGACAGACGAGAACACTATCTGATTTACACATTCTCAATTCTGAACAGTTCTCAAGTGCTGTATCAACAAGAGCATGCAGTACTTCTACAAAATGGTTACATTATGAGCTTTCCTAGAAATTGTTCTCCCTCATCTCCAAATTTGGATACTTAAGGGACCTATTAGTCATTGAAACATCATCTTCGACATTATTGGAGGAATACATAACAATTTGGCGACGAGTATTGAATCCATAGAAGAGAAGTAAGAGGTCCAAATCGAGGAGACAGAACAGAATTTTCCAACCATGACGGAAGACGGAATGCATTGAGTGACTTCATTTCATCCTCAGCAAAACAGAGTCAACCAAACGTTTTAAGGAATATTATACAAACTTGAGTCTCAACACACTCTCTGTTTTGATGTTAGAACATAAATGATTATGTCATGTTTGACAGCATCATTATCTTTTGTAAAATAGAGCTACTTCAAACATCATCAAGTTCCAACATCTCTGTAGAGATACATGAGAATTATACTCACCATTACTAGCACAGACGGTGTTGGTGTCATCCTTTTAGCTTGTATCATCGTCAGCAGCTCGGGCATCTGTCCATGGCACGCTCCGGCATAGAACAACCTCGATGACGTCAGAAGGATGCCGTTGACAGCTCCGAAAGTCGAGAGGGCTACAAACACCGGGATGGTCCAAGCTAGAGGACCGAAAAGTTTATTGGCGAAAGTCACAGCGACCGCTTTAGATCCCAGGATCTCCACTGGAGACATGGTGGTGTAGAAAGCTACGTTGGTGAGGACGTAGACTGCTGTGACCAGCGTGCATGATATGGCGATAGCTAGGGGTAGATTCCTGTGGAAAGAAGACGAATAGGGAATTTTCAGGAGGAGATGTTAAGAGCTGCCTCTCACCTGACTGGATCCTTCAACTCCTCTATGATGAAGTTCAAATAGTTCCTGGAAGAATTATTTATGGTTATTGTATACTGTTGGGGTGAAATAATGGAATGAAAGATGTGACTCGTTTGTTCATGCTTGGTTATTTCACAGTCGACTCTACTCGAAGTACCAATTCGCAACCCCTCAATAAGCCGTTGAATTCAGTGAGGTCATTTCTCAATAATATCTCACTGATTCTCTGATTCCAAAATTTTTTGGATTCCCACAAGAAGTCGATCTTGTCAGTGTTAAATGAAATGGCACCTTTGAGAAAATGAATGGAATGGCATTTTCTCTCAAATTTGACGAACAGGCAGTGTCATTCCAGCTACTGTTGTGCGAATATCACACTCGTAGAAATGAGCACTACAAATTTTAGAGAGCTTAGACTACTCTATGCGAGGAATGGTCTTCAGCCTCTTTTTTCTCGAATCACCAATTACAGAAAATGAAGGAAACTCTTCGACTGCTCTTCCTTCATAGTATATCTGTATTATATCACTATTATTCAATGTCAATGATTTTACTTCTCACAAGACAATACTTCTATACAAGCATTATCATCCGAAGGCAACGCCACACAAAACCTCACGTAACCACCATACCATAGACAATAACTAACACAACAATGAAAACACCAGTTCTTATTGATTTCTGCACTGATTACTACTGGACTTCAAAAAACTCACGCGAACTTGTTTATCTCTTGAACATTGCAATGTGCCATCAATTGAGTCAATGTAACCCCTGAAACAACAGAACGCTCACATATACAAACGAAATCTAACAGGTCGCAGTGTTGCCATATCATCGTGTTGCTGGCTTGTTCGAGTGTTCGAGTCGGCTGTGGCTATTCGAATAGAAGGAATTTTCACAATTTCCCTCTTAACATTGCCAAGAGGCGGCCCAACAATATATTTTGGAATTCAACAGGTCCTGACTGACTATACCAAACTGAGGATATGGAATTACATGAAATCTCACGATACTGACTTTCATGTATTGCAGTCGAGCCAAACTCTTTCTGTCGTGATCTCAGATGATTCCAAATCGAATTCCACTCTATCACTAAAGTGGAAAGTAGAAATAATAATACTGCACTGAATTCCTTCCTTATTCTAGATGATTTTTCCTCTCTTTCAATTATTTTTCTTCTTCTCTTCTCAAGAACGACCCCATGAGAAATCATCTCTCGTCTTTGAATAATTGAACTCCGTTCATAATTGAATTCCGTTTCGATCTCTCGTTCTATAAGCACAAGAAATTCTACTCACCACCCATTGTAGGCGAAAAGTCCGGAATAAAATGACAATGCCAGAGATGTGACGTCACTTTCAGTGTTGAGAAACGTGAAATGTTCTGTATGACCTGAAAATAGGAGAAAGATCCTGAGGAAACTTGATTCCAGAACATTCATAGTCAGATCAAAACCTACAGTAGATGTGTATTTACTTTTTATCTTCAATAAAATAATATAGTGAATGAATACATAACATCTGATGGAGAATCTACTCCAATATAGCAGTTACCTTTGTATAGTTGATATCCTCCAGCAGCTATTATGATGAACAGTGCAAATAGTTTGGCGTATGTGAAGATATCTTGGACTGCTGTGGCCCACTTCACGTCGTAACAGTTGACAAAAGACAACACACCTAAAAAAAATGTTGAAGTGATTATGTTTTCTCGATAACGATGCCAGAGATGCAAGACGAAGACAGATCGATGCTTCAGATGAGGATCTGACAAGAATTCTGAAATGGAGATCTGAAAATCTAGTACAGTTCAATGCAACAAAAACTCAAGCTCGTATGTTCACCAAGAAGGCTGATCACGCGATGCCCAATTTGATGATGTCGGGTACCACTTTTCTTATGAGGTCGTCAATATCCATGCTGGGTGTCACCACCAACAGTGCTCTCTCATGGGACGATCATGTGAGGTCCATTGCAAAAACCGCTTCACAAATATTTTGTTTTCTATTTTGGGCGAAGAAGTACTTTACATCCCAGTAACTACTTATGATATACAAAGCACAAATTCAACCTGTCCTGGAGTACTGTTCACATGTTTGGAGCTCAGCCCCCCAAACATACGCTAAAGCTCTCAGATTCGATTCAGGTATTCGCCTTGTCGATAATACAACACTCTCTAAATCATCGACCTCTCTAGAATATCGTAGAAAGGTCGGCGATCTCCAAATTTTCTAGAAACAACTTCCTTCTCTCCCAAAATTCCACCGCTGGCTAACACGATGTTCCTCGAACATTATAGGTTCTCCTTCCGTGTTGTCAACAGATGAAAAAAACTTGATATCTAAAAAAAAACATACGATATATCATGATGATATGTGAATGAACGTCACTGTCAATAAAAAACTTCACCCCATGAAAATTCTTGTCCTTTGAATAGTTCAACAGGTTGATGAATTTCCAATCACTGTTTCTCCATAACTGATGTTCATTCCTTCTACTAATTCGTCAATGAAGACTTGTTGAGAAATATTGGAATTACCATACTGATCTCTGCTCATATTCAGACAAAGATATTGCTTCACTCCGTAAACTCGTTCATCTGCAAGTGTACCAATATTGTCTAGAAGAGTGAAAAAACCTACCAAAGAAGGCTGGACTGTAATTAAAGCTCAATATGAGCCGGTGTGAAATCAACAATATACAATTGCATCTGCAGATACTGATAAGCTGGAGAGGAGATCGAGTAGTAGTAGTAGTATATTTTATTCGACCATGTTATGAACATAAAACATTTATGGCAAGTCGCATAGGCAATATGACTTCAAAGTCAAGAATAGTCAAGAAGATTAGTGGTTACATTTTCGAACTCACTGAAGAACTAATCAGTTGGTCTTTTCCTCAACTGAATCACAATATAGCATTAGCAAAAGTAAGTCAAGAGCTAGTTGGAATCAGAAGTTATTGCAAGATTTCGATTCATTCATCGAATTGCCGTTCCTCATATTTGAGAACAATCAGATCTGAAAAATTCGGGTCGAAACAGATCGATACAAAATTCCATTGCCCGAGGGTATTATAATATTTGCTGATCAACACACCAAACCACTTCCAGCAAGTAGAATCAAGAACTTGAGAGATCGTTGTGGTCTTCAGACCTAGTCATCGGAATGAGGAGTGTTCCAGATATGGTCTCACATACAGGGTGGCCCAATGAAAACGAGACAAGGTATGCATTTCACTGAGGATCAAGAAACTGACATTGAAATGAATGATTCTTAATGCGATGTTGGATAGGACAGGATTTAAAAAAAAACACATAAGGCATTTCTCAGATGAACATCGTTCCAACTACAAAATGAGAAATAGTGATGAAAGGGAAAGAAGCCTTACTTTCCATCACTAGCCGATAATTTTCATAAACGTGTTTTCTCGAGAACTACTGCATTGATTTCCAAAAAAAAAGGAAGCGTTGGTAAGAGATTTCGATCACCTTCAAAATGATGTATCACTTGACGCCTCATCCCATTTGAGATTCAAGGGTTGGAGCTCACCCCTTCGAGGGGTTCGAAGTGGAAAAGTTGGAAACATGCACAAAATATTCCTCTCCTCGGAATAAAAATCGACTGGTTCGAGCGGTTTTTTTTTTCTGAGAACGATAACTATGTCAAATCGGCCTTGTTTCGTTTGCATTGGGCAACCCAGTATATCCATTCGTATTTCTGATATGTTCTGTATATTATCAATACTCTCGTTTTTTTTTTAAAAAAAAAAACATCGATATCAATATATCGTGCATGATGTTAGTAGATCAACGTAAATGTCAATAAAGATTTTTGTTCTCATTGGAGCCATTTCTCTACTGGTGAGATTTCTAAGATAAATTGAATAATAACATGCCGTTTGTTGTTATCTGTTACTACCACGTCCAAGCCTCATTGTGTCGTGTACGAGCACGTGTCACAAAGAAACTTTTTTAAGTAGTAACCGATGTGGTAGAAAAACAGCGCTCCTTCTGGAATTTATTTACCATGAACGTATCGAGAATAATTCACTCAAATAAGTCAACAAGTTTTCGAGTTACATGTATCCAGTCAATGAATGGATCACTACATATGAACGAATGCAGCTCGATGCCATCTGATACAATATGAAGAAACAAACAAGAGATCTGTGAGGATTTCTCCAATCTTGTATCTTCCGCACAGCGCCAGATATTTCCTAGTTCTATACGATTCCCTGTGGAACAACTCCAGTTTTCGAGCTACATGTTGCAAGACTCGACATCTTCTAGAAAAATTGAGATTTATCGTATTGCTGATAAATCTGCTTCACTGCCTTCGGCGGAAATGAATCTTGGTGGATTTGTCGCGAATCTCATTACGGACAACAGATCCAACAGAATCCTATTGGGCAGGACATAAAATAATCCACATAAATTGGATCAATTGCTTTCGTTCTCAAATTGTCTTCAGTCGACTTCATTCCTTCCAATGTCTACGGATCAGGACAATGAAATGTTTCCTTCAGATATTGTCGCTAACTATGACCTTCAGATCAGCATATCAAGGCCCTTGCGGCTATTTCTACTTGTACTTGTTTTAGATCAATTAGCTATTAACTATATACACCGTGATCTGCACAGGTATATTGTTTTTGTCCTCAGCTTTGAGCTTAGAGTTCTTTATAATAATGATAATACTGATTATAATGATGAAGAACGGCTTCCAGGACATTAGATTTCACAATGAATATATATTGAAAAGGAAATGAATGGCGAAGTTTGATTCAAGTAGTAAATAAAAATCTACTTCTATTGAAACTACCTTCAACTGAAGTAGTGCCAGTCCAGTTCCAGCTTGATTTTCAATTAGCATAAGTTTCAGCTTGGTCTTGAATTTTGATGGTTGCAAAGATTTATAGGAATAAGTAACAGATTCCTTATATACATAACACCTACGGTAGATGAAAGAGCATTTGGAGCATTCTGATTCGAAAGAAGGGGGAGTTATCAAACCTTTAAATCGTTAGTTACTTCTGAACTTCTATTCATTATTAAAATGAGGGATACTTTTTTCAGTAATGATTTCATGAAATAAATATGATGTATGCTTCAATTCCCCATTCTCAGCTAGCCTGTTTCCAGTAACAGTACTTTGTTTCGTTTTGTTTGATTTGGCTGGTTGAATTCAGTCCGTGAAGACAATCGTCATAATTGAAAAGGTACAGGACAGGAACTGACATTGAAATAAATGATTCTTTATATAATGTTGAATAGGACAGGATTTAAAGATCAAACACATAAGGCACTCCTCAGATGAACATCGTTCTAACTACAAAATGAGAAATAGTGATGAAAGAGAAAAAAGGTCGGAAAAAAGCGTAACTTTCCTTGACTAGCCGGTTATTTCATGAACCCAGTATATTCGTTTTGGGTTTCAACTAATTGACAATTATTCCTATCACCATAAATATCTTTGCTTTCTGCACAAGTTTGTTAACATGTCTTTCAACCCGATTTTTTTCTCAATCATAACACCAAGACTTTTTGCTCGTTCTTCAGATCAGCTTGATATTGTTTTTGGGCCAAATACCATCACATTCGATTTATAATTCATAATTTCATCCAGTCCTTCTTGATAGGCTAGTTTTCAGATTCAGGAGCTTTTGGATTCCTCTCTTCTAGGGTAAGAAGCCTTATGCAGAGGATATGTCATGATGTTTCCTCATCTTTCTGGCAGAACCTGCACAGCAGTCCTTTCTGCGAAACCTATCGTATTCTCTTGTTTTTGTTGATCCTACGATGCTTTATTAGTAAACCAGTCCAACAAGTAGTCCAGGTTCAACAAAATTATCCTAGTTCTACTTCTTTTTTGTGTCGATAAACAAATAGATACATTCAGATATATAGAATATATAAAAAATTGAAAGATATTCCAACGATGATTTGGTTTTCGTTATTCGTGGTTCTGATAATCTTATAAATTTGTTTCTTATAAAAGTTCAACAGAGTATTCGACAGTTCTCTCTCCATATAAATCGTATATGAAGCAAGAGGCCAGCGATAATATTTTGCTTTGCACCGATCAAATAATGGTTTGCAATACTCTGTAAAACTCACTTCTGCCATTATCACCAGAACGGTCGTAGATATTATGAGAGTAATAAAGTTTTCGGAAGAGAAGCAAGGTATTCGAATTTTCCTCCAAAGTTTGGAGGTTTCAATTATCGGAAAATTCTTCGCTGGGCAAAGAATTCCACAACTCCGCCGTTCTATTGATGAATGGAGTTGAGTATAGCGATCTCGAAAGGTCTCGAGCCTGATACTGTAGGTGTGACGAGCCTGAACTCGTCTGGTTCGTCTACTAGAATGCCCTCTTGGTGGCATCATAGACGATATCTCCATAAGACAATAGAGAGGCCAATGATTTGGTGAGAGTTGTATCACCGATTAGGCGAATAGCTCTCTTCTGGATAGAATCTAAGAGCTCCAGCGTATGTTTGACAGAAAAATGTTTCCTACGATTCAAGATCCATGTTTTGATGCTTTTTTTTTTATCTGTGGACAACACGAAAGGGAAACCTATGATGTTCGAGGAACATCGTGTTAGCCAGCGGTGGAATTTTGGGAGAGTAGGAAGGTGTTGGAATTTTTCTTGAAAGTTTGAAGGTTGTAAGCATCAGGAAAGACTTCACTAGGCAAAGAATTCCATAACTTTGCCGTTCTATTGATGAATGATGCTTGGTATAGCGATGTTCGACAGGTCTCGAGCCTGACAGTGTAGGGGTGACCAGCCTGAGCTCGTCTGGTTTGTCTACTAGGAATCGCGCGTGGTGGCATAATAGAAGATATTTCCGTTGAGCACCGACCATGAAAGTACCTATAAAAAAGGCATAGATCGCCGACCTTTCTACGATGATCTAGAGAGGTCAATGATTTGGTGAGTGTTGTATCATCGACTAGGCGAATAGCTCTCTTCTAAGAGCATTAGCGTATGTTTGGGGGCTGAGCTCCAAACATGTGAACAGTACTCCAGGACAGGTCGAATTTGTGCTTTGTAGATCATAAGCAGCTGCTGGGATGTGAAGTATCTCTTTGCACGGAAAAGAAAACCGAGTTTTTGTGAAGCAGTTTTCGCAATGGACCTCACATGATCGTTCCATGAGAGAGCACTGTTGGTGGTGACACCCAGCAAGGATATTGACGACCTCATAGGAACAGTGGTACCCGACATCATCAAATTGGGCATTGTGTGATCAGCCTTCTTGGTGAATATACAAGCTTGAGTTTCAGTTGCATTGAACTGTACTAGATTCTCAGATCCCCATTTCAGAATTCTTGTCAGATCCTCATTCAAAGCATCAACCTGTCTTCGCCTTGCACCTCTGGCCTCATTGGATGATATAGGGGCTCTAGAGGAAAAGGCGGAATGAAGTGTACTATCATCCGCAAAGCTATGAACTGGGCTGGAGGTCACATTCAACGAATCATTGATGTGGAGCAAAAACAAAGTTGGTGCCAAGACAGAGCCTTGTGGAACACCAGCATTGATCGTCACTGTATCAGACGAGACCCCGTCTACCACCACGTAGAGTGATCTATCTGCAAGAAAACTCGATAGTAAAAGACACAGTTGGGGCGGCAAACCATATGACGAAAGTTTCGCTAGAAGGCCTTGGTGCCAAACTCGGTCAAATGCTTTGGAGATATCCAAGGCTACAGCCAGAGACTCCCCATGTTTCTCTATTGACACGTGCCACTCATGTGTCACATAGGCAAGCAGATCTTCTGTTGACCTCTGGTGACGAAAGCCATATTGCCGGTCGTTCACGATTCTTGAGCTCTCTAGATATCGGATGAGCTCGATGTTGATTGCTTTTTCCATTACTTGTGCTTTTCCATTTTGTGCTACACCACAAAAAGGTACTTGACGATAAATCCGATAATATCTCGCTTGTGTTTTTCCGAAATGGGACACGAACGAGCTGCTGCATATTCCGAACACTCACATATACAGCACACGGCCAGCAATCTTGCAGCATTGTCGGGAGGATCGCATTCAGGGAAGAACGGCTTCATGACGTATTGGCTGAAGGTGAGAGCGACAATGGCTTGGGAGCAGGGCCGCACTATCATGCACTCTATCCAGAGTCTGATGAAGGCGACGAAAGGGCCGAAAGTCTCCATGATGTAGGCGTAATCGGCGCCGCTTTTGCGGATCATCGTGCCCAATTCGGCGTAACAGTACGCTCCGACCTGCAAAAGTCAATCGGTGTTAATCACGATTATATTTATATATACAGGGTGAGTCGGAAATGTGTACCGAGCTTTCTGGAGGTGATAGAACATTGAAAAATAAGTGTAGTTTGATGATTAAACTCATGGCCCAAAATTTGTATTAAGGGAGATATATCCTTCCGAAGTTGATAAAATTAAAATAATTTCTCCGCATAACTTCTGAACGATGAAAGCCACCCGATTGAAATTCTGTGCATGAATGTATGTTGTCAAAATACATTTTTTCGTCACACTTCCACATTTCTGATATTGTTATAAAGGGTGTTTTCAGAGGGTGAGTCATGATTTTTTGTAGAAAACTTTTTTCCCTGTATTATTTTCGGTGAAAACAGGAGCATTCGATGGAGCGAAGAAAATTACATGAAAAAGGTAATCTTATTCAAATACAAAAAATTGAGCCGTTCGTGAGATATTTGAGTTTTTGAAGTTACATGATATCAGCAGATTGATTTTTTTCATCGCGAGATTCATCGGTAACAATATTTTAGCAGGCCATGATGAATAATTACGTTCTCAATTTTGACGTTCATGTCATCAACATTCGAGTCAACATTGTTGTAGTCGATTTCTTCGTGTGGTTTTTCTGTGTCATTTATCACTGCGATTATCAACTGAGATTTAAAGGAATATGGCAGGTTATTCGTTCTCTGAACAAACTGATATGCTTCTAATGCTTGGCGAGTGCTTCGGAAATGCAAATGCTGCTGAAATATCGTTATACCGATGAATCTCGCTATGAATAAAATCAATCTGCTGATATCATGTAACTACAAAAACTCAAATATCTCCCGAACGGCTCAATTTTTTGTATTTGTATAAGAGTACCTTTTTCATGTAATTTTATTCGCTCCATCGAATGCTTCTGTTTTTTCACCGGAAATGATACAGGGAAAAAAGTTTTCTACAAAAAATCATGACTCACCCTCTGAAAACACATAATTTTATCAACTTTGGAAGGATATATCTCCCTTAATATGCATTTTGGGCCATGAGTTTAATCATCAAACTACACTTATTTTTCAATGTTCTATCACCCCCAGAAAGCTCGGTACACATTTTTGACTCACCCTGTAAATATTTGAGTCCTAGATGGAACTTGTACAAAATATCCTCACGAATTACATTCCATATACGATCCGTTAGTCACAATCCAAGCTATATGAGGGGGGAAGTGGCTCACAGTTTTAGTCCAACAGAAAAATCAACTTTATTGTCGAAGACAAGGGGTGTGTCTTTCCTAGGATCATTCCTTCATTATCAGTAAGGTAACAGAAGGAGTAAAGGATGTGTGATAATTGTAAAAAAATTGAAGAGAGTGGTGGAAAATACACATGGAACAATCATACACAATACATGAAACGTAATGGAACATAATGTGGTTAGCCTCTGTTAAAGAATCATTAAGATCATGATTTCACTTGAAACATTTCCACCATACATACAGGGACAGGGTAGAGTGTTCAGAAAAGGTACCTAAAAACTTCAAAGGGTCATAGGGAACATCAAAACAAGTATTTTCGTTTCCATAAGTATCAGGCGGCCAGGTGGTCGAGATGGTCAAGCGACATCATAGTAATAATGAGGTCGTGAGTTCGAATCCTGGCTGGCCATTGGATTTGGGTTTATTTATGCGCTGTACATTGTATATCATAAAGTTCTACATAGAACTATCCCAAATGCCACAGTGGTTTGGATTACACTTGTTCAAACTGTAGACCCCCGTCTCCTTCACTCGCACAAGCCCTTCGAGGCTTCTGAGGGTTGCTTCGGCAACTAAGTTGAAACAAAAAAAGCAATGTCTGCGAATGAGACCTTTTAACTGTAGAGCAAAAAAACTGTTTAGTACTCATTATACTGGTGCAATGATCGAATCACTGTTTACTTTAGAAATGCGAGATAGAGAGTAGAATTAGCTAAATTATTTGTCATTCTGAATAGAATTTTTTTGATTGATAGACAACAAAGGTAATATTGAAATGGCAGCTGATCACGTAATAAATTTTACGACCAATACAAGGTAGTAATTTCCGAAATGATTATAATGAAGAAATGCTTTCGCAGCTCGTGGTCAACTGGATGGAAAACCGTATGAAAAACTTCTCTAATTATTCAAGTATGATGAAATATTTTGTTTGTATCGGGAAAATTTGGTCGAAAAATTGGCAAGTCGACTTGTTCAGATGCCGTACGAGATGACTTTGAAACTTCAACTAGTTTGGAAATTATATTTGCCAGTTCGATACCGAAATGAAAATTAATTTTACACATATTATTATTCAATCAAAAGTAGTTAACAACCATTAGGTTGGAGAATATAAACTACAGATTCAATAGTTGATATTCGATCATGGTGCATGAGATTCTCAAGAATTTTCACATACAAGAAAATTCTGCACAGATCATAACTAAGCGCTTGATGTCGAGAAGAATTCAATATTTTCCAAATCGCCAGCAGATCAATGAATCATTCGATTACTCAATGATTTGATTCGTTTCTTCTAACACTACATGTTTTCCTAATATATCCTCTTTCAATCTGAAGTGCTGCATTATTGTCTTTGCGTGATATATGCGATCAGTCTCTGCAAAGGCCTCTGCTCAGTACAAAATGTTACAGAAATTAGAAGAAATTGCTCATGATAATTGAATAACGAGTCATGCAATTTCAACAGAAAGCATACCAAATTGAGACAGGACGTTCGACTACATTCACGTCTGCACATATACCAATAATCAGATTCGGAATTGAGGTGTGAAGCGCTATACAGTATGTTTCATTATATTGTATTGTGAAAAAATAAAATATGGCTTCCATGGAATCGAAAATAGAATATATCTTTCTGTTTTATTGGAATTTGGTAGTTTTCTTGGTATCGTTATGATGATTATGAATGAAGAATAGTTACAATTCTTTCCACTAAAACAATACAACATAAGACCAAAAAAATCAGAACACATGGAAGTTTTGTGACATAATTGTTATTATGTGTGTTATTATCAGTTCTACAACATTTCAACCTCCAGGACTGGAATGATTAGACAGCAATTATGATTCCAACACGAAAAAACTTTGAAACCTTTCTTCTCGAGGAGTACAAGTGTTAAGAAGGAATAATACAGGGTGTTACAGAACTATGGGATCAAACTACTAGGGGTTATTCAGTGCAATAGTAGAAAACATTTGAGTAGTGATGAAGATGATGAATTGCCTAAATAGGATTCGATGCATTTAATTTCTGCCCTTCGTACATGATATCATCACAACAATTATTCATAAAATGTCTTCCTCCAACCTGAATACACCGATTTAAACGTGGCACATGATTTCGGCGAATTTGAATGATTCCAAATGCTGCTGTAATTCGTCCAATTGAGTCTTGCTCTGTTTCTACTGGAGTTTCGTGGACCAAAGACTTTACACAGGAAAAAAATCAGCGGTTTGGGCACTGTTGGATTCCCAGACCTGGAGCAGTTTCTTGGCCTCCTAGGTCACCCGATTTAAAGTCGCTAGATTTTTTTCTGTGTGGACAGTCCGCCGAAATCATGTGCGACGTTTAATTCGGTGTTTTCAGGTTGGAGAAAGACATTTTGAACAATTATCGTGATGATATCATGTACAAAAGGCAGAAATTAAATGCATCAAATCATATGTAGGCAATTCATCCTCTTTCTCAATTTTAACGCATATGAGGACCGTAGTGCCCTAGTGACACTATTCCGACCCACTACTCAAATATTTTCTACTGTTGCACTGAATAACAACTAGAAGTTTGATCCCATAGTTCTCTAACACCTTGTATTAGTTTCTTTGCAAGGAATCTACACATGATTTCCTCAAATTCTATCGAAATACCATGTAGACACTAATTCTCTGCGAGTTTCTTGAATATGCATCATGAATACTTCAATAGAGTTTCAAAAGTCAAACTGTCACCAAGAAAATGTGTGCAGGAACACCAAGTCTAGTCCGATTTTCCAGTTCGATTTCCTGAAAATGGGTCGATCGTGTGAATCAAGGGCAAGTTCATTCAATGAGTTGTAAATAGGCGTGTGACGTAGGTATTGAGGTAGCCATGGAGTGAAGTAGAGAACAGAGTTGAGAATGTAGGTGCCTAGTGGATTTGACCATCTTACCGAAAATGAACACCAACATAACGAAAAGTGAAATGTTCATATTTCAGTATCCAGACAAAAATGTGAATTCTGGCTAAGACACGGACACTAGATGATGAATAATGATAATTCATTGATTTTTGTTTTCCATGGTCAATAGAGGGAATAATCTGTTAATAACAATATCATCCATTGACAGACGAAGAAAAAACCAGAGTAGATATAAAAAAGTATCAATGAGTTATCAAATGATTCAACTCAATGAGTGACCAAACACTTCTTTCGAGAACAATAAAAACACAACTAACTATGAAGGTATAACGAAATATAACAACTATAACATATTACAAATATCTGAATGACAAGAGTATTCAAAAAAATGAGAGTGATCCGACATAATAAAATATCGAACATATAGAAATAACTGAAAAACTAAAAATTCGGTTCAATTATATTATTACACATCGCTCTTGGAGTTTCGTGAATGAATTTTTCAACTCTAATCTGGATTATATTGAAGTTCATTACTCCTCCTATATTTTCAGGATCTCCCTCCAATCTGCTCTCCATTACTATGGTATTGAAAACGTGAAGACATCGAGGGACATTCCAGGGACTGAAAATCTAAATGACACGTTCGAAGTGGTATAACTTTCTATGAGATACAAGAAACATGGAAGAATATGACGCAATACGATTATTGCATTACACATAATCACACCTTGGAATGAAAATTGGGTTTCTGGCTTTGTAATGAGATATTCGCCGCAGAATAGCCTTGCAAGAAGTAGGCATTTCATGAAAAAACATAACTAACAGTCTGACTCATTTTCAACTTGATTTCTTTCAGTTCGAGATCAATCAATTTCCTAATAGATTGGACGGAAACGCAATTGAAGAACTTGACTTTTACTCGAAACAAGAACTAACAGATATCTTATTGTAATCAAGTAGCCAATGACAATAAACAGTTGAAATCATCCTTTCAAGTGTATAGATTAGCATAACTTTGGTACATTCAGATACTTCACAAAGTAATTATTCGCAATCATAAGGAAATCATCCAATATAAACATGTCACCAGTCCCATTTCTGAGATACGGAACTAAAAAATCGTGAATCCAGTTTAGGACACAACAGCTAGACCATATTTATGAATTGTCCAAAATACCTGATTTCAACACTTTGTATACGGGTTGGTTCGTCAGTTCCGATCTTGTTTATTCCGAAAAAAATTGAAGCACCCTTTATTCCTCATTTTATAATTCATTTCAAGTTGGTTCCTTTGTTTTTTGAAATCAAATTCTTCTCCGCCTAGTCTTCAAGGTTTGTTTCCGAATAGAGAGAAATATCTGAAGCAATGAAATCACAGATATTTTGGACAAAATATATTCCTTCGATTTTATGCATATTCACCTAGAATTAAATCAGCAATTCCATGTCACGCAAGTTATATCATTACTGATGGAAATTGAAACGAACCACATGTAATCTGATAATATATGTGGGTATCATTACGATTTCTTTTCTTGGTGTAGTCTAATGTAACAAAGAAACTAAATCATGATCTTTGATTTTCCGTTTTTAGCTGTTGTCTTCTTTTCCTATGATCTTAATATTACCCCAATCGGCAATATGTTGTCCATTTTCAGTAAGCTGATTTTGATTTGCGATATATCTTTCATTCATATTGCTCTCATGTTCTTTCAACCTTTCAATCGTCTGCTAGTTTCACCTGTATAGTATTCGTCACAAGCACATGATATTCTGTATCACTTGCATTCTTCTGAAAGGAGACAATAATATTGCTTCTCGCTCAGTTGATATAGCATTTGGTATTCACTTCTCAAAACTGCAAGGAAAATGGTGAATTGAAGATCAATTAATGAAGAAACACACGTTACCCAGATATTGTGTCTGTCTTTGTTCAGTATCAAAGCGATCATCAACAAAATGACACAGGAAAATATTATCACCCAAAAACGGAAGCAGATTCGTTCCCAGAAGGTCCAGAATCCACAACAATAGGTTTGTAGAAATTTTGATATTCATTGAATATATTTGTCTTCCGATTGTTTTTTCGAAATTGAGTCACTGGAAAATAAAGAATCTCTTTTAGGTATCTGAAGGTTTAATTTCAAGCGCAGTGACATTTTGGGGCAGATCATGAATCTGTCCTCACTACAGATACATGGTGAACTGATTATTATAATTCCTACTTTGAATTTTCTCAGAAACGAAGGGAGAAAACCCCACGAAGAAGAAATTAAAAATGAATTTCAATTATAGTAACTACTTCCGCGATTTATCAATGGTGCGCTTTTTAACTTCGAAACAGGTATCTACAAAAAATTGCATTATTTCATCCGAACCCTTTTGGAAAAATGATTAAAGAGTCATCTTCAGCAGTGTTCCTATGAGGTTTTCTTCATGAAACTGGTCCTCGAAGCTGCCGTTAGAGTATTAGACACTATTTCCAAGGTACCCTATCTACATCACACATCACTATGAAAGGAAAACATGCGAATAATGTGCCTCGGCAATGCTATCAACCCCTTTCGTGGATTTTGGAATGAAATGTAAACATTATTCTATCGTATATTTGTGTGGGTAAGTGAATTGTAACATTGTGGATGGGAATTTTTCCGCTTCACTCGCGATGATTTTAGTTACAAAATATCAGAATCACTCTTCCAGTCTGAAGATGATGAAGATTCCATACCTTCTCGGTTTTTGATGGTCCCAAAATGGCATTCATATGATAGTCATGTTGAAGATATGAAAAGTTGAGTATAAGAAGGTTATTTCATATCATACAGGGTGAGTCAAAAATGTGTACCGAGCTTTCTGGGGGTGATAGAACATTGAAAAATAAGTGTAGTTTGATGATTGAACTCATGGCCCAAAATGCATATTAAGGGAGATATATCCTTCCAAAGTTGATAAAATTAAAATAATTTCAGCAGCATTTGCATTTCCGAAGCACTCGCCAAGCATTACAAGCATATCAGTTTGTTCAGAGAACGAATAACCTGCCATATTTCTTAAAATCTCAGTTGATAATCGCCGTGATAAATGACAGAAAAACCACACGAACAAATCGACTACAACAATGTTGACTCGAATGTTGATGACATGAACGTCAAAATTGAGAACAAAATTATTCATCATGGCCTGCTGAAATATCGTTATACCGATGAATCTCGCGATGAATAAAATCAATCTGCTGATATCATGTAACTACAAAAACTCAAATATCTCACGAACGGCTCAATTCTTTGTATTTGAATAAGAGTACCTTTTTCATGTAATTTTCTTCGCTCCATCGAATGCTCCTGTTTTTTCACCGAAAATAATACAGGGAGAAAAGTTTTCTACAAAAAATCATGACTCACCCTCTGAAAACACCCTTTATAACAATATCAGAAATGTGGAAGTGTGACGAAAAAATGTATTTCGACAACATACATTCATGCACAAAATTTCAATCGGGTGGCTTTCATCGTTCAGAAGTTATGCGGAGAAATTATTTTAATTTTATCAACTTTGGAAGGATATATCTCCCTCAATATGCATTTTGGGCCATGAGTTCAATCATCAAACTACACTTATTTTTCAATGTTCTATCACCCCCAGAAAGCTCGCTACACATTTTCGACTCACCCTGTATAAGATAGATACACGTGCGCCTCTCGACTTCGAAAAGGTAAACTCACCATCGAGAACACCCCCGAGGCCGTCCACACGATCAGCGAGACGTTGACGCTGCCCGTGTGTCGCAAGACGCCGGACGGCGCGACGAAGATGCCGGACCCGATGATGCTGCCCACGATCACTGTGACGCCGTTGAGGAGGGTCATCTTCGGCTTGAGGGCGACCTCGCCGTCGCCCTGCCTCGACTCGTCCTCGTCCATGGCCGACGCGGATCTGGACGGAAGACGCGGATCGCGACGATGGCCAAGCGGCGATGTGCATGCGCAAGGTATGGTGTGTGCACTATCGAGATGATGATAATAATAATACGACTTTATTCAACAAATGTACATACATCTGCTCTGAAAAGGCGAAGATTAGCTAAAGCTACTCTTAATCTCTTAAACTTTTCAGTTTATAAAATAAATGGAATAAAAAAAATTAAAAAAAATAATATGAAAATAAAAATATAAAATAAAAATAGAAAGAGATCATTTTACAATTTCAGTGATATTGAATTGATCATCAGTAGAAGAGAAAAAAAGAAACAAAGAAAATAGTAGGTGAGTAATAATAAGTAATGTAAGAAATATGAAAATGCAGCAATGCAACGACAATGTGGCTAGTTTCGTTGAATTAGCAATTCATTTTCAACGACTTTTCTAAATTTATTTATTGATATTGGAAGCTCAGGTTCAAAGTAATTAAAAAGTTCTATTGCATTGTGAGTAAAACTGCGTTCAAACAGAGCTGTCGAGTGGCGAGGCATGTTAAGTATCTGTGAATGTCTGGTGTTGAGATTGTGTAAATTATTTCTGAAAACTAGTTTGTCATAAAGATAGGGCGGACTTTGAGTATCAAGCAATCTATGCAAAAAAATAAGGAAATGGTATTTAAATGTACTGGACACTTTGAGCCACTTCAACTGCAGAATGTATTGAGAGATGTGATCATATTTCCTCAAATTAAATATGAATCTACAACAAGTATTTTGCACTCGTTGAAGTCGATATTGAGTGCATTTATCAAGACATGGATAATAGACAATGTTACAATAGTTAAGAAGGGATAAGACCATGTCGTTCGTTCTCTACTAGCTGGGAAGACTAGTGAACCAGAGAAATTATTTTCAGATCATCTGCGTGATAGTTCGGAACAGTTTTACACGCTGGTGATGTGGATGCTGAGAAAAAACAGAGTACCAAGACGGCTACCTTGTGGGACACCAGAAGCTGGTTCGAAGACCTGCAAGTTGAATCCATTCACTTGAACTATCCCCCCCCTAGAGTTCTGAAAATCTGATATATACAGTGTCATCGATAACACGCCCGTAACGTATGGAAAAAAAGTTTATCATCGAAGTATTGAGTGTTTTTTTTTTCAGGGATCCATTATGAATGTCCGACAACCTAAAAAGTTTCAAGCAATTATTCCATAATATATGGCAATGTTTCTTGATCGTGCTCAAATTATCTGATTATCTGAACAAATGGTATGAAATTGTTCAAAATAGCCTTTGCCTCTGTAGAGGAATATATAATTGATTTCTGAGCAACTTTTTCGGATAACTTTTTTCGATATGTTTCATCTAACTCCTCTTATTTCATTTTTTTTTTCATTTTACCGCGATACCAGTGATCACGTGACATAAGAACAAAAAAAATACAAAAACGAAAACTACAAAATGTCGATTTTTTCGCAAATTGAGAAACTCAAAATGACGCATAAAATTTCCTTACAGATTATTGTAGCCTGAAAATGTGCATACCTGCCCTGATACAACCACCCACGTGTCTCTTATAATCAATAAGACACCCATGGCGTGGCTCGAAAAATGGTCTCCCTGTATAATATTGAAGTAATAAAGCGATGTACGTGTTATCAAGAAGTAGGTGTTGAAAACTGTTTGACATTTCGCGATCTTCCTTCAACTTCCCAAGACTCATCCTGTGGATAACAGTGCGTACACCAAACGTTTCGGGAGTTCTCAATAGGAAGAATTGAGAAAAGGCGGCTGTGAATGGAATGATGTTGACGAATACAGAATAGAGTCTATGCAAAATGATCGAAATGCAGGAAGGGGGGCTTCCAACCTCTGTATAGAGAGGGTCCTCTGTAAGAAGAATCAGGTTTCTTTTCAAAGGATTAACAGGGAAGTGACTATTTAAAATGCAATACATGCGGAGTTTAATGTTCGGAAGATTCAATTTGAGTTTGGGAAATGAATAATACACAACTTTCTTTTCCATCTTACGGATACCTAGCAGGATTTTTTGAATATTTGAGATTATCTGTCAATTTGTTCCAGATAATTTGTTGCTCAACATCATGAATGAACAGAAAAATATGAACAGATATTCGTACATAATGGTATTTTGGAAATTTCACGAACAAGAAACAAAAACAGCTCATTTGAGAAATCATCTTGTCGACTGACTACTATTTGTCAAACTGTCAAACAACAAAGTTCAGAACACAACAACAAAATTTAGAATTGAAAGACAGATAGAAGTTTGATTTCTGTCTCTGTTTTTCGTTAGACTAGACTGTGAGAATTCCATGAGTGATAATTATTGTTCACATAAGGCAATCGAAACCACATAAACCGTTGTACGCGAATTTGGACTCTATGCGGAATGTTCAAAAAGCAGAAAGGAAAGGTTCAAACCTCTCCTGAAGGGGTATCCGAAGAATCAGGCTTCCTTTCAAAGGATTAACAGAGGAGTGCTCATTAAAATTGCATTACATGCGAAGTTCAATAATACGATAATTCAATATGAGTTTGGAAAAGAAATAATAGTCTATAATGGTCTTCAACAACTTTCTTTGTCGTCTTTACGGATACCTAGCACGATATTTTGAGTATTCGTGATTATTTGTCAATTTGTTCTCAATAATATGTCATGAGTGAACAGAAAAAAATGATCAGATATTCGTGCATAGTGGTATTTTGACAATTTCACGAACAAGAACCATTTGAAACATAAACAGCTCATCTGAACTAAGGAAATCATCTTTTCGACTGTCCAAGTACAGCTACTATTTGTCAATCTCGAAGTTTAGTAGTTGATAACAACAAAATTGAATATTCATTTAGAATTGAGAGACGGTCTGAAATTTAATTTTTGTCTCTGATGTCTTCGACCAGACTGTAAGAATTTCATGATTGAAAATTATTGTTCACATATGGAAAAAGAAACCACGTAAACCGTGGGTCAAGAACTGTTTTCTCGGCATCCAACCTCACGAAGATAGATTGAGATTTGACACAAATCAGATATTTGGAAAATAGTCACGGTGAAACAGTATTTTGATGCGCCAATGGCTTCACCCTTCATATTTATTGCGCAGCTTTCGGTTGAATCCGGATCAATATAGTATGGACCTTCAGTGTTCCCGCCCTTTCCCACCCTTAGGTATCGTATACGGTAGCAGATTTTCATCTGAATCACGTGGGTTCACGCCAGACTGAATGACTGGATTTTCCATTATATTAGGTGTAGTATTACCGGAAGAATGTTTTCAATTCAAGGGGATTCATTGGATGTTTTAACAGACAGTCGTTCAGAAATCAGCAGAAACCTATGAAGCAGCAGGGTTTGAAAAACATAGTAGTGGAATTGAACCAAAATGAAATAGTTGAGCAGAACATAGAGAGGGCGTCACTCCATTACAACTCGAGCCATGTATTAAACTTTTCCTACGACTACAATTGATATTTTCAAGATCTAGTTCTACTTCTATTCAACTATGATAATACTGTTTTTCCACTACTAACCTGAGAAATCAAGGATATATTCAAGGAATTCCTCTAATGAGCAGTAACACTTTTTCGACCTAGGTGAATAATGATAAAGAAATTCCACCTGAGTGAATAATGAAGTATCAATAGTGTCGATGATATGTAGTATATGTATATAAACACGTAGAAATCGATGTCTATGCAACCAATGAATCATTCATTATTGGCCGAAATATAGATAAGACTGCGAAATTCACCACAGCCCAAAGCTTTTCCGAAATTATAAAAAAATACTTCGAATTGTGTATCATTATCAACTACCTTTGATATGTAAATTGAGAACGACACTTTCTATATGCAAGCAAATTCAACTATACAGTGTGGAACAGCCAAATGGAATGATTTCGACAACGAAAAAATGAGGGTGTGTTGGAAAACACGCTTGGATACATCGATTTGTATTTTCAAATGCGCATTTTTCCCAAATAACATAAATTATATAGAGCGTGTCATGTGATAGTGGCCAATACCAACTTTCTTATTCCCCGTATATTATCATTCTTTGGATTCTCAGAGAATCCTAAACATAATTCATGTACAATGTCCTATACCTATTTTCAACTGTTTCGGAAATATTGAGTGTTTTCAGAGTTATTACAAAAATCAACTTTGAAAAAAAATTATTTTATTCCACAAATGCGCTACATCACCCTAAAAAACTAATACGTAATACTGATTATTTCTTAATGATGTGAAAGAACATCAATGTCAATGTAGGAAATGTTCAAAATGTTCGCCGCGAACGTCTTGGCAACATGCTACTAATCTGGTATAGAAATGTCTTCTAACGTTACTCAACATCTCAGACGTGACTGATCTAATCGCAAGCGTAATTCGTCTTTTCAAGTCATCTTAATCGAGTGGTTCAGTTTTGTAATGTTAATTTTAGTAATGAATCTGAAAGCTTCAATATATCCAAAACAGTTGAAGATAGGTTTAGGACATTGTAAATGAACTATGTATAGAATTGTCTGAAGAATCCAAGAAATAAATAATATACAGGGGGTTGCATTTGAGATAAGAAAGTTGGTGTTGGCCACTTTCACATGACACACCCTAAATAATTATTTTTTTTTTTTTTGGAAAAAAATGTGCATTCAAAAATACAAATCGACGTGTCCAAGCGTTTTTCCCAACACGCTCTCATTCATTCGTTGTCGAATTTATTCCATTTGGCTGTTCCACACTGTATACTCAGCCTTGTCCAATCACTAAATGTCATTTTGAAAATTTTTCTCTCACGCAACAATTTTCTTCGCACGACTTGGAATTAGAATAAATATACAAAATTGTTGTTTATTTTGATTGAACTTCCGTATGTTTATTGTATTCGGTAAATTCATATACATACTCGAAAAAGTCATCATGAAAATATATTAGAAGTGTATTATTCACTCATTGGGTTTACAGTGTGGTCAGACGAAATGGAACCAGAGCTAATATCGAGGACTGATTCAACATTTCAGATTTCAGTGGTGTTATCTCCAAAGACATCAGAGATGATATAGACGATTTTTTTTTCTGTACTACATGAGTGTGAAGCAGCCGAGGTTGGGCAATCAGGATAATTTATCGTGCAACATACGAAAAAATAGTCTTCAAATATAGGGTAATCAAAATGTAATTATTACGAAATCTTTTTCCCCGCCCCCTCCACCGTATATAATTGACGCTTTTTTCCTCGTTTTGGTTGATGTCGTCGTTTCAGTTCAATTTTTTTTTCACAGACTAGGTCATATTAGGCAGAACACTCAGTCTATGTCGATAAATTATAAAATTACAAGAAAAACTGTCTACGAACCAAATTACATAGAACACCAATCAGAGGTATATTTATTGATAATTATCAACAATATTTCCAATGGAATGTATGCAAAAGTATATCTACTATAGATTTGACATGTGAAACGCTATAATGATTTGGAATGCCTCAGGGTTCATTCTGTAAGTAGCTAGAATTATCATGCGGTAATTTTTTGTAGTACTTCACTATTCCAATCAAATTTGAATAAGTATATGTACAGGGCATTTCACGACGAGATGAGTCCTTTCATGTAAGGGAAATTACTGGGACTAGCTTTCTGAAATTTTGTGTACAAGGATTTTCCGAAGTGCTCATCCTAATTGAATTATTTTTAGTTCTCTACAACTTCCGGCAATACCAGATATGGTAATCCACTTCGATATTTTGAACGTAATGTCCCATTTTTATCTGAATTATATAAATCTACGCTCAATTTCAATGAAACTGCATATAGAAAATGATATGTCTGGAGTACGCCATTTTTTGAGTTAGTCAAAAAGAGATGTCCTGGAAGTTGTAAGTCCAAAAAAACTATTGTTGGTCGTGATAGAATGTTTTTTCGGCAACCGTGTAGAATAACAAATCAATGAGACGACAGACACATTTCTTCATTTCTTCATTATAAATTCTGATTGATTATTATTCGAATTGAAAAGAACAGAACAGAAAATACTACATATTGGGTGGCCCAATGAAAACGAAACAAGGAGTTATTGTTCTATGAGAAAAAAAAAACGCTTGACCGATCGATTTTTATTTCGAGGGAGAAATATTTTGCGGGTCAAGTGATACATCATTTTGAAGGTAATCGAAATCTCTCACAAACGCTTCCTCGTTTTAGGAATTCAATGCAGTAGTTCTCGAGAAAACACGTTGATGAAAATAATCGGCTAGTGATGGAAAGTAACGCTTTTTGCCCTCTTCATCTCCACCAGTGATCAATTTTCTATATCTTAAATCGACTATTCTTGTTGAAATTTCAAAATACCGAAATTTTCGTGGTTATTGGTAGATTTCAAATCATCAGTTGGCTTGACATTGAAGAAACTGAGGAAACAAAAGCTGTAATGTCAACAGATGACAACTACGAATTATTTCTCGTTCATTGAGATAAATGGTTGGAAGTTGGAGGCAACCAGTTCGAACATGTACAGAGTTTGGCAAATCTCAAATTTTTCTTGCTCTTCTTCCTTCCAAGCCAACATTTTCATAATATTTTCAACGTTTTCTCCTGTTGTATTTTTTCATCGATATAAAAAACTATAGAACCTGCAAGGGGGTTCAGACGAAGCTTTCCGAATGCGGCCCACTTAGGGACTGTAACGTTGAGAATATCAAACCCGTTTGTTGTTTCGGCAAGCCAATGCCAACTGATTTAATTAGTATTTGAAATCCACCTATAACCACGAAAATTTCGGTCTTTTCAAGTTTCTGCAAAAACTGTTTATTTCAGATATAAGGATTCCAACAAAAATTCTCTTTTCTTTTCAGCACCTCTTTGAAAAGTTAATATTTGAGTAGCTATGGGACTCTTATAGATCTTGAAAATATCAGGCCTGACTATAGTGGATTTTGAGATTTTTTTTTCTGCAGGGGCTACATCTGCCAATTTTTGTTAATCTTAAATAACTCAAGGATGGCGTACTCTAAGTCATATCATGTTCAAAATAACGAAGTTGAGGTCCATTTCTAGTATCAGCAAAAGTTGCAGAGAACTGAAAATATTTTATTTGAAAAAAGCACTTTGGAAAAGCCCCGTGTCCACGAAATTTCAGAAAACGGACTGAGCTAGTCGTGCAATACCCTGTATAAATACATAACTCTGTTTGGATGATATTATAATACAGAGTTCGAATACGTTCACCTGCATTGAGGAAATACCTATATACATATCATATCCACACCCTGAAGGTGTTCTTTTGAATTTATCCATATGTGATACAAGTGATAATTTTACCTCAATTTTTTTTCATCTGTCGACAACACGAAAGGGAAACGTATAATATTCGAGGAACATCATGTTAGAAAGCGGTGGAAATTTGGGAAAGAAGGAAGGTGTTGGAATTTTTCTTGGATGTTTGGAGGTTGTGGGCATCAGGAAAGACTTCACTAGGCAAAAAATTCCACAACTTTGCCGTTCTATTGATGAATGATGCTTGGAATAGCAATGTTTGACAGGTCTCGAGCCTGACAGTGTAGGGGTGACCAGCCTGAGCTCGTCTGGTTTGTCTACTAGGAATCGCACGTGGTGGCATGATGATGTTTCTGTTGAGCACTGACCGTGGAAGTATCTCCCAAAAAGGCGGAGATCGCCGACCTTTCTACGATGATCTAGAGAAGTCAATGATTTCGTGAGTGTTGTATCATCTACTAGGCGAATAGCTCTCTTCTGAATTGAATCTAAGAGCTTAAGCGTATGTTTGGGGGCTGAGCTCCAAACATGTGAGCAGTACTCCAGGACATGTCGAATTTGTGCTTTGTAGATCATGAGCAGTTGCTGGGATGTGAAGTATCTCTTCGTACGGAATAGAAAACCAAGTTTGTGAAGCAATTTTCGTAATGGACCTCACATGATCGTCCCACGAGAGAGCGCTGTTGGTGGGGTCACCCAAGATGATAGGAACAGTGGTATACCCGACATCATCGAGTTGGGCATTGTGTGGTCTGCTTTCTTGGTGAACATCAAATAATCGGTGATGTTACGACAGCTGTATTTAATTCATCATGATGACTATTTCATAGGAATGAAATATGCGTACTCATACATAATGGAAACATAATATTTCAATTTCAAATGAGGAAAGAGGATGGAAGGAATCAATAAAAACTGTATGATCAGGTAAAAATAGGATGAAATAATGCATTGATCATAGATTACATTACTTACAAATTCAGAACCATACAAGCCTATTGATGTATTTATAAACTAATTCTTCCATTTTATTGTAATCGTGAAGTTTCCATGGATCTTATTAAAAAATATCCCCGGGCAGTTTTCATTGATTTGTTATAGAATTCGAACGTTCAAAAATTCCGAATATCCTCATTGCCACATTGACTGATTTCATCATTTGATCTTTCGTGAATGAATGAAATATATCGCTGTGAATATGAAAGATTCTGACTGATTTTTTTTTTATCTGTTGACAACACGAAAGGGAAACCTATAATGTTCCTGAATGGAAAAAGTATATACATATCCGTCTATTTAAATATCAAGAATGAGATTACTTTTTAGTGCCATGAATTGCACAACAATGAAATAATTGAGGGATCTGTTATTGCGTGGGCACAAAGAGAACGAAATTGGGACATCCTCAAGAACTCTAGTTATACAAATATTGTCTTGCATCTGCGTGATGAAAACTATGTTTCGAATTCAGGAATGATTTATATCGCAAGGCTAAACCCGATCGAGAGAATATAAGTCTGGTGATCACGGTGGCTAATTATGTGAGTGGTGTAGGTTAAGATGCCTATCGTCATAGATGAAACTCTCACGAAGTTTCAGTCTATAAAGTCGCTTCCAATAATGGAGCAGCCTCAGAAATTTGGAGTTTTCAACATAAGAATCATTCTGTATATAGATAGATACATACATGCAGCGTCATACAGTGTGTGGGAGAACAATAACATAAGTGTCATAAAAAAATACGATGGAAGAAGAACGTAATTGTATTCACGTCGATACACATTTCCAAAATATTTTGAGACATATTGGTTGTCCATCCTATGAGCGAAACAACATGAAGTTTACTTTTTTCAATATGACACTCTATATATTTTTGTTCACCATCGAATTCAGCGTGAAATTCGGCATTCAGCCATATCTTTTCTTTTCCCGTAAATTGATATTATACCAACTCGAATTCTAATAGGGGTCTGATTGAAACAGTAAACTTCATGCTGTGTCGCTTAAGCTGAACACCCAGTATATTTAAGAAATGTGTATCGGCGTAGAGACAACTTTTATACAAAGCATCCCTGCCTAGCTGAACTGTAACGAATATTGTTGTATTGTTGTGTGTATTGGCATGTGTTTCAAAATTAAAAATGATGATGTGACTGCCATGATAGTGGTTTACCAATTAAATGAGTTTCTTGAGCATTACTACCAACTGGCCCATTAGCTCAGTTGGTTAGAGCGTCGTGCTAATAACGCGAAGGTCGCGGGTTCGATCCCCTCATGGGCCAATTATTTTTTTCTTTTTGTGTATGATACACCGCTGAATATTAAAAATTCAATTCCAACTGAACTATGAATATAATCACAGAGAAAATTTCAATAATTAGTAGTATGAATTAATGCACATGAGAGTGAGGAATCCAAAATTATAGCATTGCCGAATGTTGCTTCCAAGACATATCTGATGCTAATAATGGTGTCGGTATGTGAAGTTACAATCGAGGCGAAAAGATCATGAAGAATTCCCTATCTTTTGGTGAAAAACCTGATTCAATAGGATAAATCATTTCGGAGTCATGGCGTTGTGAACAATTTTTGCATTCGTGTTGAGTTTCGAATTCCAATCGTGTTTTTAGGAGTTTCCAAGATATCATAGAGAACGGCACAGGTGCTGCCATCTAGTTTCGATCTAAGGAAGCCTTATTGAGGGATTAAAATTCGAAACAATCCAGTATGTAGAAGTCTACAGTATTTTCTAGTAGCTGGGAATAGGGAGAAACGCCATTTCATTTACACCATGATTATACGGTTAGTGTATATAAAATGCATATACGTAAACAAGATATAATAATTATGTACATATTTATATATATATTATCATCATTATACGTCAGGATACCATACTTGAGATAATTTTTTTTGCTTTCAACCAAGCTTTGGTTACTTTTGCGACAAGGATTGATCCGTTCGCTTCTCGATTTCACTCAGTACGAATTCTTTCTTGTAGCAGAGCTCCTAATCCTAAGGAAAACTCTTTGGTAATACAAAATCTGATCAAATTTCTGGTAGGTGCATAGGTGAAACATGTATGAGCGGACGATATGCAACCAGTATTACATGTATCAGGTTTGTTGGTTGCCGCCGTACTGAGCTCACACGGTTTCTTTTATGGAAGCCTAAGAAGGAAAGATCTGCTCAACAAAACAATTCTTTTGAACATGGGTCCAAGAATGCTTCGTTTCCAAGATAGATGTGTTTAGAAAGTATGAACTGATCTATTTTATTATCTATTCTATTTCTTATAATTCAAATGTTCACTTGATTCAGTTACCATCGTCAATGTTTGTTTGGGAGAAAAATGATCATAATAATATTTGTACTTACCTTTGATTTCACTGATTTTCGGTTGACCTATATTCCTGTAGAAGTTTTCAAGATGAATCTTCGGATCTGAGTAATTCATGTATTCCTTCATTGGAAGGTAACATAACAGGGTGAATCAAAAAAACTAAAATTTCAAAATTTCTCATCAAATCCTATATGAAATATTGCTTTGCGGAATGCAATAGAATGTTAATTATTCTGAACACTGGCTAATAGTCGTTTTTCAAATTTCCACCCATTTAGCAAACAATAGTAGGCCTTGATGATGTTAATATTTTAGATCTCTCTACATTTTCGAAGAAAACTCGTTGAGTATCAAACGGTTTAATGAAAACGGTATCGTCAAAAAAAACCTCAGATTCGTGGTCAGGAGGGTCGTTTGAGGGGTGAATGAGTGGGTCTCAGGTCAAGGTGATGTGACCTTGGCTCTGGTGATCGGTATAATCTACTGCACATTTACGATGTAGCAAATGTAGCATTGCATCGAGCTCACTATATTGATGGTTTATTGAATATTACTTAAAATTGTATAGTTGTACGGTGCTGATAGAATCATTTTGAAGAAATTATGATATTATATTCATCTATTTCATCCCAAGACCAGAGAATTCAATCGATTGCATGATGAATCGATGAAAATTGGTAAAAATTTTTGTTGTGGATATATACAGGGTGTCAAGACGAATCCCTCTGTATCTTCCACAATTTTGAAAATTCAGGAAATGTTTTCGCCGGAAGGGGCATAATATACTGATCCTCGTATTTCAAAATCATTTTCAAAAATAGCAGACTTCCGGTTATACCGGAAGTGGATAACAAGTTCCTCATTTCAAATGGAACACCTTGGATATTTGAAATCTACAATTTAACTCAAGTTGAGTTCCTTCCCTCAACCGTTTCGGCTTTATTTGATATTTTGTGAAATTTTGACGTTTGCAGTAACTTGGAAAAAAATTAATACCTCCGGTACCAGAAATGATAGAGAGATGCGGTTCTCGACATTCGGTTGAGATTGGAACACTCTACCGTTTTCACTATGAGTTTGTCGTGTTCCGTCGAATTAGTTATGAACTATCGATATTCGAAATTGAGAAAATCGAAACACGGATAACTGAACTTTTCAAATGTAATGGTAATTTTTTTTTTGATCATTCGATGGAGAATTCGATGAACATTCGATTAGATGGAACATGTTTGGGTTTATTTCCAGTAGTTTCGAAGATATCCAGTATCCTAATGTCTCTCAACTGATGATCTTATTTCAAAGACATAATATTTCAATATGTAGTAGGCATTGGATATTTTTTCCTGACGATGCTGAAAATTTCTTCACACAAATTTTATTCAGTTCATCAATCAAAAAGGTATACAATCAATCTGCAAAAAATGCCTTGCGAGAGTGCTATTCATTTTTTACTCTCTAAACTGAGCCTAAGAAAATCTGTGCATCGGCAAAAACAGCAACTCGGCAAAAATAGCGAATTCATTTGAAGGAACTTATTGCGATAAAGTACAATTGAACCGATCTTTGTATTTTTCGTCCCACGTGATGGTTGGAGTTTCAACGCTCCATATTTTCTGGAAGGGTAGATCGATTTGGAAAATCTGAGCAGCACTGTATAGGGAATGACAAGCCCCTTCTAAAGAGGTATCTCTTGACCCCGCTTCCCATTTGAAAAAAAAGTTGGGGTGACACCCCTACTTAGGGGGTTGAAGATTTTACTATGCTCATTACGTTTTCGGATTTTATCGAAAAGTTCTTTCCCTCCTGTAATGCCTTGCGGTATGTTCTCGATGGGCCACCCTGTATCTTCTATTATCGTCTCCCAGATACTCATACTGACTATAATAGTGGAAAGATCTGTAAACAAAATGTACAAATAGGTAGGTATACCAAGAAACTAATCCAATCTGGTTCCATAATGCAGAATAATCAACCGAGAAATCGGCATAATGATACTAATCTCCTGTGAAATCGATTTGGTCTTATTATCACAAAACATCTGAATTCCGAGAGCCTAACAACCATGGCGATCATGAAAGTGTATGTAATTTTCCGGTAGGCAAACAAGATAATATAATAGTTATAGATTGTCGTGCAATGATTCGAAAATGCTAGTACAATTATCAAGTAAAAGTTATCCAAGTTCCTACGCTGGTTTCATTTCTGGTGTTTTGTTCGTTGATTTCTGGTATTGAAAACGAAGGTGGCTATGATGAAGATTGCATGAAAGTGAATGAAATGCATATCATTCACCACGAGACCAATTTGTCAATATAGTATAATAATATACGTACCTGCACTAATTCTTGCACTTTTGGGAGAATTGATTTCGACAACTTCAAATCCACTTTTGATGGATTGCTACAGCAGTTTTGAGTCATAAGACTCATATATCATTAGTATAGCTATATCATTAGTATATCAACTGAACAAGAAGCAATATTATTCTCTTCGTTCAGAAGAATTCAAGCAAATACTTCGATTTCTCTTATTTCACTGTTATGTCCTTTTCCTATGATCTTGATCCAATCTTCAGTGAAGACACGTTCAGCTAATTTCGACATGTCGAAATATCTTTTCTTTACATTGTTCTCATATTATGTTCTTTCATCTTTACTGACAGTTTCTGCTAGTTGCACCTATATAGTATTTCACACTAACACATACTGTAAATACAATTTTTCGATGATTATTCTCCATTTCTTGGTTTTGTATGCGTGAGAATTGGTTTGAACTGACTGAACACAGTTTTCACTCTGAACTTGTCACCAACACGTTAATTTTTTTTTTTCAGATATTCCGTGAATGTGTGGGACTATATTTATTATCAGTGTTGGTTGCCTCTACTGTTGTTTCATTCGGTTTTCAATTTTGTATATTTTTTTCATCTGTGAAATGTTTTGGATGAGAGTTGAGTTGTAGAAGATCTTTGATATGCTTGATTCCAGTATTTAAAATTTGATGATCAGATGATACATGGATGTGGCTCTGAAGAGAGTGATTTGATTTTTCCTCTTCTGATACTTGCATGATGATTCGCTTGAAAATTGAGGTGTCTGTTAGTATGAGTATTTTTCCGATAAACACTTGTTGTCAGAACATTATCTGGTTTTTTCAATGAGGAAATCTGAAAATGAACTGATTATCAGATTCGATTTCTGTTGTGAATTTGACTGTGGGTTCGATAGTGTTCACATAATTCAGAAAGTTATCTGGTTTATACGGTCGAGTCTCATGTTATAAACAGGGTGGCCCAATGAAAACAAAACAAGGTATGCATTTTACTGATTCTTTATGTAATGTTGGATAGGACAGGATTTGAAAACAAACAAAAAAGGCACTTCTTAGATGAACATCGTTCTGACTACAAAATGAGAAATAGTGATGAAAGGAAAAAAGCGTTACGTTGCATCACTAGCCGATTGTTTTCATAAACGTGTTTTCTCGAGAACTTCTGCATTGAATTCCATAAACAAGGAAGCGTTGGTGAGAGATTTAGATGTCCTTCAAAATGATTGACCTCTTATCCCATTTGAGATTCAAGGGATGGAGCTCACCCCTCCGAGGGGTTTGAAGTGAAAAAGTTGAAAAGATGTGCAAAATATTTCCCCCTCGAAATAAAAATCGACCGGTTCCAGCTTTTTTCTTCTGAGAACGATAATTATGACAAATCGGCCTTGTTTCGTTGTCATTGAGCCACCCAGTATATGTTTGGGGCAGATCATAAATCTGCCCTCACTGCAAATATATTGAAATAACTATCATAATTTTACAGTAATACAGTACAATACAGTGAAGATAGTATTGAACAATAGCATGTGTTTATATTCAGTATTTAACTTTTTCTATATTAATTGATTTTATGTCATATGATCGTAATTTGTTCATTGAAATTTATTCTTGGACACAGTTCATATTTATATATCTATTTATGAATCACTCAAAATCAAATTCATCTGTTGCACATTCCACTTCGCTAACTCTGTCGGCAAAAGTCAGGTCAAACTTGATTATCATTCGTGATTCATGATTCATTTGAATATTGTCGAGATTTCGTTGCTCTCGCGAGACTCTCGCCTCATCGAAGAAAGTTGTTTGTATGCATTAGCAGGTATAAACCATTTCCGAAATTGATGGCTTGTAGTAAAAGAGCTTTTCTGTTGCAGAAAAATCCTCTCACCGCTGCTGGACACTTCAGAATGAATAACTTGTTGCCAACGAGAAAATTGATATGATGGATGAATTTCATGCTACAATAATAATAATAATAATAATAATAATAGTAATGATAATAATAACAATAATAATAATGATAATAATAATAATTATAATAATAATAAAGGCTCTTTCTACAATCGCACAAGAAGGGAATTGAGTTTCATTTTTCGCCATCCTGCAAAAAGTAACCTACTGATTACGAATCAGAATTACGGTACGAATAGATTACGAATATGATCAGTAGCCATAGAAAATTAGTCTAATAACGATAGTCGAAGGAGCTCATCGAACCGATTTTGTCGTGCAAAAAATATTGTGTGCAATACGTGTAAAACGTATACTTTGCATTTGCATGGTTGCAACAAATATCCATTTTTGCATCGCCCCAATTTTTTTCCTATCTATGGCAAGTCCCGTTAGAACCCTATAGAGAACGGAATAATTCTGATATTCGTACCAGGAGAGCAGAAATGCTATAGGGTGTGCTGCATCAACCCTGGTTCAACTAACGAGATTTTTCAAATGCCATTTCTGTGACGGGATCGGGAAAGAAGTGTTAGGAGAGCAGAAACGTTTGAGGGCCGTCAATACCAACCTGATTTTGCTGATTTTCTGTAAGGTGCACGATTTGTTGATATTTTGTTGTGTTTTGCTCCACATCACATGGTTTTCTGTTGACATTATCGAACTACTCTCAGAATGTTTATTCATCTGAATTATTTTCTCACAGTGATATAAATGAACGCAGCGATACCTTCGAATATACAGTGTGGAACAGCCACGTCGATTTGTATTTTTAGATGCGCATTTTTTTCAAAAAAAATAATTATATAGGGTGAGTGATAGTGGCCGATACCAACTTTCTTATTTCAAATACAACCCCCTGTATATCATTAGTTTTTTGGATTCTTCAGGAAATTCTAGACATAATTCATGTACGATGTCTCATACCTATCTTCAACTGTTTCGGAAATATCAAGTATTATTTTCAGATGTATTACGAAAACTAACATTAAAAAAAGAAAATTCTTTCATCTCACAAATTCGCTACATTACACTCAATACTTATTTCTCATCAAGCTCTCAATATTGAGAAAATAAGCAAAAACCATTAATGCCTTCCTTTTTTCTGATATGAAATAAAAAAAAATACGAAAACAGTTTTGTTTATTTTTCGGATGAAACTCATAGTCTCAGCAACTTGTTGTCTGTCTGCATGACAGTAGTGATCAGTGTCAGAACTATTTTCGTTTGAATTTCGTCAACTGTACGTAATAATATCATAAAAATGGTTCATTTAACAGGAATGCACAAAATTACCATTCTACTAATGATTGGTCATGGAGATAACACACGGACACAAATGGAAGTTTCTTGCTTGTTTCACGGAAAATTTCCAAATTTGCCGCCTATATTAAAAGGAACAATTAGCAAAATAGAAAAACAGTTTGGCAAGGTTGGTCATGTGAGACAAATAAAAGAAGTACCTGTCAATGCAGTGAGTGATGATACACACATAATTCTGGTCGAAAAGCAGCCTCACTGTTCAACATTAGCCACTCATCAATTTTTCGAATATTGAAGGAAAATGAAATGCATCCCTATAAAATGATGCCAACTCATGAGCTGATGGAAGACGATTTCGACAGGAGAACGTATTCTTGTGAACAAATGATGGAATCGTTAGATTGATCCAATTAGCATTCACAATTAACGGTCATGTTAATCGTCAAAATTGCTGCTATTGGTCTAATGAGAATCCACAGTGGATGAGAGAGAAACATACGCAATATCCTGAAAAAGTTAATGTTTGGACAGGAATTGTTGGAAATCATATCGTAGGTCCCTTTTTCATTGATGGCTACTTGAATGGAGATGAATATTCAGAACTGCTTCAAAAAGAATATCGTGCCAACTTTGACAAACTTATATCCTGATCCAGCAAATCCACAGGTTCCTGCCAATATACTATGGTTTCAGCCCCTTCGCCAAATCAATGTCCGGCAGTGCCTGAACCAAAATTCTCCAAATCGTTGGATAGAGAGGCGCCGATCGATAGAATGGCCAACACAATCTCCTGATCTGACGCCATTAGACTTTTAGTGGGGATATGTCAAAAGTATTGTATACCAAACTAAACCACTCAACTCGGATGACTTAAAAAGACGAATCACGCTTGCGATTAGATCAGTCACGCCTGAGATGTTGAGTAACGTTAGAAGACATTTCTATACCAGATTAGTAGCAAGATTCTGAACATCGCTTACATTGAAATTCATATTTTTTTGTTTTTTTTCTTTTCATTCACAATATTTGTGGAATAAAATAATTTTCTTTTTTCAATGTTAATTTTTGTAATACATCTGAAAACAATTGATATTTCCGAAATAGTTGAAGATGAATTATGTCTAGAATTTCCTGAAGGATTCAAAAAACTAATAATACACAGGGAGTTGTACTTAAAATAAGAAAGTTTTTTCTTTTTTAAAAAGATGCGCCTCTGAAAATACAAATCTACGTGTCCAAGCGTCTTGCCCAACACGTTCTTATTTATTCGTTATCGAATTTATTCCATTTGGCTGTTCCACACTGTATGTTAGGGGACAAATTGCTCTGTACTCTTGGTTAATTCGCTGCGACAACCAATGTTCCCACAGTATCACAAGAAAATAGCTGTAGAAGTACTCGTTGTTGACTTCTACCCAGATTATCTTGTTCTATCGGCCAATGACTTCTTCAACTTTTATCAAATCATCTACTTCGAAAAAGAAGTTATCAACTAACAAGTTTTTATAAGAATGAAGCAAATGAAATTTTCATGAGTGTATTGATATATTTTCGTATTTTTCGCCAATAATATCTAGAGCATCAAGAATGGGCAGTTGGTAAATACCAAATTCGATTTTTTACTATTTCTAATGCTAAATCATAGTATCTGATATTATATTCAGACAAGAATGGAAATTATTGCCCATCCCACTCGAGAAGTATAGTCGATGAAATTATGAATAACCTGTTTACACACATTCTCGTAGTAATTCAAACTTTTACTCGTCTTCCAGAGGCCAATCGTTGTTTCCATTTCTATGATACGACATACTGACTGTTGACACGATAAGTGCCAATCGCAAACAGCAAACTGCCTACCCATTATGAATTTCTTTACGGCAATTCAGCTTGATACGATCTAGTAATAGGACATTCCGTGAAAAAATCACGAATGAAAAATAATATTGAAAATTGATGCGAAAAGAGACGTGCCATTTCTTTTTATTCTCACCAACAACAGCGCAGTCTCATGGGAAGAACATTTGAGGTCCATTGCGGGAACTGCTTCACAAGAACTTTCGACTTCCTGTTCCGTGAGAAGAGGTAATTTACACCCCAGCAACTGCTCTCGATCTACGAATCGCAAATTTGTTCTATCCTGGATCACTGTTCACATGTTTGGACATACGTTGAAGCTCCATTCTATTCGCGTAGTCGGTGATACGACATTCACGAATTCATTGACCTCTCTAGAACATTATAGAATGGGGGCGATGTCTCCCTCTCAGGCTCGAGACTTGTGGAACGTCGCTCTATGAAGCATTGTTCATTGTTCAACAGAACGGCATAGTTGTGAAACTCTTTGCCTAGTTTAGTCTTTCCTGATGTTAACGACCACCGAACTTTCAAGAGAAATTCCAATACCTTCTTTCGCTCCCATTCCACCGCTGGCTAACACGATGTTCCTCGAACACTATAGGTTCTCCTTTCGTGTTATCAAAAGATGAAAAACTTATTCGAATCTATGAGGAGTTGTAGAGCGTTTTATATAATATATGAGCTTTTAAATAAGATGATAACTCGAATTTTGAATGGAATATTTTTTCATCAATTTATATATCAGAAACTACGAAATATTTGAAGAGAATTGATGGTTGAATAACGATTCGAAATATCTGTCGAATGAACCATCACATGACCCCCTTCCTGTATGAAATTTTTGGTTGATAGTACTTACAGCGCCATCTGTGACAATTCAAGAATCAACAACAATAATGAAGTTATCTCAAATTTCATCTTGATTTTTCATAATATTCCTTGTTTCCGATATTCACTATTGATTCTATCAAATATTATCGTAATCATCATTTCCTACATTCAAATGGAGATTTCAAAAATGATCAACACCTTATACTTGCAAAACACGATAATTCTGATATCATCCACGGAGTAGACTCAAAATTGATTATGTCTGATATTTCGTGAACAAATCAAAAGTTCCTTTAAACTCAGTTCAAGAGAAAAGATTATTTATATTGTTATTCATAAATTTATGTGAATACTATGTGAATGCGTACTTGAAGAAGTTTCTATGGTTTCATCAAATATCATTATATTATTGATTATTATTATTATTTCCATAATGATTATTATCTGACTGTCAATCATCAAGAAGCTATCATCTCTGTCTTATAATTAGACAAATAACTAAATATATACCATAACTATCATCATGTTTTCCCAGAGTGTCTCATCAGTGTGACTGTCAAGTAGTCAATTCAAGATTTTTATGTGTCGAATCGACTATGCGAAATGATCCATGCTTTTCATATTCGACTCGTCAGTTCTTATTACGCTCGTTTCATCCATCAATAGTTAGTCACTGATATTATTCCTTCCAATTGAACCCTCTGTACATGGGTTGATGAGAAGAAAGCAGTTTAGCGAGTTCCATTCAGCAATGTTGTTTATATATATTTCAAATTGGTCACGATAGAAACATTTCTAAATCCGTAATTAGCGACAAAGTACGAGTTTGATTTCGAATGCGAAATCATGTCAATGATGAAAATGCCATCTCGATCTCGCTGGCGGTGAAAATCATCTGCCTCGGGCATCGAGCACTGTTGTCGTAGTAGAAGAAGAAGAACGAGAGTCTTCTTCAGGAGATATCGGAAGAGGGAGGAGCTGAGGTAGCTGCTATGGTGGAAGTTGGCGGTGATTATTGTTCTGTTGACAACACGAAAGGAAAACCTATAATATTCGAGGAAAATCGTGTTAGTCAGCGGTGGAATTTTGGGAGAGAAGTGTTCGAATTTCTATCGAAAGTTTGGAGCTTGTGAACATCAGGAAAGACTTCACTAGGCAAAGAATTCCACGACTTTGCCGTTCTATTGATGAATGATGATTGGTAAAGCGATGTTCGACAGGTCTCGAGCCTGACAGTGTAGGGGTGACCAGCCTGAGCTCGTCTGGTTTGTCTACTAGGAATCGCACGTGGTGGCTTAATAGATGATATTTCTGTTGAGCACCGACCGAGGAAGTATTCATGAAAAAGGCAGAGATCGCCAACCTTTCTTCGATGATCTAGAGAGGTCAATGATTTGGTGAGTGTTGTATCATCGACTAGGCGAATAGCTCTCTTCTGAATTGAATCTAAGAGCTTTAGCGTATGTTTGGGGGCTGAGCTCCAAACATGTGGACAGTGCTCCAGGACAGGTCGAATTTGTGCTTTGCAGATCATAAGCAGTTGCTGGGATGTGAAGTATCTCTCCACTCGGAATAGAAAACCAAGTTTTTGTGAAGCAGTTTTCGCAATGGACCTCACATGATTGTCCCATGAGAGAGCACTGTTGGTGGTGACACCCAGCATGGATATTGACGACCTCATAGGAACAGTGGTACCCGACATCATCAAATTGGGCATTGTGTGATCTGCTTCCTTGGTGAACATATAAGCTTGAGTTCTTGTTGCATTGAACTCTACTAGATTTCCAGATCCCCATTTCAGAATTCTTGTCAGATCCTCATTCAGAACATCGACCTGTCTTTGCCTTGCTCTTCTGGCTTCATTGGATGATATAGGGGCTCTAGAGGAAAAGACGGAACTCGCAAAGTAATTAACTGGGCTGGAGGTCGCATCCAAGTTGGTGCCAAGACAGAGCCTTGTGGAACACCTTCATCGATAGTCATTGTATCAGACGAGACCCCATCTACCACCACAGAATGATATTTGTGCAAGGAAACTCGATAGTAAAATACACAGTTGGGGCGGCAAACCATATGACGAAAGTTTCGCTAGAAGGCCTTGGTGCCAAACTCGGTCAAATGCTTTGGAGATATCCAAGGCTACAGCCAGAGACTCCCCATGTTTCTCGATTGACACCTCTGCCATTTATGTGTCCCATAGGCAAGCAGGTCTCCAGTCGACCTCAGTTGACAAAAACCATATTGCCGGTCGTTCACGATTCTTGAGCTCTCCAGATATTATACCACAAGAAAGAACCAGCACACTTTTTCTCTAACAAACACAAAGGTTAACTTCTGAACGGTTCGGAATTATTTCAATGGTACTTCAGGATCTGTATTCTGACACCGCTACAAAATATGAATCTTCAAGAATGGTGCCCAGGTGCCATGTTAGACGTTTTTTGGATGTGATGACTCATTTGAACGTCGTCATGAAGAGGAAACGCATTCAAATTATTACAATCATACCTAACAAATCGAAAACAAATAGTTAGAATAAGAAATATAAGGAGTACTGAAAGAAATATTGAATGTGGAGTACCACAGGGAACAGTTTTAGGTCCATTACTATTCTGTATATATGTAAATCAATTATTTTCTATAGGTTCGTCCGGTAAAATAACTAGTTTTGCAGATGACACTGCGGTTTTCTATTCTGGGGAAACCTGGCTTGATGTCAAAGAACAAGCAGAAAAGGACCTGGGAATGATTAAAGATTGGTTTGACTACAAACAGCTCTCCTTAAACTTCAAAAAAACTTTTTTCTTACCTTTCTGTAATTATAAATCTTCCTTGCCACACTACAAATTCATAACAATTCAAAATACATTCAGAATATCTTCAACAACAAATGTAAAATATTTAGGAGTTTTCATAGATTCTCATCTGAGATGGGACTTCCATATAAATTATTTAGTAAAAAAATTAAGGAGCATTCTTTATAAGTTCCGCCAACTGAATAATATATTGGACCTGAAACAAAAAAAAAATCATTTATTATAGTCTCATACAAAGCCATTTAACTTACTGCCTAATAGGATGGGGAGGGGTATCCAAAACTTACCTGCGTCCATTAGACGTGATACAGCGAAAATTTCTAAGACTAATGTTGCATACATCTCTCCGCTATAGTAGTGATAAGTTGTATGACGAATCTGGCATATTCGATCTGAGACAATTATTTTATAAGACACTAGCACTGAATCAATTAAAGGATAAGAGAAACCTTAGTCAGCCGAGCCATGAGTATACCACACGTCATAAAAATAAATTTATTATACCATATGCATTCAAGAACGCAGGTCAGAGATCCTATAATTTTCTGGGCCCAACTGTTTTTAATTCCCTACCGGAAAGCATGCATTCTCTGAACTCACTTTCACAATTGAAAAAAGCGCTCGAGAGATTAATAACTAGTCAACCTCGTGAAAAAATTAGTTAAATATTTGATAACGGTGTTTGAATGCTATTGCAATTATTGATTGATTACGACTATACCCCCTTGTGATGTGTTTATCTTTACAAGTCGCTAATAGCTTTATTTGTTGTAACTCCTGGATTTTATCTATACCCCATGTGATTCATTTTGTATATATATATATATATTATACGTCTCCAAAGTTTGTGATTTATAGATTCATATTCCAAAATCATCAATTTTAGTATTTTCAGTAATAGTTCGTCAATGTGATGTGTTTTATCATCTAATGGTTTTATTTGTTTTAACTTCTAGATTTTATTTACACCCCATGTGATTTACTTTATACATATATTATATGTCTCCGAAGTTTTGTGATTGTTCAACACCGGAGTTATTTTCATTTCATACTTTTTCACCACGTACAAGCAGCAATTGCTGCTTCTGTGGGTTTTACAATGTTTATTTACATAATGTTGTCTTATTATTATGATTTTTTCGAAATAAACATTATTATTATTATTATTTGAAACTTCTCTCAATCCTCTATGAGATACCAGAATTGAAATTTTGCGAAATTTCCAAGCGTTCCAGAAATTTCAGAACACGAAATTGCGAATTTTCTCGATCGATCGCAATTATATTTATTATATCCGATGGCAATTAATTGCTATCAAACCTTCCATTTACCGTTACACATGCAAAACGTTGAGCATTTTCAATGATGAATATTCAATTCATCTGATACTCCATCAATACCGATTGACCTTGATATATCTATTGTTTCTGTTAACAGTTCAAAAGTTGTATCTTCGTCGAAACTAAGACCAAAAAGTGGGTCAGTGAGTGTTGGGTGCGGCGGTCCAAACCGAACCCTTCGAAAAGGAAAAAACAACTCTCGTCACATCGCCGGTCAAGAGAAATAACATCTCTCACACTTTCTCCAGTGACCAGATTCACTAGAATCATTGTCGGGGAAGAGATGTTCGGATGGGAATGCGGGTGATGAACCCATTTTTGAGTATTCACGTAATATGTGTGGGGCACTTGGATCGGTGAAGTGATCAACAATGCGACAAGTTCACGTTCTATCAAGTTCATTATCGTTTATTGTCCATTTACCAGAGCCGGCTCGAGACCGACCATAAGAATCGTGTAATTAAACGTTGTAATTTCAAGAGTATATACGATTGAATGGTATGCGATACCTGCAGAAAAAAAAACTGATCCACATTGTGAGTCTTACATGTCCCAGATCTATAGTCCCATGTTTGATGAAGAGGTTCCGAATGAGCATAAAAAGTACACATATTTATTTCCATTGTTGCCTCAACCGTCAAACTCTATGAACTCTAGCTTTTTGGGACACTATTGAGTTTCCTATTCCTTCAGAACATTTCTTTCTTATAAACACTGTCTGTTAGTTATTCGAAGTTTTATTCTTTTTGAATATATTTGTATTTCCAAAATTCTTCATAAACCAGGTGTCACTGAGGAATAGAGAATTTTTCTTTTAGGTATCTGAAGGTTCAATTTCAAACGCAGTGACATTTTGGGGCAGATCACGAAATCTGTCCCAACTACGAATAAATTGAAATGATTTTCAATAACTTCCACTTCATTTTTCAGAAACGAGGAGAGAAATACCCACAAAAAGCTGAAAAATGAATTCCTTCCCTATGTTTTTAATTTTTGCCACCTTGTTTCATTATCGGTTACATTCAACTTCTTCAAAACGTTCGTTCGAATTTTGGTGACTCTAGGTACAGCTCTCTTTCTTTTTGAAAATCTTTTTTTCTGTCTTGCCCTTGTTTGATTTTGTAACATAATTGCCAGTTTTAACCGGCAATTGTCCCTAAATGCGTGGTAGGTACATTAACATAACACTTCCAGAGGAGGTAGTTCAGATAAATTGCAAAGTGTTCTTCTGGATATTGTATGTATGTATTCTCACCTCTAAGGTATCTGATTCGATTGATCTGTCAGATAAGCTCCAATCGATTTTCTTATCCGGACTAATCCGGACATCCCCCTTGCAATTAATTGTCCTGCTTATAGAGCTGTATACCATTATTCGCATCCAATAGTGTCCTCTTTAGTGGATGAATCTTGTCGTTGTGTATCATATCAATCAGCAGGAATCCTTGGTCTGTTGAATATCAGTTTTTGCCACCCCTTCAGTAAATACGCCACTGGAGTTGACATGTTGGTTGGTGAAGAAATTCTAGCAAGTGCACCGTAAGAGATCCACCAGAACAATAGTGCCTTCTTGCACTTATCATGTGATGAGTTTTTCTCCGATTTTTTTCGTTGGTCTTACGTATTTCGACCTCGGGAACCCAAATTTCACAATAAAAACGTGGCAAACTCATATTTTCCGAGACATCGCCTGAATTTGCACGTATTGAATCATCTCTTCGACACTTACAGTTTTTAATTTGTTCAGATCTCGCCATTCTGTAAGGAGTTGAGGTAATTTTGCACTCATCATGCGATGGGTTTTTCTCGATTTTTTTTATTGGTACTCAAGTATTTCGACCTCAGCAACCCGAATTCCACATAAATACGTGGGCAAATCCATATTTTTCCAGATATTCCAGGAAAAAATATGAAAATTACCCTTCTTGTCTCGGCCTGTTTTGGGTAGGCACCATAGCCATTCGAAGTTCCATTTCTAGAAGCTGAAAAGAAGGAGAAACATCCTCTAAGAAGTTTAATTCATCGTCTTTAGCATCTTTGATGAATCCTTCTTTCAAATGTGTATCTGTGATATTTCGACTCACAGAACTAGTGATTCTGACGTAGATTCTCATTTGACAGCGCCGTTCATATGAAAAATGCTAGATCCACCTTCCTCCAACATGCGAAAGAACGTTGATTTTACTAATTCGATGATATTTTCCATTCTTTTCGAACTCTTTAATGTTCAAGGAAGGTATAAAAAGTATCCTGTGTGAGAAAAGAAACTCCATGCCTACCCAAAACGAGCCGAAGAAAGAAGGCTACTTTTCATACTTTCTCCTGAAATATCTCGAAAAATATAAGCACGTTTTCATCATGGAATTCGGGTTTCTGAGGTCGAAATACGTGAGTATCAAAAAAAAAAACGAAAACAGTGACAAGGGGGACATTCAATTTCAGGAGGAAAAAATGATGACATTTTGAGGTTAGATACCTGCTGTACATGTGCATGTAGCAGTATTCACGCATTTCGCGAATTGCCTCGATTTTTTTTGAGGAAGTTGAGGCTGGTAGTAATTTTGGAATAATTCTACTTGCATCAGTTGTGAATTCCAGTTCAACTTATCCACCAAAATCATACATTCATCATTTCTTCAGACGAACAATCACTCTTCGAGGCCACTCTTCATCACAGGTAGGTGCAATCGAGATCTTCGCCCGTCGCTAGCTCATCACTCTCCTCTACTATTCACCAGATGTTATAGTGTTACATTATTTTAGGCCTCTTCTTCTTCTCTTGGACACTGCTTGAGCCTTATTTTATCTAAACCTCTTTGTCACCCCTCTGAGTCACCACCTACTCTCCACTCTTCCACTGTGCTCTTCTTTCGGGTACCCTGGGGATATCGAAGGGACTACTAGGTGATCCACCAAGGCGAGGAACTGTGTGAGTAAGGTATAGACCTTGTTTGTGATGGCAGCTGAGTGTTTAGGTTTTTATATTATATTATATTATTTTCAATGTGTATGATTATTCCATCATTTTGAATAAAACGCGATTCGTTGTGAATGATATCGAGATTAGATTAGTGAATCCATAATTTGAGATAGTATATCGTCTATACAGGGTGGCCCATCGAAAACGTACTGCAAGACATTACAGGCTGGGGAAGAACTTTTCGATGGAATCCGAAAACAGGTCAAGTTTGTTTGTCAGGGGGACACATTTGGACGTAACAAGCAAAGTAAAACCTTCAACCTCCTAAGTAGGGGTGTCACCTCAACATTTTTTTTCAAATAGGAAGGGGGGTCGAGCGATACCTCTTTAGAAGGGGCTTGTCATTCCCTATACAGTGCTGCTGGGATTTTTCGAATCGATCTACCCTTTCAGAAAATATGGAGTGTTGAAACTCCAACCATCATGTAGGACGAAAAATACAAAGATCGGTTCAATTGTATTTTATAGCAATTAGCTCCTACAAATGAATTCGCTATTTTTGCCGAGTCGCTGTTTTTGCCGATGAACAGATTTTTTTTAGGCTCCTTTTAGAGAGTAAACAATTAATAGGATTTATTTCTTCAAACATGCCTCTGGTGAAATCTTTCGCGAATTGGTGAACAAATTTCGCGAAACATGTTCAGTTCATAACAAGACAGAGCTTGAAAATCCAGTACTGAATGAACCTACGGAGATAGCAGTATTGGGGCAAGTTGCAGTTGATAGTACGCTAAGTACAAGACAATTGTCCATTGCGACGGGTGTGTCTCGTACCAGTGTCCAACGGGTATTGAAAAAATACAGATTCAATCCTTACAAAATACGCTTAGTGCACGAAATGAATGAAGACGACTTTGATCGTCGCTTGCAATTTTGCGAAATTATGACTGAGCGAGCGTTACACAATGGTAATTTTCTATTCAATGTGTGTTTTTCGGACGAATGTTCCTCCTTCCTCGATGGTTCAGTAAATCGCCACGATTGCCGGTACTGGGCTGACACCAACCCCAGAAGTTGAACGTAGGTAAGGAATCCTCCTCGGTCGGTCGAATATCCCTCTTCTCTGGCGCGCGAAATCGGGCCCGGAAAACCGGCAAGCCGGCCCTGCTCGACCGGTGCCGCACGCCGCACGCCATCGCCTTCGCCGTCTTCATCTTCGCCTTCATTCGTCGTGCCTGCTCAGAACCGCGAAGATGCGCGACAGCGGCGACCGCATCCGACGCGAACGCGCATCCCCCTCGAGCGCGCGCCTCGTGCTGCGCAGGGTGGTGGTGCTGGCCGAGGGTCGGCAGTTCCGCGAGGCGGCCGCCGTGCTGCAGAAGCCGGCGCCGGCCGCCGTGGCCGCCCTCGCCGGCGAGCTGCCCTTGGACCTGCTCGTCGAGGGGCTGCCGCACTCGGCGCAGCTGCTGGAGACGCTGTTCAACAAGTGAGTGGTAACCGGTGGGGTGGGTTTCAGTCGACGAGACGAGTGATGGGTGTTTTTTCGACAAGAAGTGTTAACCAGGTCGTACAGGAGGTTTTTCAGTAATTATTGTTGAACGAGTTGTCGATCGTCGAATTTTTTGCGAAGCCACTTGCATTTTATGAGTTTGCACGAGTTCAATCATGAGGGTTGTGAACTGTTTTTGACATGATCTACCTCATCAATAGAAACATGATTTTTGTTTTATTCTGTATAAAATCGAAAATACTCGAGTTACCACGTGGTAAAATATCCATATTTGAAACAAAATACTCAAAATCGGTTGAAAACTTCATGAAAATGTTGAAATATACAAGAACTTCCTCATTTGTTCTCGAGAATATACAGGGTGTCTCATAAACATACCAACAAACTCTAAGGGATGGTAGAGGACATCAAAATGAACATTTTTGCTCGATAAACATACGTCCGGAATCTCTTCGTTTTCGAGATACAGGGTGTTTAATTTTTTTTTTTTAAATCGATTTTTTATTAATATCGTTAAAACGATTCGGTCGAATACAATGAAATTTTCACAGATTATTGATACATTTATGAGGTATCTTTTGAAGCTATTAGAATTTGCCCAATAATTTCAGGGGCGTGCCCACGGGCTATGTCGGATAGTTTTTGCACAAAAAAAATATCGCCCAGTAGATTTTTTGTAAATATGATAATTTTTCTCAAATGAACAACTGAAAATGCAACTTTTTTGTCGTTTGAAATTTTTCCGTATCTAGCTTCGTTTTGAAGAAAAAAAATAAAAACCATATATCTTACATCTATGAAAAAAAAATTAAATGCTTCAAAATTATACCTTACAATTTACCAATGCGTTCATTGAAATTTCGAAAAACTAATTAAACTTCTAATAACTTTTTTTTACTCATCTTTAATTATTATTGTTGACTTTTAATCATTTTTTGTTTTGTATTCAATTGGAAAATATTCGTAATTTTCAATATCTTGGAAAGAGTATCCGGAACATACCGACAAATAAAGGGTGCTAAAGCAATAAAATGTTTAATTAAACATCCTGTATCTCGAAAACGAAGAGTTTCCGGACTCATGTTTATCGAGCAAAAATGTTTATTTTGATGTCGTCTACCATCCCTTAGAGTTTGTCGGTATGTTTATGGGACACCCTGTATACATAGGGTCAAAATATCACCAGTACTTCGTATAACTATTTTTCCTAGAATCCTTACGGGTCGTCGAAGTTACAAAAATGAAAAATGTTTTTCTTTGATAGCTTTCAAAGTGAACTTTCAAAATCATCCGAATTTTGGTAATTGACTGGAGAAATGTATTCCTTCGATGAGCTTTCATGCAGGAGTCAACTGTTTTGCTACAAAGTCAGGAACGGACTACCCCCGATGGTTCACACCACAAAACTCTGGAATGACAGATATTTTACGATGCTTTTCAATGAAACAAGGTTACCTGAACAATTTCCTGAATGAAAGTACTCGTGTGGAAAATCGATCGGAGCAACGATTTTTGATAAAAATGCACCCTTGTTCGACGACATCAAAACTGAGATGTGTATCATTATTCAATAATATTGATTTTGAATGCAAATAGAAACATATTTCATTTCGTGATCCCGAGGGCTCATAACTATGGAGTACTGGTGATATTTTGACCCCATCTATACAGGGTTGGGATAAAGTATGGAACCAAGTAAATATCTTTCAAACGAAAAGAACGATATTCATGAAAATTCGCAGGTAAGTGCAATGGAACGAAATGCATCGGATGCACATTTTTTTGTTAATAATATACTTCCTGGTCAACCGAAGATGCCATCAACTTCTTTGATTTGAATGGGACACCCTATATATTTCTACAGATTTTGAAAGAGCTTGTTATTTTGAATTCATTCAAACTGAGTTCAGTGTAAAAAAATGTAAAAACGAGAAATATACCACTTTAATCAACCTCCTTTGAGTTTTTTGCATTACAGCGAAAAACTATTCAGATAAACTAATTGATGTTGTTTGTATGTATAGTAATAAATAAACGTACACTTCACAAATTGTACAATTTAGTGAAGAAGAGCGTATTGACATTTTAATGATGATCAGTTATGGTGATTGTGAAAATTATTTCCGTCAATTAGAATTTGACACTTGGAGAACAAAAGAGTACTCGTTCGTTTATTGCTATGTATACAAACAACATCAATTGGTTTATCTAAATATTTTTTTGGTCTAATGCATAAAACTCAAAGGAGGTTGATCAAAGTGCTATATTCCTCGTTTTTATAATTTTTCTACACTTAACTCACTATGTATGAATTCGAAATCTGTGAGACTATATAGGGTGTCCCATTGAATTCAAAGAAGTTGATGAAATTTCCGGTTGAACCAGAAGCATTCTATTACCTGCAAATTTCCATAAATATCGTTTGAAAGATATTCACTTGGTTCCATACTTCATCCCAACCCTGTGTATACATTCCCGAGTGCAAAAGAGGAAGCCCAGAGACACCCTGTATACAAAAAAAACTCGAAACTAAGGTCTAAATGAAACGAAATAACAGTCAGTACTATAAACTGACAAACATTCAAGGCATAAATCTATAGATATATCCAAGGAATCAGTAAAAAAATCAAGTTCAGATGCATTAGCTTCCCCTAATATTTCTTCACATTGGACTATTTATCCATGAATGGTAGAATGTGAGTTATCTACGGAAACACTCAATATAGTTTCCAGGACAGTCTTTTGGTCAACGAGTTATTGATTGAATGCTTGCTCACTCGTGGCTGGAACAGTTTTTACTCTCTTAGTCTACTCTACTCTAGTCTACTCTTTTAGTCTCTCTTAACGCTAACGGTTTGTTCGGTGGTGTAAATATTCAGAAAGCAGGTGAGTGGTCATTAATTCGTTGTTCAACAAGTGACACTTTAACAGGTTATATGGGTTGATATGACTCATTAGTTCATCAGAACGATTCATGGAGTTGATCAGTTTTGGCTTGCTTCCTACAGTAGCTGTTCAACAAGTGAATGCAACCGGTGGTGGCTGGTTGTATTCGAAAATTATGTGAATGTTCAACAAGTGGATGCATGTACATGTTAAGCAATTCGTTGTTCAACAAGTCTCTGTTCAAAAGGTTGTATAGAAAGAATCCCCTCTCATTTCAACAAGATATTGAGTACTTTCGCGAGGTTGATTATGAGGTTGTTGAACAGTTCTAACATGATTCACCTCATCAAGAGGCTCATAATCAATCATTGGTTTCCTAGGACAGCTGTACAACAATTTATTGATTCAAAGACTGTAAATTAGATTGGCTCATGGAATCGAACAGTTTTGGTGTGATTCTCCGTTAGCAAGAGGAACTCATATGCTTCATTTTCGAATTAAAATCAAAGCCCTATCATAATTATCATGCTGATGTCGTTTCTCTTCATGTATTACCTCCAGACGCTAGACTCATGTCAACGCTTCGTGACGTTTCTAGCCAGCCGTGTGTTCACACGAGAGAGTATTGTTATCTCTGTCTCTGTCAGAAACTATGAGTATGACTTACAAATATAGTCGAAATGTATGGAATAATAAATGAGGAATTTTCGCATCAATTTTGAGTGGTTGATCTATCAGTTTATCTCTGTTCGGGGGTGGCAATCGGAGGGCTAGTTTGAGTGAGTACTATCAAATGATGAAATACAATTTATATACTAACCATTCATGTAGTTGAAAGGTTTTGGCTTGATTCTTGAGGTCTGAGTCTTGGCTTGGTGATCTTATCTCGAGAAGATGATATATTTTTTAGTTTTCTACAAGTGCTATTCAACGAGTTATTTTTTGTAAGACAGTTCATCAGGTCGACTCATGAATTCAAACCGTTTTGGCTCGATCCTCTGATAACGAGGAGAGGAGAGAGTAGTTCTGGAATAATAATCCAATCACGGCCTGAAAACGTAATTTTTGACATACAATCATGGTTAGACTCGGGCATAGGACATTATGCATGAAACTTGCCTAAAAATCTTCGCAGAGTCTAAGAATCAAATAATATATAGGGTGTCCCGTTGGAAATAAGGCAGTTGATATCAATTTCCGGAACAACCTGAACCAGCATCTTGAAAATATTTTAGCCAAATCAACCTCGCTTATACAGGGTGAGTCAAAACTGTATACCGAGCTTTCTGGGGGTGATAGAACATTGAAAAATAAGTGTAGTTTGATGATTAAACTCATGGCCCAAAATTCATAACTTCTGAACGATGAAAGCCACCCGATTGAAATTTTGTGCATGAATGTATGTTGTCAAAATACATTTTTTCGTCTTACTTCCACATTTCTGATATTGTTATAAAGGGTGTTTTCAGAGGGTGAGTCATGATTTTTTGTAGAAAACTTTTTTCCCTGTATTATTTTCGGTGAAAAAACAGGAGCATTCGATGGAGCGAAGAAGATTACATGAAAAAGGTACTCATATTCAAATACAAAAAAATTGAGCCGTTCGTGAGATATTTGAGTTTTTGTAGTTACATGATATCAGCAGATTGATTTTATTCATCGCGAGATTCATCGGTATAACGATATTTCAGCAGCATTTGCATTTCCGAAGCACTCGCCAAGCATTAGAAGCATATCAGTTTGTTCAGAGAACGAATAACCTGCCATATTTCTTAAAATCTCAGTTGATAATCGCAGTGATAAATGACACAGAAAAACCACACGAACAAATCGACTACAACAATGTTGACTCGAATGTTGATGACATGAACGTCAAAATTGAGAACAAAATTATTCATCATGGCCTGCTAAAATATTGTTACTACTACACTTATTTTTCAATGTTCTATCACCCCCAGAAAGCTCGGTACACATTTTTGACTCACCCTGTATATACTTGCATACTCTTAATATAGCTAATGAGTTTTCCAATTTCCATTCAATTCGCTATTCAATATTTATTTGACCGTCAGCTGATTACTTCAACGTGTGTCTGATCGATGTATGAGTAGTATTTTATTCCATCACTTCGGTAGGACTTTCCTCATTGATAATATCGTTAATTGGATGGTGCAATATTACTGTTAAAACAACCGGTCTCATAGGCGACTATAAATTCATTACTCGTGCATTAAGAGGAAATTGATGTCTGCACTACTTATTCGGAGACAATCTTTATCAATAGTCAATCACTTAGAATGCAATAATTCATGCAATGTAAAGGGGGTTTTCCTAAATATCATGTACATACGGAAGGAGGTGATTCTTTGCCTCATTTAAGGACTGAAAATTCATATGAACATAGGTCTGCAAACGTTCCCATACCCATTTACTGGGTGTGTAAATTTCACGATTTTTTTTTTACTTCTTCTTCATGTCTCCTGCAATTTTTTAGACATTTTTGAGACATACAATTCTGAATACGATGACCTAATTTCTGTATCAGTGAGATTTATTGCAATACACCGTGTAGATCGATAACCAAACATTATCTTTCAAAAATTTTCAGTCATAGAATGAGCCAAAGAATTGAGAACCAAGTATATCTATGAAATATACCTGAACCGATATTTATATCCGAAAAAAGGATAGCCAGTTCTTCGGATTCCTTAGATGATGATTCGATTCTCTTATGACAGAAAAAATTTCACGAAATACTTTGAATTTCATCGAAAGGAGGTCATCTTTCGAGATGTGTATAACGCGCCCTTCGTTCCTACACACTAAATCTCAAATATGACCTACCTTGTGATTACTTTTCATCAGGTAAATAATTCCATCAGGAATTCAGCTAGGTATGTGATTAACCAATTTTATGTTTTTTCGCAAGTACCTAAGGTCCCGAAAGTCAAATGACTAGTTTCAGATTTGGAAACTATTGCAAATATATTCGTTTTCTTTTTTATTCATTCAGTGATGAAAACTGAAATCACATGAAATGTTCAAAGTGAATAGATGATCTTATTTCACGCACACCACAATACACCACTACATTACACTCTACACTACTACAAGATATACTACAACTCCAATTCAACATATAGAACTCATCTGTAACTCACTTTATTCCAGCTACAATTTCTTAATTTCCGCATTTTTTGCTTCATCTTATCCAAGAAGAAAAATGAATTGTTTGAATATACGCGATTCGTTATTCAACGCCTACTTGTTTGACAGATTGAAGTTGAAAGTTTTCAGGGTCAGGTGGTATGATGATTGAAATTGGTGTGACATGTTTTGCTAATTTATAAACTTTCGCAGTTTCCAATATTTCTGTCGTTCTACTTCCTAAAATATGCAAGAAGTAACAGAATATTTCAAGACGAATATGGCAAATTATTAGATATTATGTTGCAAAGATTCCTAGTCGCATCTATGCTAATTCATCCTCATTCATTCCAGAAAGGTGGCAAAAATCCTCCATCCAGAATCCATTCATTTCACAAACGCCAAAAAACTGGTCGAAAAAACGACGTATTGAACATCTGTTGTAGATTCATGAATCATTGATTTGTACAGCTTCAAATGGAGAACGCATTTTTTTCAGTCTCACAAATTACTACGAAATCTCTCCGTCGACACAATCAATAATAATTATTCTACAGCGCAGAGGAATGAAAAACTTGAAAGTACCGTTATCCAAGTCTGAGTTTATACTTGGGCATTTTCGTGTGAGTAACTATCGATACTTTCTTCTCACTTCGAACTTTTCCTTTTACTGAACTGACCGGAAAAAAAATGACGGAAAGCATCAATTTTAGAACTATTTTGATCCATCTCAATTGTTGTTGCGAAATGATCATCAGTCAGTGCCAATGAACTTTTGGTAGTTTTATCATAAGTGGTCAATTTACATCGAATTAATCAAAACGTATTTTTGTTAGTTTCATGGCAGTACCTACTTATTTTCATCCACTTCTCGATCGTATGTTTTCTTCTTGTCAGATTTTCTTGAGTTCAAGATAAAATGTTCAAAAAAAAATAGATATGAATGGATTAATGCGAAATAAGTTAATAGTCGCTTGATCTACTCCATTTCAAATTAGAATATTATGGAAATTTTCATTATTTGTGCTCGTATCTAGAATGGAATTAATATTCGCCATTTGTGATTGACCTGCTTTTTGAATCAAATTGTTCCACATAGAAACATCAAAGTCGTGCAAGCTTCAAAACTAAAATGACATGTCAACTCGCTCAGTTTGATCTAGGCTCTGTTGAAACGATATGAAGCAAGTGGAATCGTTCCAAACATATGCGTCAGATGGTGATAATAAAAATATAACACAATTCTCGAGTGCTGTGATACTTTTCGAATATTCAAATATTGTGAATTCACAAAAGTGAGACTATTCATTCGTATCCGATCCTCACTACGAAGATTCAAAATGCAGCATCTATTTCTGTAAATAGGAAAATAAATAAAACATAAAACTCAAGAGCTGTTCTCAAACATTTGCAGTTTTTTATATGATCACAAGAATGACAAACAAAAATCAATATTCATTATGCTGGTGTTCTCACTCAGTTTGGATCTGGACCCAACTTTCAGAATACATTTTTGTCAAGAGAAAAATGAATCGAATGATGAATGACCATTTATTGAAAAATAATGTTTTCATTACATCACACGAATGACCACCAAAAAGCTCTACATTAAGTTCGATTAACTCACTTGTTTGAAATGACTGTCAACACCCCAAGCCCTAGAAAAAATATAATTGTTGGAGCATCGGGAATTCCCTGAATTTGCATTATTTTCCGAATATTTCAAATGAATATATTACTTCGAGGTGTTCCCATGGAGTTAATTTCCATTTTTATACACATCCAATCTATTTTCAGAACTTCGGAAGCAACTTTCCTTAGTTCTTGGGAATTCAGTTGAGTTCATTTTCACATGGAATCCTAAAAGCATATACGGCTCTATCATTTAGTTACTGCTATTGTTGATTATACCAGATTTTCCCATTATGTAATAATAATGAAATTAATATAGTTAGGTATCTGCACATACTGTATCACCTTTCATCATCTTCTATAATTGAACCTCATCATCATGTGAAGAATGTTTGAAGCGATGCACCAGACAATTCTATCAAACTGTGTGATGTGTAATGCATTAAGAATATCATATGAGAATGATATAATGTATGAAATTATTATGAATCATATGATTTGGTGAAGGAATATTTCGATGATACTGAGTTTCTGGTTAGATGTTCTTAATGGGGTTGATTTGGATTCGTACTTCCGAAGGTGATATGTTTCTATCGAAGCCATATCTTTATTTTTTTCATGTGTCGATATACAAATTGGGTCGTATTGCTTTGTCCACATCTGGTTAATTCAGTCGATTCATGCGAATAATTTGCAATTTACTATCAAGTGGTAACTAGGCCATTTTTTTAATCCAAACCAAGACTCTCCTGTGGTATTCAATACGAGTTGAGTACCATCAGAACACACGAATAGGTAAGTCACTTACAGTAATTATTTTTTGGTAGTTCGAACCACCTGTCATCATCGTCAATAAACATCGAGAATCATCTGCTAGTAATTATATATTTGTAAACTCATCGTAAAGAATAACTTTCATTCGCCTGAATAACTGAAACGAGCACTGCCCACTATGTTTTTATGAGTATGAGATCGAGATCGCAGATGAAGAAGCTCCAGGCGGTATTTGTGGATACATGAATGGCCAACTTGAGAGATTTGGTCATGAATTTCTTGACCCAATTCAACTGGCCATAGTTTATTAAAGATAGGAACGTCAGTTGAATACACGTAGTGCTCGTATTGGTACAGGGATATAAAGGGTTTCTCAATGTGGACAGCAATTTTTCATTGAAATAAAATTCAGAATACTCGAGGAACAGAGCTGGATTTTGATGCAGGTGTAGTATGTATGAAATTCGACGTCGTTCATACAGGGTGTTACAGATCTATGTGATCAAACTTATAGGAGTTATTCAGTGCAACAGTAGAAAACAATTGAGTAGTGGGTCCGGAAAAGTGTCACTACGGCTCTAAGACGCGTTAAAATTCAGAAAGACGATGAATTGCATTCAAAAATTGATCAAAATATCTTCCTTCTACCTGAATACACCGATTCAAACGTCGCACATGATTTCGGCAGACTTGACCAAAAATTTGATGATTTCAAATGCTGCTGTAATTCGTCCAATTGAGTTTGCTCTGTTTCTACTGGAGTTCCGTAGACCAAAGACTTTACACAGGAAAAAATCTAGCGTCGTTAAATCAGGTGACCTAGGTGGCCACGAAACTGCTCCACCTCTGGCAATCCATGTATAAGGACCACCACTAGCACGACTGCAGAGATCGGTTCTTTCAATTGGGAATTCAATAGGGAATGATGTTGATTAATATTTATTCACCATCGCACTCACATCTTGTCTGGCGGGACGAAGCCACCAGAAAATTTGTTGGTTATGTTCCGTATAATGTCCCTATTGGAAAACCTATCATCAACTCAACTAGGATCAGTTGGTGTTATTTGGTGTTATTTGTTCTCCCACTTGTGCATTTCCTTCGTACTCTTCGAAGTGGTTGAGTAGGCAAATCCAATCAACCGAATGGATATGAATTCACATCCGTTCATTGTGGGATATGAAACCCAACAATCATAGTCCCTGGTACCAACCATTCCATCAAGGTGACAACCATTCGGTTTCAGCACACGTGATTTGGAATTGGCTGTGGTAATTACCTGAATACCGATTGAAAATCCATCACCAATAATCTTCAAAATCTTCTATTTTCTTTTCTTCAATTTTATGAGTTTCAAAATGTCAGGTATTGTTTTTGTTAGCTGCTGGCATCTATATTGACGTTTTAGGGATCCGTAGCGTTCTTGAAGTGTCACATTTCTGTCAAATTCATCACTTTCACCGCCAAATTTATCTACTTCACGGACGCGTCGTTCACTTCACCGTCGTACTTACTCCCACGATGAGTAAAAAATTATGAATTTTGTTTTTCAGATTTTTGTGGAATTTTCTCTCCTCGTTTCGGAAAAATAAAGTAGAAGTCAAAGAAAAAAGGACAGATTTTGTGATCTGCCCCAAAATGTCACTGCTCTCGAAATTAAACCTTCAGATACCTACAAGAGAAATTCTCTATTTGTCAGTGACTCCTTGTTTTTTGAAAAAATTGGAAATACAAATATATTTTTCAATAAAAAAAACTTCTACTTATCTCAATAGACGGTTCAGGAACGAATCTGCTCCCTAATTCAACACAATTAGACACTGAAAAGTGCCTTCAAATATATTGAAATAATTTTCAATAACTTCTACTTCATTTTTCAGACACAAAAGCTGAAAAAATGAATGTACTACCTCCTGGATCAATTTACAGACAGTATGAATTTTGTGTTTTGTTTATATGGAATGTTGAAAATTTGTGTTACATTCAACTAAATCGAATAAAAATATCTTTTTTTTATTGATGAAAAAAATTTCCTTGGACCTTTCAGAAACCTCTTTGAAAAAGTCATAGGTTTATACATGTATACCTTTATCCTAATAAACTTCGCTCAATGTGTGAAGGTTAATATTTTAGATTTTTTGCAATTAGACTTTTCAATAGTAAATGGCCTCTGAGCGTTTTCTCTGAATATAATTGAGACCCAAGACCGATCTCTCGATCAATTTTTCAATTTTTATGTTTTCCTGTGGATTACTATCAGTGATATAATCAATTGAAATTACTAATATTTATGAATTGCATACAGAACCGAATCCGCCAATTCGCTAGGAATATTTTTCATCATAAAATTTGACACCTGCGGTATATCTTACACCGATCTCCACATTCTATTGAAGGAACTTTTTCCGTTCAAAATGATTTCTTTTATCATGTCACGTTTCACTAAGCCCATCCTGCGATGAAAATGAGAAACACCTTGTATAATATCTCATGATTCACCCATGAGTTGAAATTAGAAAGAATCTAATCAAATAATTCAATAACACCGTTCAAATGATGTTCGAGTATTCTCAATTTAGTGAATAGATTTTTACCGCGATGCCCTCTTTTTTCCTCTGACGGCTGTGCTGCTAGTATACTTAAAATCGAGATCTGATTGATAAATGGGCATTTTCAACAATGGAACGACTGATATCTCTGCATATAAGATATTGAGGACAACATGAACATATATTCACTGATGTGCTGTTGAAAAATCCCGACGTGATTCTGCGTTCTCTGAAACAATTCTAAAAGAAAGTAAATTGTTGTCTTCGGCAGATTCCTCCGGATTACCGGTTTATATGTATAGACTATCATCGGTAGCCTCCGGCAGTCTTTACTTTAAATGCTCAAAGACTGACACTAGCACAGAATTTCAACTGATCTTTGGTCATCAGCTGTTTTCATTTCTGGTAACGCATCAGGATTTTTTCTAATCTTCTATGATCCAATTCAATCATCAAGTGAAGTGAGGAATGTAACTGAAACAATTGGTTTACTGAATTCTGACGAATAATGATAATGATGGTAAAAATGTGAATAGGAAATGAAAATTGAGTACATACAAACAAAATTAAAATTTTCAAGACCATTCAAGAATCTTCAGAAAACAACAATCAATGTGAAACGGAAACTTTGCCTTCTTGTTCTGGCTTCAAGAGAAGGAATTTAAATATACCAATCATTTCAAACAAATTGAATCCCTTCAATATCAGCAATTGCTCGAATTTCAATATAAATATCAATATAAATAAGAATCATAATATTTCTCTTCATATGTAGTTTTTTTCATGTTCTGTTCTATTCAATTCGAATAAGAATTGAAATGTATAGTGAAGAAATGTGCCGTCTCCTTGATTTGCTATCCTACACGGTTGACTAATAGTTTTTTTGTAGTCACAGTCTCTCAGGAACAGAAAAAAACCCTATTCGAGAGTTTCTGATGCAATTCTGAAATCGGTAATTGAAATGATCTGGAACATCTACAACATCGTAGAAAGGCGGGCGATTTTTCCCTTTCAATAGATATTTCCGTGGTGAGCATTCATCGAAATTCTCGTCTGACAACCATTTATTGTCATTCTCGATACCATTCGAACTTCGCTCTACCTAGCATCTTGCATCAAGAAAACGGCAAAGTTGTATCATCTGCCAAGTTGAATAAATCTTTCCTGATGCTCACGACTCCAAACTTTCGAGAGAAATTCCAATAATGTTTTTCCTCTCCCAACATCCTACCGCTGGCTCACACGATGTCCCACTAACAATATAGGATATCCTTTCGTGTTTCCATTCCGACAAAAAATAGAAAGAAAATCGTCACAATAGTATTTCGGAACGTAAGTTGCAGAAAGCAACATATTCTAGCACGAGTCTGAAATTCTGAAATGAGCTGCGTCGCAGCGAATTTCGGGGAAATAATTAGACTCACAGAAATGATTGGTGACCGAGAGTTGACAGAAATTTAACACAATTTAGCGGAAAGTTTAGTGAATTCAAAAGATACTTAAAATTATTCTTCGTAACCTTCGTACAAGTGAATTTACATGTCAGATGAATTTCAAGGGGCAGTGCCTAAATTCTCTACATATAATATTCCAGGAATCTCTATGGATGCACCACCATTCTGACATTTCTCTCGAAATCTACAGCAGTTGTACTACTAATAAACAATATCAGCAGATTCTACAGATACCTGATTTGTAATCATTTCTAGCTATCCCATAGTTTGGGAATATTCAATGATCTATTCATGCTTCGTTGTTAGTCTCAACTGAGGTCTCAACTATGAAAAAAACAATGACTTCTCAAGTACCTGCCTTCGTTACGAGTTGTTTTCCTATTTTTTCAATGGTGCTTCAATTGAAGAAATCATGCAAGCTGTTTATAGTCATTGTTATTATTTTCGTTTCCTATATCTTGATATTCGATAATTTCAATGATTTTGCAGCGTAAATTAGCTTCATTCTCAGTTTATTCTTCATCTTCCTGCTTCGTTTCACAAAGATCTTGGGTAGCGAGAGTCACAGCCTTGTTCGAACTGTCGATTATTTAATATTCGTCACATGCAGGCATACCAAACTTTGAAATACCCAGATCAAAAACACCTGAAAATCGTGCATTGATACACGAAAAATCGTATATTAATGAGACTATTGAAGTGCCGAAACAAAGAAAATCACTTACAATGTGGGGCCCAAGAAGAATTGGAGTTTGAACACTCATTGCAATCTATGCTCATTGTTCATTCGTGAAATAATTATTTTCCCACTCATGTACACAGTGTACGAATTAATACTGGTAACTTGAGAATTCGTAACATAGAATTATAAAAGATTTATTATTAGTATACAATATCCTCAGATATCACTATAATACACACCACCTGGAACCTACACCAACAAGATTGAAAATACTTTTCAATATCAATTTCAATTCCCATCACACCAATTAAAATACTGAGCGACAAATTCAACAAATACTGCGGCAACGCAGATGTTCATTTAATTTTTATATAAATTTTCCTATTTATTTCACAAGTACCATTCAATTCTATGAATTTTACGAAATCTTATTTCCTCTTGATTTTTTTTCATTACTTTTTCAGCTACTCAATATTTGTTAGCTCATAGTATTATTTACATTGTAAACGTTATTATTATTTAAATCAGTGGTCGCAGTTTTGGGCTCCTGCCTCTTTGCATCCCAATTTCAAATGAATTAATTAAAAAAAATGTGGAACCATATAATCACTCAGTATATTATTCTTCTAGCAATAACTGATACATAAATGGCTACAAACGGAATATCAGCGATATAGAATATATGCACTAACAAAATTTCAGATATTGACTTTGACACGGTGACCTCTTTCATTTCAGACTAACAGCAGCGGGCGAAAGATCCGTGTTGGACGCTGAACAGGTGGTATGGCAGCTGGTGAAGCTGCTGGCCTCTCACGATGACCCTACGCTGAAGACGAAGGTGGCCCGATTGTCGAAAGCTCTTCTGGAGTACAAGCCAGATGTCCAGGCCTTGATTTCCACGAGGAAGAAGGATTTGGAGCAGGCGGTGCAAGGTAAGGAGACGCCCACATTCGAACAGCTTCAGAGAACTTTAATATCATAATAACAATAAATATAATCATAATAATAATAATAATAATAATAATAATAATGATAATTATTATTATCATAATGCCCAGGGCTGATGAAGTTGAAATCCATAGACTGAGATTCGGACATCGTGACAGCATCAACACATGAATTTCTTCTGGAAGGGTAGGAGCCCCCCATATGCGATAGTTGTGGTGAATAAACCACGGTACCACATATCATATATGATGATGTATTCGAACATCTCTGAGAAAACTTCAAGAATTTCTCTCAAATCGAAAACTTGATCGAGTACCTGAAATCAACTGACAAACAAATTTCAACATTGAATATGAAAAGGTAGTATGAGAACCAAAAATGTTTGTTTCTTCAAATGTTTCTTCAAATTCTGGTGCTAATGATCCTAGCAATCTATGCACCTCAATCCAAGAAAAAAATAATATCAATAATACTAATATCGTTTATTATGCATGAAAAGTACATTTCATACATAAAAGAAAAGGAAAGCCAAAGGCTATCTTACCCCCCTCCCAAAAATTAAATAGTGTGAGTAAGAAATTAATGATGAAGTAAAAATATTTGGTTACTTATAAAACAATGATAGAAAGAGATAAACAAGATAATGATGAAAAAATCAAAGAAATCATATAGGTGCTATCAACTATTAATATTCTCAACATTATATTGGTCAATTTAACGATTTCATTACAATACCATACATTGAATCTTGAATTAGTACTGAGCAGTGAGCAGCTGTGATTTCTGTCTTGAATTGATGAATATCATGATGCAAATGGGTAAAATTTCATTCAGATAACTTGGGACAATATAGAAAAAACTTGCAATGCACCAAACAACAATACTGGATATGGGGGTAAATGAAAGTTTCAACTAGCCTGAGTGCCATTTCTTCAGATACCTGACACTTGAATTCATATGGCGATTTAAGATATGGAAAAAATACTTTAGAAATATTTTTCACATGTCTTGAAAACACAAAGAGCTATCTATGGTTACGTCAAGATTTTTCTCACTGTCTATCAAGTCTATGTATGCGTTATCGAGAGTGAGCCTAAAGTTTCTTTGAGTTCCAACTTTTTGTCCTTCAGATCCCATGCATGAAGCCAAAGTTTCATTTGGAATGATTTTCAGTCCATGATGCTCCGAGTATAGGAATATTTTATGCAAATGTGAGTTCCTATTGGGTACGCAACTTTCTGTATTCGTGTTACGGGAAGACAAATATAACTGTATATCATCTGAGTCTAGAAGGGCCCCAAAATGCTTCCTTGTGGTACACCTGAGGTGGTTTCTTCCAGGGGTGACTATGAGTGATCATCCAGTATGACCCTCTGTGATGGGCCTGTGAGATAGCTGGTCATCCACTTAAGATAAAAGTCGTCAAATGTCTGAATAAATAGATCCAGTATGCTAAAAAAGTCAACAAAATATTACCACACACGGGTTTCGATACGAAACACGTCCTACCAAGCCATTTTAGGCTGATTGATTACCCTATGCCCGAATTTTTGCTCCTGTTGTTGAAGAAATATCCTCTTCCTTATACAGAGTCTTCGCGGAAAAACCTCGTACACGTCGATATTATTTTTTGTGAAGCATTTTTTTCAATCATATCAGAAACTTATGAGAATTTCGAATCAGAAATATATTGCATTGATACGAGGTTCGAAATGTCGAAAAGCTAGGGAGACATTCAGGATTTTATTGAAAAAATGAACCGCTAAAACATTTCCCTCTGTCTCACTCATTGGTCATGTTTGTAACAGAATTCTGAATATCTCGACATACCCTTTAGCCTCACGACATAACCCTATCGTACAGTGGTAATACATTTGTTTCAATTAAAAAAAACTGCTATTTCTGCTCATACTCAAATACGTACCATTTTGTATATATCTGATTTGACTGAAAAAATGCGACATGAAAAAAAATCGACCTGTCGAACTTGTTTCTGTAACGCTTTGTGTAAGGGAAATTTTCATTCCACATGTGATTTCCAAAGTGTATAATTTCAGACTAATTTTTCACACTATATCCCCGATTTTCTTGTTCCATAGAATAACATGTGGCTTTGAGCGAAATCAGTTGAACCTAAAGTAATGATATTTTCTTTGTCCGAAGATAGCAAAGCCAAAGAGTTCTTTTGAGAAACTCGAATCAAAAACGCCAATGTGTTCCAATATTCGGGCCAAAAATTAGTTTTATCACACAGTGATCCAGAATCGTCATGAAATTGAAATGCAGGTATCGCAAATCTAGTGATAGTTTATTATTGAAAGTGAAGGGAATACTTGGTTAATCCTGAAATAACATATCACCTGAAATAATGAGTTGGCTCTGCAGAGTTGTTCCGAAGCTGTAGCAGGTTTTTCTACGCAGGAAAGAAACAATAACATTGAGACTATAGGGTGATAAATTAGTTTCAGAAAATTACAATATTATTACCATATCACTGTAAGGAATAATACTCTCAGTAGGAACATATTATTTGAATCACAAAAATCCACCATATATCTGACATGTGCAAAATATATAGGGAGTCCAATACAATGATTCACATCTTATAACTTTCGTAACTTTCGAAAAACACTGAGGGAAAACGATTGGTTGAACAATAACTTTAAATGGAATATTAAATAGGGAATTCACAATATACGTGAAGACTCATTCACCCTTTACATGAAAATCAGAGAGCAATCGGAGAATTTCTCAGTTCCTTTTCCACAAAACCAAATTGCTGGTATCCTGAATTCTCTGCACCAAAAAAGTATATCTGTTATATAATACAATAGATTAAATTCCATATTTTATTCCATCACGCACATGCTGTACTATATAGTTAATTATAAAATTACAGTTGGTTAACAAAGATATAGACGTTATGAGTATCTGCAGTTAGGTATTCAATGCGTCATTCATGTGTTTAAAGACCTCTCTGAAACCTAATTTATCTTCATAACAACAAATCAAACGTATGGTATATATGGCAACGGATCTCTGTGGGTAAACGACCACAGAATGACCTGATTAATCTTTGAGTTATCAGTTTATAATGGTTATACTTCATGATATTCATTGCTCGGAATGATAGATTTATATCAGTAATTTCCAAAATGAGTACCTACCTATTCACAATGTTGGCATTTGTATAAATAGTCATTCCAAAAAATATAATATTAATATCATCAACTCAAATGAAAAATTCCAAACATGAATGAAATATGAATTGAATATCAATAATTTCACTTGAAAATGAATAGCTATATACAGGGTGTCCCGAAAATATACCGACAAACTTCAAGAGTTGATAGAATTGATTGAAACAGGCATTTTTGTTTTTATATAAATATTCCCGCAAATGAGTCTTGATGAACATTTCGAAAATTCATACCTTCAGATCGTCTTGAAATTAATCATTCGTGATTAGTTGCCGTTATGATATCAACTCAGTTGTATATCAATTCAAAAACTTGCATTTGAAATGGCAGATAATCTGAATTTGAATTCATTTGTTAATAAAGCCAAATTAATAAGTCAACAGTGATTCAATTATTGCGCAGTATGATAATAACCAAACAGTTTTCTTTGCTCTTCAGCCCAAAAAGGCTATGTTTATCAAATCAAATCAAATATACTTTATTGTCAAAAATTGATACATCTTATGGACAAAGCAAATATAAAACTAAGTGCCAATAGGACAAACAATACAATGGTAATACAGATTAAAATCTTAAAATGAAATAAGAGTCAATCAATGAAAATACACAGAGAATGGGCATTCATAAAATCAGAAAACATCTCAAATTCTTTCCTCGAAAAATTCGCGATTCTCATAGTATGGTCTACAAAGTAAAAATTCTTCAACCGCTTTCCTGAATAGTAAATAGGCTCCTATATTTTTCACCGAAAGTGGAAGGTGATTAAACATCTTTCTCCATTGTAAATGAAAGAAGTTTTTACCAATTGTGATCTCGGCAGAGGCAAGGGAAGTCTAGTATTGACTGGACTTTTTTGTCTATACAGGATGAGTCAAGAATGTGTACCGAGCTTTCTGGGGGTGATAGACCATTGAAAAATAAGTGTAGTTTGATGATTAAACTTATGGCCCAAAATGCATATTGAGGGAGATAATTTATATCCTTCCAAAGTTGATAAAATTAAAATAATTTCTCCACATAACTTCTGAACGATGGAAGCCACCCGATTGAAATTTTGTGCATGAATGTATGTTGTCAAAATACATTTTTTCGTCACACTTCCACATTTCTGGTATTGTTATAAAGGGTGTTTTCAGAGGGTGAGTCATGATTTTTTGTAGAAAACTTTTTTCCCTGTATTATTTTCGGTGAAAAAACAGGAGCATTTGATGGAACGGAGAAAATTACATGAAAAAGGTACTCTTATTCAAATACAAAAAATTGAGCCGTTCGTGAGATATTTGAGTTTTTGTAGTTACATGACATCAGCAGATTGATTTTATTCATCGCGAGATTCATCGGTAACAATATTTTACCAGGCCATGATGAATAAATTTGTTCTCAATTTTGACGTTCATGTCATCAACATTCGAGTCAACATTGTTGTAGTCGATTTGTTCGTGTGGTTTTTCTGTGTCATTTATCACTGCGATTATCAACTGACCACTGAGAAGTAAACATTTCTAGCGATTTTGCAGCCTAACTCGCTGGCGACAACTCTGACTGCAAAACACCCGGAAGATATTTTTTTTCCTAGTGTCATAATATGAGCATCGAATTTCAGATTATGATCAACATTTAAACCTAGAAATTTTTTTTTATCAATTTTATGAATCAAGAAATCATCTATACAGATATTTTCAATGGTATTTTTGAAGGAAATCATATTCGTTTTTTCGAAGTTGAAATCGCACCAGACTTTGATGACTCGTAGATCCGCTTTGATTGCCATTTGTAGAGCATGCACATCTTTATTGTGCCATCGTAGTAGTAGTAGCATCGTCTGCAAATAGTGTGATAGTTCCTTCAATGTCTATGTTCACCATATCATTTATATCTAACAAAAAAAGTAATGGGCCCAGTAATGAGCCTTGGGGCACACCGCAGGACAAATGTTGGAGATCAGAGGATGCCTTCTCTGTTTTCACCATTTGACTTCGATTACTCATAAGCAGGTCCTCTACAACCATATGCATGAAGCTTTTGCAACAACCTTTCATGGTTAACACAGTCAAAAGCCTTTGCCAAATCACAAAAGACCGTTGCTGCCACCTCACCACTATTTAAGTTGACATATACTACTTCCAAAAAGTGGAACATCGCGTCGATAGTGTTTTTTTGGTGTTGAAAGCCAAACTGTTGTGCAGTTAATATTTTGTTTTTTTTTTCAATATAAGACTCCAGTCTTATGTAAACAAAAATGTCCCATCATCCCTCAAAGTTTGCCGGTATCTTTTTGGGACACCCTGTACAGGAGAAGGAATTACAACACAAGATATCTGTAGCGAAGTGAATTTTTGTCATTGTTCATGAGAGGGCAAAATATGATGGGATCATAATGCCAAGGGCTTTCGAAAACAATAAATATTTTCCAATCAATAGTCGAGACCACGATTTAGGAAGGATGGTGAAACTACTCTGCCATCTGATATTTCATGCTGCCAAAAATCTAACGTGCAGCCTACTTCATATCAGCATTTTAGTAATTATGGGAGAAATTAACTCACATGTTAGTCGTGAGATGGCGCTACGAAAATCACAAGGTCAGCATTGAAACGTTGATTCAAATGTAGTAATTTCAATACTTCTCAATTGTTGATAAAACTATGAAATTACAAATAAAAGCAGTATCTCTTCGCACGAAAAAGAAAACCAAGTTTTTGTGAAGCAGTTTTCGCAATGGACCTCACATGATCGTCCCATGAGAGAGCGCAGTCTAGCATTGATATGACCTTTTTTATATCTATATAGTAACTGTATTGGTTATCATGGTGGAATGGTTGAAATAGAATGAACTGATGGATTCTAGGATTTTTGAATCAGATTCATTTGCAGTATGAGAATCAATTCAAATCAAACAGATGATGATGGCTCCTCAATTGAGACAGTCGATTTGTATTTATACTGATAAAACAAATAGTACAGTGGAATATAATTTTCTCAGTTCAATTCCTAGATATTGAAATTATCTGAATTTTCTCACAATTTTCGAAATAATTTCGCATTATTGAACATGGAAATATTGTTGGAAGAAATGCATGAAATTTGTGAATTCGCTCATTGTGCCCTGGGATATAGTTATTTGTTCTGTCGGACCTATATCTTGATCTATTTGGTATTTCTCCAGTTGATATTGTTGTGATCCAACCTGTATAACGTCATACTCAAATACCATTCTTTCCGAAATGGAAAATGAAAATCTAATTGATATCTTCTACTAACTTATATTCTCAGGTGGGTGCAACCTCAAATATTTGATGAATTCTTGAATTTCTCAAAGTCAACTGAAGTCACAAGATACAGGGTTGGGACCAAGTGAATATCTTCCAAACGAAAGGAACGATATTTATGAAAATTTGCAGGTAGGTGCAATGGAACAAAATGCATCTGATGTATATTTTTTCGTTCATAATATATACTTACGGTTCAACCGGAAGTGCCATCAACTTCTTTAATTCACCATAAATATTTTTGTACGGATTTTGAAAGAGCTTGCTATTTTGAATTCATATATACTAAGTTTCGTGTGAAAAAATTTGTGAAAACGAGGAATATGGCACTTTAATGGGGACAAGTATTTGGAGCTACTGAATAACGAAATTATACCTGCATGCACTTCAACAGAATGGACAATCACCACAAATTGTTCGGTTTCAACAAGATGGAGCAATTCCCCACTATGATAGACGGGTAAGGGATTTTCTGGATGCGAATTTTCCAAATCGACGGATTGGACGTAGAGGATTCATAGAGTGGCCTGCTCGTTCTTCGGATCTTAGCCCGATAGATTTTTTTCTTTGGGGTTATCTCAAATCACATGTCTACGTAAGACGACCAACAAACTTATAGGAATCGAGGCAGAGAATTATTGATGAATGTGAACTGATACGTGGAGAAGTCTTGGCAAGAGTGACTCTTGAATTTGTTAATAGGATGGCATATTGTCAGCAAGTAAACGGAGAGCATTTTGAACGTTTGAAGTAATTTTGTTTCTCATTATTCCTGAATAATGAAATGTAAACCAATTGTACAACTAACAGGTAGTTATTCCTCGTTTTCCACACTAAACTCAGTATGTATGAATTCAAAATAACAATCTCTTTCAAAATCTGTAGAAATATATCCGATGTTTCATTTAAATTAAACATGTTAGTGGCATTTCCGGTTAAACCAGGAGTATATTATTAACAAAAAAATGTACATCGGTGACATTTTTTTCCATTGCACTTATCTGCAAATCTTCATAAATATCGTTCTTTTCGTTTAGAAGATATTTACTTGGTTCCATACTTTATCCCAACCCTGTATATCTAAACATTCGAATACCATACCTACCTAGTATTTACTCATTATACATATGCATGAATCCAAACATTTGCCCGATATCACCTACTTCAATCACATCATTGTTTCTTGAACTATTATTATTTAGAAAGTAGGTATAATAATAACATGATTTGTGCTAATGTTGAACAATAATGCGGGAGAGAAATGGCTGTGACATCTGCAAAAATTATAAGTGAATTATATCGAGCGCGCGAAAGTGAGAAAATAAGTTCACATCATCTGATAATTCGAAGTTAAGAGCGGGGATTCACTGCCTACTTCTGAAACTCTGTCTAGATGGCGATGCGATGCGCGATCGTAATAAAATATGATTATTTTCCTGAGGCTGGTGCCTTATTGTAGTTTCCTCCTTTTTGGTCAGTTCTGGCATGTTCTCAATAGGTGTCGGTATACTAGCGTCGCATCGAAGTAGAAGTTTTATATTATTTGGTTGCTGTTACTGTCCGCGCAAGATAATTATATGTATGTTGTTTTTATAGGTCTGGAGTCTCGATCCAGACAATGTGAGTATTTATTTATGTCGCGCCGACTACTTTGACGATATTTATCTTTCTCAGAGATAAATCTTGATGGCTTTGGCAGAACGCGGGTATTTCGCACTGAATTTTCATCTATAAGAATAAGAGGGGTATTCCCGATCTCTCGTATTCCACCTCGTATGTTTACGAATTTGACGTTTCGTATACAATCCAGACAGGTGATTGGTTGACATACTCACGAAACGTCAATTTCGTAAGTATAAGAAGAAAAATACGAAGATCAGGAATCCCTAATATCGAAATAAAAATACAAGCTTTCATTTAGTTTCATCAAAACTTGCAAGTTGAATTTGACCCACTTCTAATCGTCCGAATGATTAGGAATTTGGCAGGTGGACATAATTTTCACGACAAGGCATTATGAAATGAAAAAAATTGCGGACGAGTTTTGTGGTTATCGTCAGATTTTACTCAAAATCGATGTCTGGTGGTCTTTGGAGTCGGAAATTAGAAGTTTTTGTCAAAAATAGAAAATTCAACATGGCGGCTCCAAAATGGCGGAACACTTATTGTGGTCTGATTCTATTAAAGATTTGTATTTTGAGATTTTCGGGGTCATATCGATATTATGATTATTTGTCAAAATCCCGAAATTCAACATGGCGGCCCCGAAATGACCATTTTTTTCCATAATGATCCCAGACTATTCGGTATCTATTCGGTATTTGTCAAAATTAAGAATTCAACATGACTGCTCCAAAATATCGGAACAGTTTTGTGATTATATCGTAAGATTCTTTTCGAAATTTTCATTTGGGGGTTTTTAGGGTCGGACATTATGATTACTTGTCAAAAATCGAAATTCAACATGACTTCAAAATGGCGGAACCGAGGGCGAAACAGTTTTGTGATTTTGGTCAGATTAGATTAGGAATTTTCGTTGTGGGGTTTTCGAGGTCGGAGATTGTGATTTTATTTCAAAATTCGAAACTTCAACATGGCGGCTCCAAAATGGCAGATATTTTTTTGATTTTGGTCTAATTCTAAACTAAATTGCTTAGTATGGAGGTTTTTGGGGCCGGAGATTTTTTTTTGTTCCACCTGTCCCAGTGTCTGTCTGTCTGTTATCATATCATGCAAGTTAAATGAATGAACAAAATAACAAAAATTAAACAAGCTTTCATTTGTTGTAACAAGATGAAGAACTGGAAACTGGCACCCCGACCGCCCGCTGTTTATACAGGGTGTTTTATTATTGTTGCACGAAACTTCGAGGTCAGATTTGTTGGGTCAAAATATGAGAAAAGTCAGAATGAAAACCAAACTTATGCACAGCTGTTGGAAGAAAATCTGTGATACTCGAGGAAGCTATTTAGCTACAGCCGATCGATCAGCAAACTAATCGGATAACTAGGTATACTTACAAAAATCGGATAACTTATCGGATAACTAGCTATACCTAACAAAAATCCTCTTGAAACATTTCTGAAACGAATCGATCTTGAATTTTCGTGCAGCATTGATGACACACCCTGTATAGGCATTGCAGAACCGAACAGATTGAAGTGTAGGTATGTTTTTCAATCGCTTCTACTGGCCTGTCTAACTATATGTATATAATATATCGCGACGGCTCTGATCGAATTCGACGGAACAAAAGAAATGAATATCTTTATTCGCATATTTATTTTGTATTGGCTCTAAACCCATTCTGAATTACTTCATCGATATCGATATCTGCTTCCAGGATGATAGTATATAAACATGGTTGCAACGATCACCTTCGTGTACCTACCACAGTAAACACCAAATTTGTGTCAGGCATTTGAAGAGTTTGAAATATAGTATTTTTGAATAGTACAATATTATAACAGGTATTTGATCTCGAACACGTGTTCTTGTGACAAAGTCGCTGTAGGTAGGGAGGTGATAATAATAATGATAATGATATTATTGATAATTTATTCAACTAAATGAGAAAAAACACAATGGGTAACTAACAAGTAACAAATAACAAATGTAACTAACAAATAAATAACAAGCGAATAAAAAATAATATAAAATAATATTCGCGGTAAGCAAAATGAACATTCTATCGATAAACAAAAAAAGTAATGTTTTTGTTATGTCATTTCGAACTATGGCAACAAGAAAATGTAAAGTAAAACGCACTAGTATGAAAATTTTTCACAAACGCACATTCGCATCAATGATCGATGCGATGATGGATGTACTGATATTTCAATTGAGAATTTAACTGATGATATGATCACATATACATGGTGCTTATGCCCCCACTTATCATATATCTAGGTTCATTCCGCATCCCGATCTCTCAAAATATGAATCCACTACAATTCAAGAATATCAAGTTTATCGACTTTATCGTTTCATATCGATGATACCAATAATATCGATAACAACGACATCATCGAGAATTATCGATGAATTTGACAATCCCTAGACATAACACAGTTGAGTCATTTCGATACGATGAACTTGAATTAATTTTTCTGCGCACAGATTTATTATCATGAAATTGACATAGGTATTTTCATCAGATCGGTCACTGTAACGGGTCACCGCTTGGGTATTCTCGTTCCAGACTGCTATATTTTGGATAGCCGTCGACAATGAGCGAAACTGACTAGAAACATGTCTCATAAACACTCATAATGCTCATAATTGAAATATTCTTGGTCGTTGGAACTCGTTGGAAAGTGTATTTCAAGCACTCGTTACATTTCCGCACTTGTGTCGCTACACGGCTCGTACTGAATATCTTCTCGATGGCGTATTAGAAGTATCTAGGGAACGGAGCAGAATATATTTTTGAAATTTTGGGTACGGAAATGGGATGTCAAAATCTAGCTCTTGAAAATATTTTCACATGTGCAATGTTGCCAGATCTAGTATCACTAAGAGCAACTTTTGAATTTCAAATGGAACACCCTATATATCATTAGATTCTCGAATTCTGAGACATTTGAATTGATTGTTGATTTTCCACGGCGAAAACTGCGACATTTTTCTTGCCAGTTACGACAGAAAGCTGAAATTTCCACAGCGACTTCCCAACACACAGGTATCTGAGCAGGTATCTTATGAATTCTCGTGCATATTGAATCAATATTATACAGGGTGTGAAAAAAGGTGCGTCAAACTCGGGTACAAATAAACTCCAAAAATTCGATTTTTTCAATAATTTCTATCATCCATTACCTTCCGAATGATATAATATGTCCCTTCGCCTATATTCAACAGTTTTTGAATTATAGGATTGAAATGGTGAAGTTCAAGTAATGAGAATGGCATATTTATATACGAGAGGAAAGATTTAGAAACCATTCTCCATTCATGGTCAGTTTAACATGATAATACCAAGGGCATGCGGAAAATTGATGAAGATATTTTATGAGATATTTCGGAAGAAAAATAAAATTTGTTCAAATTTGATTGTAGTGGGCCACATGACTCAAATTTATCAAACACAAATGATGATTAACCTAACAATGACAATTTTATCCTGGTTTATATCGATATAACATTTGAAAAGAATCGACTTTTTCGATCTTATTCGTGCCCGAGTTTGACTCACCTTTTTTCATACCCCGTATAATAATAATTCAATATGCGCCAAACCTAATAAGATCACTATGTTTCAAGAAGCACTCGAGGAAGCAGCTGTGAAAATTGCAACATTCTGACAGTATTGATTCTTAGGTCAAAAACAGTGAAAGATAGCTATAGGACATCCTACAGCAAATATGCTCAGAATCTTCTTCAGAATCCGAAAATCTAATAATATATAGGGTGTTCCATTCGAAATATCAAGGCTCCCATTTGCGTAGCCAAAATTTTAAAAATATATTTCTCATATATTTTTTTGATCTGATTATAAGTCTCGCCTTCCCCAATGCTAATGCTAGACCTTGTTTATACTGCTATGCCACGACCATGCTAATTGTGAAGTCAAAAGGCAAAGCAGTTCGTACGATGACTGAGTCATTTACCTACGGCAAAAAATAAGCCACTTGAGCGTTGACTCTGGGCACCGACCTGTACCCGAATTCACCCGAGAGGTATGAGAGGAGCGGGGTAGGTAACGACTCAAGTGAGCCAGAGACCAGCAAAAACGATCTGCAAACTCTGTACCAACCAGTGTTGCCAAGGGTATAAAATAATTCACAGCAAAACAGTAGTTGTAAATAATTATTGACTTCCATCTTATTGACAATTGTTGCTCTATTGCTGAACCCCAGCATCAAATATTTTACCCCGATAGTATGTACAAGGATCATCACTATATTCTGACTCATAGTTACCACGCACGTGGGCGTGGCTAGTGTGACGTCAGCTTGTGAGAAATTTCACCATATTGGTGTTATTGGGCTATATTTTGCGTGTGTTTACTGTTGCAAATCAAGAAAATATCTCTCCGAAATAATCAACTTTGAAGTTTAAATTTGATTGAAGATGAGCTGCCCAGTGTATGGTTGTAATGTTGACAATAAGTGCAAGGGCTTTGTGTCTGGTACAAAGTTTTATAGCTTTCCTAAAGACAAGGAAATGCAAAGTGATAGGAAAGAACTGTGTGGACGACAGGACAGACAGACATTGTCGAAGTCCAGTAGAAGTGAAAAAATTGATATAGCAATTTTTTTTGACGCAAATATTATTTAATTTTCATTGGATATCCTCGAACTTGCGAAAATTCCGAGTATTTGGCAACACGGCATCAATATTTCTACTTCCACGAGGAGTTTCATAGAGGTGATGAAACTTACGATATTTTATACCAATTCTTGCTCCATAACAAATTAGAAAAGAATTATACATAATGAGTAATATATAAATATGATCCAAGAATCGAACACATTCGTGTAACTTGTAACCTTTCGTATCATTGAAAACGCGGGTCGACGTGAATGCCATCTGCTGGTTGTTTACGTGTGTACGTGTGTACCGCCGGCTATTAGGTAGGGTACGAACCAGTACGAACCGGTCCGAACTCGCAAATTAATGTTTTCTACTTCATCTTTGAACGAAATTCCTTCAGAATCTAACATAATAAACCATAAATAGCGTCCTTGTGTCAAATTTCAGATTCAAACATGCTTTTAGTTCGAAGGAAGGCATTTCAGATGCTGATATTTTGGTGAAGCATTCCTCAATTTTGGTTCCATAGAATGAGGTAATTTCATTTGATTCTGAGACACAAATTTCACAATGTTTACATTTTTCAATGACCCATAACTTTTTTAAATGGAAGAGTTTTGACTCCAAAAAATACTCATTCCCTAATTTGAACCTTCCTCTTTACACTAATCCAATTACTTTTGGGTTTGAATCCATGACAAGGCCGGAAAGCATGCTGAAAAAAGGGTCTGCCAAACCATTTTGGTGAAACGCCCGTCTTAATGTACCTATTCGTTCAAGCATTGATATCACATTGAAATATAGTGATAGTGAAAACACTGAGAAACTCTAGGTCTAGTTAGGTACCTAGGTACGTACAAGGGCGCATTTATACATGGTGTAATCACCCCCTCTTATGACAATTGTATAGCAAAAGTCATCCATAACACCCACCAAGCAAAATAATGTTACGTTTTAGTCCGGGTTCGGTTTCTACAAACACTCCGTAGAACACTTAAAACGATTTATTCAACAAATTCTACAAAACACAATAACAATTCACTTCTAATTCGATCTCGCTTATTATTGCTCGATTCACAGTTCTAAATCGTACTACTCTCCCGGCCCATCATTCCCTTATTTATATCACCGAACATTTCGGTGTTTATATCGAGATACACATGATTCCAGAACCCTCGCGAACTTCAGGTAGATTCCTAGTATTTCGCGATGATTCTGTTCCTTTTCGGTCGGCCGACAATTAGAGTGGGCGCGGGTCAACTCCTCCTAATGATGCTTCTCTAATCTCGTAACAATAATTTACATAAAAGTCCTTCTCATGACGTATTCCAGATGAAATTGCAAATTTGGCATGAATTTTATAGAGCATATTCGGACCATCCGGTGTTGCCGCTTCATATAGAAAGTAGTAGCAACTTTGATATTTCAAAAAGAACACCCTGTATATGATATCATCTTTGGATTCATCAATTTAATTATTAACTCTTATTGATATTTCCCTGTACCTATATGTAACCGTTTTCGAGATGAAAATCAATTTAAATTTATTTCTTCGGAAATCATTGTATCAGAGATAACTACTACAGTATGGAAATTTGGATTACGAGTCCAATACAAGGTTGTTTTCTAAAATGAGCATTCATTCCTTGAAATGTCCCACGAAAATGGTATCCCCATTCGCTCCATCATTAATGATCAACAGTAATCTTGTGTCACTCTCGTAATCATATCGAAATTTCGTCCCTTCAAAAACGATGTAACAAGATTTTCCAAACGGAGTTCTTTTGAATCTGTTCATCACTTCTAAGACAGTGAAATAAAATAATCAGCAGGAGATGTAGAAAGGTTCAATGAAATTTATTCAAATTTATCGCGAATATGAACCTCAAGTTCAAATGTTCACAATTTCAACAATTCAAATGCGTTTGGATCAACTTTAAGAGCACCAAGAAAATTGCGAGTGGAATAAATTTTGTGAGGGTCTTGGTAGAAATTCTTTACAAATTTTTAAAAATAAATGCTCATAAGTCAGGGACATAACCAGTTAGGTATATGTATGATTTACATGAATGAGAGGCAAATATCGGTAGCTTTTGAAATGATCGATAATGTGAAGAAGTCATTCATTTTGAAATAATCAACATTCAGTCACTCTCTTGAGCGAACGAAATAACCGTACTTTTGAACCACCTTGTACTGGAGAGACTGAAATTTGGCTGGAGTGTGTAAATCCTCCAAACTACAAACCGAAAATCATCAGCATTTTCAGATCTTATGATTCCCGAAGAAAAAAAATTGATTTTCATCTCGAGAACGGGTAGGTACATATAGTTGTAAGGATATATCAAGATAAGTTTTTGGAATTCGGAAGAGATTTCGAAAATGATGAAACATATATTCACTAATTGGAATATCAAAGTTGCTACCGCTTCTGGATAGAAGCGACAGCACCGCATTATCGAAAATATTTCAGTTGTGTAGATAGATAATAACCGAATATGCAACCCATCAAAAAGTCATTCGTTGTCTTGTTCACTAAAAACGTCTTCATTATGTAATATATGTGAATTTGAGGTCATTGTCCAACGCCTACAAATTATTGTTATTCGGCTTGAGATTGATAAATGAATTGTAAGTTGATATATTAATGATTTGATACACAAGTACGTGGGGATATAGCTCAGTGGTAGAGCATTCGACTGCAGATCGAGAGGTCCCCGGTTCAAACCCGGGTGTCCCCTATTTTTTTTCGTATTTCCTAAGACTTTAGGACCCTTCTTTATCCCCCATATTTACATAAAATGATCATCGTCCTGAACATTCTTTCTTCTTATGATCCAGTTCAATTTTGAGTAGTACAATCGAGGAAATTTGATTACGTTCCAGAACGTTCTAGTAGACATTATCGATTCTTTCGGTTCAGTTCGTTACATACCATTCTGAATAATTATATTATGTTCTATAAAATTCTAAACTATTATAGAATATTCTAGAACTCTAGACGAGTCTAGAAATTCAGAAGATACTATCATTTCAGAAAAATTTCAGGGAAATCTCACAAATTCAATGCTTCCATCATTCATATCATTTGTCTGAATTAAATTTCAAAATATTCGAGTTTCGAATACTGAAAAAAAATCTTATGATCGCTGGAGCTTCCTGGATTTTCATGATTTTGCAGAAAACTTGTGAAATCCATCAAATTCCTTCTAAGTTCCTAGAATAATTCAAATTATTCCGGTAAATCGTATAAATTCATGAAATCATCAACTCATTCATGTCAAAATGATGCACTAATGCAAATTTCAGTCTTTTGGGCTAGATCCGACGTATGTATCTTTGATATCGCAGTATACGTACGATTAATTCATCATAATAAATTATATAATAAAATATTCCTTAGATTCAGTTGTAGTGGCGGAAAATTGAGAAGATCAACCTAATGTGTGAAGGAAACAAAGTTCGATAGTCCAAGCTGGATATCTTATGGATATCCAATGGATGTCCTAAAGAACGCTGATCGAAACCTTATTCAATCTATTATCTCTTTTGCAGTATATCTTGTTATTCGATATGAATTTGACTACATTGCTTTCTCCTCTCAATTCTCTTCATCTCTTCATTCTTTAGGAAAATGTTGTATATCCCATAGATATCCAAAAGTAGTCCAAAGATATTCCGACATAAATTGGACATGATTTGGATGTCCATAGGATATCCGGTGTTGAATGGATATTCATCAGTACTCAAAAACAGTTTTCTTTTCTTTGTGTTGAGTTCTAATTTCAAAGTCAAGGATTACATTCAGAAGGATAATACTCTATAAAGAGATAATATCAACAGCTTCTAGACAGGAAGTGAATAGCAACGGATTCTCACATGCATGAAACAGTCTGCAGCTACTGTGATTCATATAAATTTTTTGTACAACTGTCGAAAAAACTTGATATTGCTGCATTCTATTGATGCGTAAATATTTACTTTCTTTCACTGCCAAATCAATTAACAAAATATAAATGAAATATTGCTTTTTGAAGGTTTTTTAACGGAGTCAAGTGATTATTCATTGATCATCAAACAATTTCATTTATTGGAATAATAATTGATAGTAAAGTTTGGACAACTACTTCCAACATAAATTCCCGAAGATATTCCATGTTGCTGATCAGATACGTTAGATAGTTCTTGATTCCACAATTTCATCAGATATTTTAATCTGTTTGGAAGAAGATGGACAAGTCGATATTTTTTTTGAAATCTCATGTCATCCAAACTTACTTCTATACAGGGTATTCTTCAAGTACGTGTACAAAATTGAGGATCATGTTGCAACCGTCAAAATAAGAAGAAAAGTCCGTATAAATATATGTCCGACAGTTATTCGTTCCTGAGAAACTGAGTGTCAAAGTTGAATTCTAATTTTTGTTTCTTGTTAATAAATTTCAAAATAATTGTGTTATTTGAATAAAGTTTGGTATCTAGGGGTATTCTTCAATGGCAATATTAAATTTGATGTTAGTTTGTCTCTTTCGTGGGGGTGGCGCCACCTACATGTCTTTTGAGCCATTTGAAATCTCATAACTCTTTTGTGCGTACCTGTATCACGTTTTATAATAGAAAAATAGATTTCTAGAACACTTTTGTGTGAAAAATATATTCTTGGTAGAGGTCGCTGAGAGCAACTGTTTTCGAGTTATTGAGATTTGAAATAATCGATGCATTTGAACTATTTTCATGGAGCTCGTAAGTCGCCTCTGAGTGGTGAATATCAGAAAAGATACGCCAATGCATGAGTCAATACAAGTAATTTAGAATGACAAGAAGTTGGGAATTGATTCAATGAGTAAAGGAAATTATTTTCCTTTAATTCCATTTCGAAATAGGTATCGGGTGATATTACAATTTGATACTAATAATATTAACAGTAATTAACACAAAATTCCTGATGTCATTGAAAAATACCCCTAGATACCAAACTTTATTCGAATATCATAATTATTTTGAAATTTATTAACAAAAAAACAGAAATAAGAATTCAACTTTGACACTCTGTATCTCAGAAACGAATAACTTCCGGACATATATTTATGAGAACTTTCCATCTTATTTTGTTATTTTGACGTCAGCAATATGGTACTGAAATTTCTACTCAAGAAAAACCCTGTATATGCTTCTGCTACGGAGGGAGATTTCCATTCACAGTTGTACAAAAAAATTTTTGTTTGTATTTCGTGTATAAAATACGTTTTCTCATGGCTTATTCGAGAGAATTGTCAACACTCTCATGTGCCATTGAAAAACACTAATTTTACGCACTTGATACAAAAATAACTATTCCCTACCGATGAGATTTTTGAGTAGTTTCATTTTTCCGCACTCAGTGCGGGGAACTCAAAAAGTGAATCGAAAGGTGAAGAAGAATACTTTATGAAGAGATAATAGTCTACTGTAATAGTAGTTGTAGTAATTTTGCGCCTCGAAATGAGTGCGGCAAAGTACAACATCGCGCACGCTCGTGGACATCGTCTACACCGACATTGTCCCCACCAGGTCTGGGCTGCCACGGCCTCACTCCCGACGTCTCGGGCCTCACGCACCTGCACGTCGCCCTCAGAACGGAGCTCGGCCGCCACATCGACGCCTACAAGAGCGCCCTCCACCGTCTGGACGAGCTGGGTCCGCCGTCGGGCGACACCAAGAAGCCGGTGGACGCGTCGCACCAGCGCCTCCTCGGCCTCAGGCTGTCCGAGGTGCAGCAGAGGCTGATCGACAACAAGACGCTGCTCACCATCCTCGACAAGCCGGCCTTGCAGCAGCTGGACGCTCTGGTCGCGACGCTGGCCGCCAGGGTGCAGAGCGATAAGGAGGCGCTGTTCTGCGTTTCGCAGCTGAAAAGGTTTTTTTTTTCCTCTATTTCGTTACTTCGATAGCCCATGAGATGCCATAATACATACAACTTCCCACCCTCAATATCTCCCTTCCAGTCGAGGTCCGAACAGGTCAATTTTATTTTCGAAGGAATATCCTTAGCCTTCATGGTTGAACTTTCTAGCAGGGGTAGATGTCACCCATGGAAATGAGAAGGGGGTCCAGTTGCATATCATTTCGAAGAGCTTTCAATTCTCTTTCCAACGGTACCCTAGTTCATCATACCACCCTCAATATCTCCCTTCCAGTCAATAATATGAGAAATCAAGAAGACAGGTCAATTTTATTTTCGAAGGAATATCCTTAGCCTTCATGGTTGAACTTTCTAGCAGGGGTAGATGTCACCCATGGAGATGAGAAGGGGGCCTAGTTGCACATCATTTCGAAGGGATTTCAATTCTCTTTCCAACGGTACCCTAGTTCATCATACCACCCTCAATATCTCCCTTCCAGTCAATAATATGAGAAATCAAGAAGACAGGTCAATTTTATTTTCGAAGGAATATCCTCAGCCTTCATGGTTGAACTTTCTAGCAGGGGTAGATGTCACCCATGGAGATGAGAAGGAGGCCTAGTTGCACATCATTTCGAAGGGATTTCAATTCTCTTTCCAACGGTACCCTAGTTCATCATACCACCCTCAATATCTCCCTTCCAGTCAATAATATGAGAAATCAAGAAGACAGGTCAATTTTATTTTCGAAGGAATATCCTTAGCCCTCATGGTTGAACTTTCTAGCAGGGGTAGATGTCACCCATGGAAATGAGAAGGGGGTCCAGTTGCATATCATTTCGAAGAGCTTTCAATTCTCTTTCCAACGGTACCCTAGTTCATCATACCACCCTCAATATCTCCCTTCCAGTCAATAATATGAGAAATCAAGAAGACAGGTCAATTTTATTTTCGAAGGAATATCCTTAGCCTTCATGGTTGAACTTTCTAGCAGGGGTAGATGTCACCCATGGAGATGAGAAGGGGGCCTAGTTGCACATCATTTCGAAGGGATTTCAATTCTCTTTCCAACGGTACCCTAGTTCATCATACCACCCTCAATATCTCCCTTCCAGTCAATGATATGAGAAATCAAGAAGACAGGTCAATTATATTTTCGAAGGAATATCCCTAGCCCTCATTGTTGAACTTTCTAGCAGGGGTAGATGTCACCCATGGAGATGAGAAGGGGCCTAGTTGCACATCATTTCGAAGGGATTTCAATTCTCTTTCCAACGGTACCCTAGTTCATCATACCACCCTCAATATCTCCCTTCCAGTCAATAATATGAGAAATCAAGAAGACAGGTCAATTTTATTTTCGAAGGAATATCCTTAGCCTTCATGGTTGAACTTTCTAGCAGGGGTAGATGTCACCCATGGAGATGAGAAGGGGGCCTAGTTGCACATCATTTCGAAGGGATTTCAATTCTCTTTCCAACGGTACCCTAGTTCATCATACCACCCTCAATATCTCCCTTCCAGTCAATAATATGAGGAATCAAGAAGACAGGTCAATTTTATTTTTGAAGGAATATCCCTAGCCCTCATTGTTGAACTTTCTAGCAGGGGTAGATTTCACCCATGGAGATGAGAAGGGGGCCTAGTTGCACATCATTTCGAAGGGATTTCAATTCTCTTTCCAACGGTACTCTAGTTCATCATACCACCCTCAATATCTCCCTTCCAGTCAATAATGTGAGAAATCAAGAAGACAGGTCAATTTTATTTTCGAAGGATAATCCCTAGCCCTCATGGTTGAACTTTCTAGCAGGGGTAGATGTCACCCATGGAGATGAGAAGGGGGCCTAGTTGAACATCATTTCGAAGGGATTTCAATTCTCTTTCCAACGGTACTCTAGTTCATCATACCACCCTCAATATCTCCCTTCCAGTCAATAATATGAGAAATCAAGAAGACAGGTCAATTTTATTTTCGAAGGAATATCCCTAGCCCTCATGGTTGAACTTTCTAGCAGTGGTAGATGTCACCCATGGAGATGAGAAGGGGGCCTAGTTGCACATCATTTCGAAGGGATTTCAATTCTCTTTCCAACGGTACCCTAGTTCATCATACCACCCTCAATATCTCCCTTCCAGTCAATAATATGAGAAATCAAGAAGACAGGTCAATTTTATTTTCGAAGGAATATCCTTAGCCTTCATGGTTGAACTTTCTAGCAGGGGTAGATGTCACCCATGGAGATGAGAAGGGGGCCTAGTTGCACATCATTTCGAAGGGATTTCAATTCTCTTTCCAACGGTACCCTAGTTCATCATACCACCTTCAATATCTCCCTTCCAGTCAATAATATGAGAAATCAAGAAGACAGGTCAATTTTATTTTTGAAGGAATATCCCTAGCCCTCATTGTTGAACTTTCTAGCAGGGGTAGATTTCACCCATGGAGATGAGAAGGGGGCCTAGTTGCACATCATTTCGAAGGGATTTCAATTCTCTTTCCAACGGTACTCTAGTTCATCATACCACCCTCAATATCTCCCTTCCAGTCAATAATATGAGAAATCAAGAAGACAGGTCAATTTTATTTTTGAAGGAATATCCCTAGCCCTCATTGTTGAACTTTCTAGCAGGGGTAGATTTCACCCATGGAGATGAGAAGGGGGCCTAGTTGCACATCATTTCGAAGGGATTTCAATTCTCTTTCCAACGGTACCCTAGTTCATCATACCACCCTCAATATCTCCCTTCCAGTCAATAATATGAGAAATCAAGAAGACAGGTCAATTTTATTTTTGAAGGAATATCCCTAGCCCTCATTGTTGAACTTTCTAGCAGGGGTAGATTTCACCCATGGAGATGAGAAGGGGGCCTAGTTGCACATCATTTCGAAGGGATTTCAATTCTCTTTCCAACGGTACCCTAGTTCATCATACCACCCTCAATATCTCCCTTCCAGTCAATAATATGAGAAATCAAGAAGACAGGTCAATTTTATTTTCGAAGGAATATCCCTAGCCCTCATGGTTGAACTTTCTAGCAGTGGTAGATGTCACCCATGGAGATGAGAAGGGGGCCTAGTTGCACATCATTTCGAAGGGATTTCAATTCTCTTTCCAACGGTACCCTAGTTCATCATACCACCCTCAATATCTCCCTTCCAGTCAATTATATGAGAAATCAAGAAGATAGGTCAATTTTATTTTCGAAGGAATATCCTTAGCCCGCATGGTTGAACTTTCTAGGAGGGGTAGATGTCACCCATGGAGATGAGAAGGGAGTCCAGTTGCATTTCGAAGAGCTTTCAATTCACTTTCCAATGTCAATGTATACAGTGTGTAAAAGCCAAATGGAATAAATTCATTATTTCGGTTACTGTACATATTTATAAAAAATCCCGAAACACGTCAAATTTAAATTATAACTTGACATTCTTTAACGTGAAAATGCAACCCCTACCTTCAACCCCCTTAGAATGACAGGTACAACCCCCAATTTTTTAAATGGGAAGTATAGGCTTGTGATATATCATTTGAAAGGTCTCTTCATTCTCTATTCAAAAATGTTATTGTTTTTAAATTTAATGCAAAAATTAACATAAAAAAATTAATATCATGTTGTTACCGAAATTCGCTAAAATATACTCGGAACTTATTACAATATTACTTACAACTTATTTCCCGTTCAGGTCTTGATAATGAGAAAGTGAACAAAAACCGTAGCAATGTGGTTTTTAGATGGTAACCATTAAAAAACTTTAAAGAATTTCCGTGGCAACGCTATTTTAACAAGCAGTAGTAAATTGTTTTATTTAAGTTGTCATTGTTGTAATTTGAGTATAGAGTTTGTTCATTTCAATTCTGAAAAATGGTTAGATTAACGGAAATGCATAAAATAACAGTTTTACAAATGATTGGTTACGGAGATAACATCCGAACACAACGGGAAGTAACTCGCCTATTTCATGAGAAATTTCCTAATTTACCGCCTATATCCCAAGGAACAATAAGTAAAATAGAAAAGCAGTTTCGCGAGTTTGGTCATGTAAGGCAGATAAAAAAAGCAGCTGCTAATGCACTGAGTGATGAACTCAAATTAGATGTGTTGCTTGAGTTTCAGGAAAACCCACATACATCGAGTAGACAGGCATCCACTACATTCAATGCTAGCCATACATCGATAGCAAACATATTAAAAGAAAATAAATTGCATCCGTATAAGATGATACCTACTCAGGAGCTCATGGAAGACGATTTTGATAGGAGAACTTCTTTTTGTGAGCAAATGATGGACATGTTGGATAACAATATTATCCAATTAGAAGACGTTATGTTTTCTGATGAGTGTACTTTTTTACTTAACGGTCATGCTAATCGGCAAAATTGCCGCTACTGGTCCACGGAAAATCCTCACTGGATGAGAGAAGAACACACTCAATACCCTCAAAAGGTTAATGTTTGGGCAGGGATTGTAGGGAACAATATAATTGGTCCCTTTTTTATTGAGGGCAACTTGAATGGCAACAATTATTTGGCACTACTTCAAAATGATGTCATTCCAACGTTGGCAAATTTATATCCTGATCCAGGTAATCCTCAAGTTCCAGCGAATACGATATGGTTTCAGCAGGATGGAGCACCACCACATTACCAACTTAATGTCCGGCAGTACCTCGATACAATATTTCCCAATCGGTGGATAGGGAGGCGAGGATCGATTGAATGGCCAGCGCGATCACCTGATCTTACATTATTAGATTTCTTTTTATGGGGATATGTGAAGAGCCATGTGTACAAAACTAAACCTTCTGATTTAAATGACTTAAAAGAACGAATAACGCTTGCGATTAGGTCGATCACGCCTGATATGTTAAATAATGTTAGAAGACAGTTTTATTTGAGATTAGGATGTTGCCAAGACGTTCGCGGAGAACATTTTGAACATCTACTTCATTAACATTCATAGTTCTTTTTCGTGTTCTACATTTTATTACGTTTTGCATTACATTTTAGTTTTTGATTGTATTGTAGCGAATTTCGGTAACAACATGATATTAATTTTTTTTATGTTAATTTTTGCATCAAATTTAAAAACAATAACATTTTTGAATAGAGAATGAAGAGACCTTTCAAATGATATATCACAAGCCTATACTTCCCATTTAAAAAATTGGGGGTTGTACCTGTCATTCTAAGGGGGTTGAAGGTAGGGGTTGCATTTTCACGTTAAAGAATGTCAAGTTATAATTTAAATTTGACGTGTTTCGGGATTTTTTATAAATATGTACAGTAACCGAAATAATGAATTTATTCCATTTGGCTTTTACACACTTTAGTTCAGAATGTTCACCGCGAACTTCGGCAACATCCTATATACTCTAACATTATTCATCATATCATATTCATTTTATTCTATCCTAATTGTTGCAAATAATTTGAAAACGGTAAATATCATTGTAGTAAACAGCTTCCGCTAGTAAAAGTATCATCGTTCAACCAGCACAGGTACTAATAAATATGTTGCATAAATGGTAACACTGGAATGTTTTGACTGCTGCTTCATGCTTTTGATAGTTGGCCGAACTGGATTCATCATCACCATCATTCATTCATTTTTCACTGTCTACTACACATTCTACACATTGTACCAACTAGAAAAATTCTTGGCACTAGTGACATCTACCGATATTTTCAAGAACCGCACATTGTGATTCACATTCAGTTGTTATTGAAGAGAGAATCCATAAACTGCAAAACCTGTATGGTGCAGAATTCTGTAGAAGAAACGCGTAAGCGAAAATAGTTACATCTCTCGACGCCAGACGTATTAGTGAACTTATCCAAGTTACAGTGCCTTTATACAGCAGAGATTATATAGGGAACGTAATAGCGGATTATCCTACAGTGCATCTTTTGTTTTACCATTCATTCAGAATAATGAAGACGTTTATTATAATTATCATTATTATTCGCCTTCTCGTCTAAAGCTCTATTTTTTTTTTTTTTTTTTATCTGTGGACAACACGAAAGGGAAACCTATGATGTTCGAGGAACATCGTGTTAGCCAGCGGTGGAATTTCGGGAAAGAAGGAAGGTGTTGGAATTTTTCTCGAATGTTTGGAGGTTGTAAGCATCAGGAAAGACTTCACTAGGCAAAGAATTCCACAACTTTGCCGTTCTATTGATGAATGATGCTTGGTATAGCGATGTTCGACAGGTCTCGAGCCTGACAGTGTAGGGGTGACCAGCTTGAGCTCGTCTGGTTTGTCTACTAGGAATCGCGCGTGGTGGCATAATAGATGATATTTCCGTTGAGCACCGACCGTGAAAGTACCTATAAAAAAGGCAGAGATCGCCGACCTTTCTACGATGATCTAGAGAGGTCAATGATTTGGTGAGTGTTGTGTCATCGACTAGGCGAATAGCTCTCTTCTGAATTGAATCTAAGAGCTTAAGCGTATGTTTGGGGGCTGAGCTCCAAACATGTGAGCAGTACTCCAGGACAGGTCGAATTTGTGCTTTGTAGATCATAAGCAGTTGCTGGGATGTGAAGTATCTCTTCGCACGGAAAAGAAAACCGAGTTTTTGTGAAGCAGTCTTCGCAATGGACCTCACATGATCGTCCCATGAGAGAGCACTGTTGGTGGTGACACCCAGCAAGGATATTGACGACCTCATAGGAACAGTGGTACCCGACATCATCAAATTGGGCATTGTGTGATCAGCCTTCTTGGTGAACATACAAGCTTGAGTTTTAGTTGCATTGAACTGTACTAGATTCTCAGATCCCCATTTCAGAATTCTTGTCAGATCCTCATTTAAAGCATCAACCTGTCTTCGCCTTGCACCTCTGGCCTCATTGGATGATATAGGGGCTCTAGAGGAAAAGGCGGAATGAAGTGTACTATCATCCGCAAAGCTATGAACTGGGCTGGAGGTCACATTCAACAAATCATTGATGTGGAGCAAAAACAAAGTTGGTGCCAAGACAGAGCCTTGTGGAACACCAGCATTGATCGTCATTGTATCAGACGAGACCCCGTCTACCACCACGTAGAGTGATCTATCTGCAAGAAAACTCGATAGTAAAAGACACAGTTGGGGCGGCAAACCATATGACGGAAGTTTCGCTAGGAGGCCTTGGTGCCAAACTCGGTCAAATGCTTTGGAGATATCCAAGGCTACAGCCAGAGACTCCCCATGTTTCTCTATTGACACCTGCCACTTATGTGTCACATAGGCAAGCAGATCTCCAGTTGACCTCTGGTGACGAAAGCCATATTGCCGGTCGTTCACGATTCTTGAGCTCTCTAGATATCGAATGAGCTCGATGTTGATTGCTTTTTCCATTACTTTAGAGATCACAGATAGTAGTGCAATCGGTCTATAGTTGTTAGGGAGTGTTTTCTTGCCCTTCTTTGGAATCGGTTGGACCCTAGCTTTTTTCCAGTTAGAAGGAAATACGCCGAGTTTGTACGAAAGGGTGAACAACCTGCAAAGAACTGGTGTTAGTTCCGGGGCACATTTCTTGAGAACAATAGGAGGTATTCCGTCATGCCCCATAGCCTTCTTGACGTTGAGGCTAAGCAGAATGTGTCTGATGGTGCGTTGCCGGAAGACAATTTCTGGCATACGGTTATCGATGGTAGCGACTTTCGGAAGTTCCTGGCCTCGTGGATCCAAGGTAGAATTGTCTGCAAACATTTTGGCGAAGGTGTTGGCTTTTTCATGAGGTGTTATAGCCAATGTATTATCATCCTTTGTGAGGGGAGGAAATGAGCTAGAAGTGAAATTTCTCCCGATTGCCTTGGCAAACGTCCAAAATGAACGGGAACCATTTGGACACTCTATGAGCTTCGATCTTATTTTCGTGTTGTATGCCTCTTTAGATTCATCTATCGTTCGATTGCATGTATTCCTAGCTTCAACATATTCAGCTCTAGTTTGAGGGCTTGGGTTTCTGCGCCAACGACGGTATGCTGCTTGCTTCAGTGCGACAACCCTAGAACAGGTTCTATTGAACCATGGTTCACCAGTGGTTCGTGATTTGGTGCTATGTGGTATGTAAGTTTCCATTCCCAGCATGATGATTTCCGAGATCTCTTCAGCACATTGCGTAGGATCTCCCGATTCAAAACACATTCTCCTCCAAGGAAACTCAGAAAAAAACATGCGAAGGCCATCCCAGTCGGCTGAATTGTAATGCCAAACAGTGCGTGGGGGTGTTGGACTGGTTCGCGGAGTGATGTAAGGACATATCGTGGAGATGAGTGTGTGGTCTGAGTTTCCTAGTGGTGCACGGACTTTCACTTTATATCGAAACCTATATCGAAAACCTAAATTTTTTATTCGAGGGGGAAACTAATTTTCAGCTTTTATCACCCCCGTAGCGTTAACCATATAGCTGGGAGGTGAACTACCCTCAAAATATGCATTGAGGAAACGGGTCATGTCATACCTCTTTTTAAAGGTCTCTCGTCGACTTCTTCATTGGCCCTACAATTATTCCATATTATTTCCATCGATAACGAAATGACAGTTTGCCAAAATATTGGAAGATAACAACTTGACACAAAATGATTTCTAACAAGATGGAGCTCAACCACGTTATGCAGCACCTGGTCGGCAATTTCTATACGAGAATTTCAGAAGACATTGGATTGGCCGTAGAGGATCTATTGAGTGGCCTGCAAGGTCTCCTGATCTTTCCTCTCTTGACTTCTTTCTCTGGGGCCATTCGAAGTCTACCGTTCAAGTTCTGCAACTGTTGAGTGTCAAAGAATAACTGCTGATATGTTGCAGAATGTTAGAAAAGTGACACAATCAATTTCATTATTGTATCAATGTTGATGAGGATCATTTTCAACAGTTTGTAAGTTGAATTCAATATGTACAACTGATTATTAAACTTCTGCAACTGTTGAGTGTCAAAGAATAACTGCTGATATGTTGCAGAATGTTAGAAAAGTGACACAGTCGATTTTATCATTGTATCAATGTTAATGGGGACCATTTTGGACAGTTTGTAAGTTGAATTCAATGTGAACAACTGATCATTAAACTTCTGCAACTGTTTAGTATCAAAGAATAACTGCTGATATGGTGCAGAATGTTAGAAAAGTGACACAATCGATTTTATTATTGTATCAATGTTAATGGGGGCCATTTTGAACAGTTTGCGAGTTGAATTCAAAGTGAACAACTGATTATTAAACATCTGCAACTGTTTAGTGTCGAAGAATAACTGCTATGTTGCAGAATGTTAGAAAAGTGACACAATCAATTTCATTATTGTATCAATGTTGATGGGGACCATTTTCAACAGTTTGTTAGTTGAATTCAATGTGAACAACTGATCATTAAACTTCTGCAACTGTTGAGTGTCAAAGAATAACTGCTGATATATTGCAGAATGTTAGAAAAGTGACACAGTCGATTTTATCAGTGTATCAATGTTAATGGGGACCATTTTGGACAGTTTTGAGTTGAATTCAATGTGAACAACTGATCATTAAACTTCTGCAACTGTTTAGTATCAAAGAATAACTGCTGATATGGTGCAGAATGTTAGAAAAGTGACACAATCGATTTTATTATTGTATCAATGTTAATGGGGGCCATTTTGAACAGTTTGCGAGTTGAATTCAATGTGAACAACTGATTATTAAACATCTGCAACTGTTTAGTGTCGAAGAATAACTGCTGATATGTTGCAGAATGTTAGAAAAGTGACACAATCAATTTCATTATTGTATCAATGTTGATGGGGACCATTTTCAACAGTTTGTAAGTTGAATTCAATATGTACAACTGATTATTAAACTTCTGCAACTGTTGAGTCTCAAAGAATAACTGCTGATATATTGCAGAATGTTAGAAAAGTGACACAGTCGATTTTATCAGTGTATCAATGTTAATGGAGACCATTTTGGACAGTTTTTAAGTTGAATTCAATGTGAACAACTGATCATTAAACTTCTGCAACTGTTTAGTATCAAATAATAACTGCTGATATGGTGCAGAATGTTAGAAAAGTGACACAATCGATTTTATTATTGTATCAATGTTAATGGGGGCCATTTTGAACAGTTTGCGGGTTGAATTCAATGTGAACAACTGATTATTAAACATCTGCAACTGTTTAGTGTCGAAGAATAACTGCTGATATGAAGCAGATTGTTAGAAAAGTGACACAATCAATTTCATTATTGTATCAATGTTAATGATGACCATTTTCAACAGTTTGTAAGTTGAATTCAATATGTACAACTGATTATTAAACTTCTGCAACTGTTGAATGTCAAAGAATAACTGCTAATATGTCGCAGAATGTTAGAAAAGTGACACAGTCTATTTTATCATTGTATCAATGTTAATGAGGACCATTTTGGACAGTTTGTAAGTTGAATTCAATGTGAACAAATGATCATTAAACTTCTGCAACTGTTAAGTATCAAAGAATAACTGCTGATATGGTGCAGAATGTTAGAAAAGTGACACAATCGACTTTATTATTGTATCAATGTTAATGGGGGCCATTTTGAACAGTTTGCAAGTTGAATTCAATGTGAACAACTGATTATTAAACATCTGCAACTGTTTAGTGTCAAAGAATAACTGCTGATATGTAGCAGAATGTTAGAAAAGTGACACAATCAATTTCATTATTGTATCAATGTTAATGGGGACCATTCTGAACAGTTCGTAAGTTGAATTCAATGTGTAAAACTGATTAATAAACTTGAAACTTCAACTGTTTGGTAATTTTATTACGAGAAATATAGTCTGTTTCGAAGATTTTGACCAACTGTCATTCCGTTATCGATGGAAATAATGAGGCAAAATTATAGGGTGATGAATAACTCGACAAGACCTTCAAAAAGAGGTAGGTAGTTCAAAATCATCCCTCCCTCTTAAATCAATAATCTATGTGTTCCAGCATTTTTCAGAATTTCGATTAAAAGTCCTACAACTCAAGGTGGGAAATTTTCTATTGACCCCAATTTTACTCGAACCACGTCAGTCATGAACCTCGCGATTATTTTCCATCCATTTTGCAGGATACAGCAGGTGGGATGCGAAGACGTGCCCGTCGCTTCCATATTGATGTCCTTCTCGAAGGGCTGTGGCGTCCTCTTGGACCTCATGCAAATACCGCATAGCCCTTGCTCCAGCGACACGGGATACCATTCCGGGGCAGAACAAGAACAAGAATCGGGGTGAGTGAAGAGACCTTTAATGGGGGTGTAGACGCCTATGGGATCTCCACCTGAACTTCATAAAAGGAATTCAATAGGTCCTTTCATTATGCTATGACAGATCTATGGCTATGACAGATGTATATGATGGAAATATGAGACGAAAACTCGTGATTCGTATGCATGGAGGAAGGTATGGAACACTCTTTAGAGAATTGTAGCTGACTCAATATACAACTAGAAATTTCATAATAATACAAAATAGTTCGTAAACACTGCAAAATCACTGGTATTGTTGGAGATTTACCATTAGCTTCCAGGACAATTATCTTGCCAATTTTTTATAATACATTAACAAACTTTCGAGCTGAAACGATATAGACTGAAGGAAATAATAAATGTGTCAAAATGAATCGGTAACTAACATCTAAATGGTCCTCACAACGATCTATGATCTAGTTCATTTCTTTGAGAGAACTATTCAATGTTCACTGTCGTTCGACATTTGTCAGAACGGATAAAAATATTTTCGTTGAATGTGGTAATATATTTGCACATCTAAGCAGGAAACATCGCTCAAATGAAAAAATTAATTCAAATGAAATAAATTCATATTCGAGACCAAAAATTTGAAGATAAGGTCTTATTCTGATCTTTATTCCAATTTTCTCGCTACTTGTGCTCATACAAGAGTATTGTTGTCCTTGTCAGAAACTATGAATGCATCAGATATACAGGGAGAGGACCATGTCCATGTACATGAAAATGGCACCTGGCCGCCATTGTTAATACCTCTGTTTCCTTTGGATATCTGCTATCATTGTTGGAAATTATTCTCAAAATCCGTTTCTGAACATGTGTATTTCATCTAAGTGTGGATTTATGCAGCTACATTTGACAATCATGAAATAACATCAATAAGGAATTGGCATGTAACAAGTAGCGAAAACATTACCGTTCATGCAGATCAAATTGAAGGGTAGAAATAAATGATACATAAAGTCAATCCCAAGCCTTTGAATTCCTTATTTTCTTTTTCGTAAATCACAAGAAATTACGAACGACATCGACTTGACATAGCATCATCCAGATATGTTCTATAAAATGACTTTCTACCCTAAAATAATCCAACCTATGAAAAGTGAGGTTATATTCATCATCTCTCAGACAGGGTCTGACCAATCACAAGGTTTCTCTACCAATCATAGAACCAATTGGCGGTCATTTGCGTTCTAGAAGAAAACCTGGTTCAATTGAAGTAAAAAGTCTGAAGTTGGCTATCTTTTCACTTGTTACTTGTTAATTGTTAATTGTCTGCATAAAAACAGCCATTGAAAACAAGGAGTTCAACTTATAATTGTTAATTCTTGATTGAAAAATGTTACTTGAGAATTGTTAAATGTGGCTGCATAAATCCACACTGAGTGATTGTCTGTATCTCCGTATGGCAGGAGTACATTGAATACTTGAATGACTTTGGCGAAATTTATACTGAAATAATTAAGAGTGTAGGTTTCACGAAAAAATATTCACGATGTAAGTACAAAGAAGTCGAAAAAACTGTTCAAAGTGTGTACCAAAAATATCTGATAGCACCACACTCGTTATATTACTTTTGAAGCAAAAACAATTTGTGAATTATTGAAGAAAAGTTTTGGTTTGAGGAATATGTGGTAGGTTCTTGTGAAGACCTTTGATGGGATTTTTTTTCTTATTTTAGTGTCCTCTATTGTGTGGCATTATGCAATGAACTTTTTTCTATGTCACCCTGTATATAGAAAGGGCGAAATTCGAACATGAAATAGTTCTTACGAATTATGTAATCTAGCACACACCATTATGAGATAGCATCATATGGTAATTGATTTTCTATAATAAATATGGATTCATTATGTTGGTGTTACGAAATTCATACATCGACGCTGTGTAAGTATCAAATATTTCGAAAACATATCTTTGTTCTTGCGATTTGGATTTTTGTTTGTGTTGAAATTGATAGATGATAGCACGAACTATCGGATGGAATTGATGTCGCCTTTCCACATTCCGATCCGATTGAAATTTATCACCTTTGCGTTATGAGAAGATGCCTTTCATGCCCAGTTGATTTATACGACGAAGCAGATTTATTTCTCTGGAAGCTCCAAAGTCGTATATCTTCTCCTGTCCTGCTGGCTTGAACTTTATGAAAACAAAAGTCGGACCGGGTTTGTCATGGCGTTTTTCAGCATCACAGAGTTGCAAAATTGCTGAGATTGAGTATGTAATAGGCAACAGTAATCCTGCAGAGAATAGTATATTAAAACTAAGTTACAGAATAAGGCAACATGTTCTAGCACGAGTCTAAAATTCTAGCTCCATAATACCTTGGCAACGGTCGCTTTTTACAACCCCATAACGCCCTAGTGCATTATGAATCATAACGCCCGCTAATTGTTTTTTTCTGCAGTTCAATAAATTAATTACTCAGAAAAGTTTTATTATCAATTGTACATAAAAAAGGGACTAATTATTTTCTCTCAAATAGAAATTACAATTTTCAAATGTTCCTGAAAACTTAGTACCAAGTTTGAAGTTCTGTGAGTTGACCGATGATGAACTCCTCCATGTGCATTCATTTCGTTTTTCGGCATTGTAGCAATTTTGTTCTTCGAGGAGATACTTTCATGAATATAGCTCTCCGCTACCTTTCATTTTCACTAGTTATACCACTAGAGGTCAAACTATTTCCGGAATTTTTTTCGAGCTCATGAATATTTTGAAAATTAATTTTCTAAAAATATTCATGAGCGAGAAATAATTTCTGGATTGAATTTGAACTCGTGTGGTATTCGGTAAGAAAATTCCAACAACATGAATTTCCGTCTTTATCAAGTTGACAAAACCTGTCATTATAAACGTCAAAAAAATTTCCAGTATAATTCGCTGTTGGGTACCCACCAGGAAAAAATTTCCGATAAATTTCATCCGTTGCTATGATGATCTGACAGAAATACACGTTCTGATTGGTTGAAAATCACATGTGTGGAATTTTCAATGTAATTTTAGTGTTTTGAAAAGAAGCACCACTTTGAACCACGTTCGACGTAGACAATGTCCAGTGTAATCTTTTGGGTTTTATAAATCAAGGTATTTCGCTATGATAGAAGAAACACTTCCTATAGTATTTTTACCTACAGGTAACTCAATGCATTCATTATTTCTGTAGGTTAAAAAAAACCCCACGTTGTTCACATCCTTTTGGTCGTAGTGCAATGTACTTTTCATCACTGAGTTCGAGGCTCCTATTTTGCTTTCTTCAACAATGGTGAGACTTTTTGAGGTGATGCAGGTCTTGGTTTCTGGTACCTTGATCAGTGAAACGTCTCCTCAATCTTCAATGTCATCAATTGTCATCCTGACCATTTGATCACGTCTTAAGCCTCTGAAAACACCCATTACCAGAACTTTATGTACCAGAAAAGTATCATCTGGAGCTTTTCTTATGAAAAGTAATACTTGTCCACCTTCCAACACCTTTGATTTCTTAGGATATTTTTTTGATTCAATTTCTAGGAGAGCCATCAGTTGACTGAATACTGATGTATTAGTATTTTCTTTAACAATCAATGTTGATTTCCGCTGTGATCATTTGGCCCATAGACTATCTGCACTATATTTCTCAGACTGAAATGATGTAAAATGAATAAAAAATATCAATATTTTCCATGAGATGAACTCACCAAATCCTGGAAGTATGCCATTGAGAGAGTTTCATTCACGATATCCACTCTGTTTTCATCTTTCCATTTCAAAAAATGGTCATACTCCTTCTAGTATAAGTATTTGGATTTCACAGGCAGTGAATTTCCTAACGCTTCTGTGGAATATCCATAATTCATATGAACACAACCGTTTTCAATTTCCTCCATTAACAAGCTTGTCAATTCTTACAAAAATGTAGCTCCGTTTTATCAAATAAACAACTCTTAGCAACCTCCTCAATGTTCCCATAGCAACTGCATAGAAGCTCACTCGTGCTCAGTTTCCGACCATGAAGCGAAAAACGTCGTTGAAGATATTTTTTTCGTGAAAAATGAAATCTTGTATGCACCATGAGCGTTATTAGATCCTAATTTTACCCTCCGAGCGTTAGGATCTATATAATGCACTCGGTACATAAATAACTATAATTAATCACGAAAATTCGTGCATTGATAAGACTATTGAAGTACCAAAACAAAGAAAAGGAGTGAAAATATCACGAGAGCATAATTCGATATGTTCTGTCCAGTCACAATAATAAAATTATCTTCCTTGTATAAATCTTGGAACTTGTTTTTTTGCGTCTCAACGATAACCAAGTCGGAAAAGTAATTTGACTAAATGAAACTAATATAAAACTTCACCACGAAGTTTACCGCTGAATAACAAATTTTCCTTCGATAAAGTCTTATATTCACGGAAGTTTTATTAAATCGGCATGGAAACTAAATTGGCAGAGTTTCTATCGAGGGAAGAAAATGGATTTCTGTCTGCATTCACATGCATAAAAGCGAGATCTATTCACTTCACTATGAACTCATTATGATAGTTGATGTGGATGTATAAGAAAAAAATATCAAAAATTTCAGATTTGATTTGATTCACCAATTCTGGAAGATTGTATAATGATTTTTTGATGAAAAAAAGTTATGCACGAAAAAATACTATTCTGGGATAAATGAGAGGGCTGTGAGTCTCAACAATTATTTTATCTGACGAATTGGAGCACAATATTCGTTTCCAACCACCCATAAGTTCAAAGTAATAAAAATATTTTTTATACTGAAAATTATAGTATTTTCTATTGTACAGGCTGATCCAAATTCTATGTGTAATAACTGGGATTCATAAAATTCAGAAGATACAATGAACTCGGTCACATTGTGGCAAAGTTCAGTAATTTGGTGCTTCTTGAAATGATTCATGACATTCGATATATTTCGTAATATCTCACAGAATCGTTTTTATTTCTTCCTGGACGCAATTGAAGAGATATCTCAAAATAATTGTTAATTCTTCATTGCCACTTTTGCTGCCCTACAAAATTATCAGACATTTGATATCAAAATTTCACATTTGAAATGGCAATGACATTTCCTCATTCGGCTCACCATCGTCATATTTATTTTTTCAAATACTTCTCTGGAATATTCATTTCATATTATGGTAGCTACATTTCAAATCCTCAAGATAGAATATCAACCACCCAGCTTGAATGAGTTTCCAAAAAAGTTCAAGTATAATCAAGTCAATTCAAAGTTTTTGTAAATCTGCTGTTTTTCGAGATAAGGAGACAGATCATCACATTTCGGACACCCATTATTTGATAGTAGATACATTGCAATTGAAGAACCTTGGAAATAAATGATATTTCTTTTTTTCATAATTTTCTACATGCTCATTTTTTGCTCCTTCATTCCATTCCGTAATCATTCACGTAATTGATTCTGACTGAAAATAGTGTATTATGCAATGAGCACAAAATGATTGCACGAGTATGAAATTTTATGAATTCATACGAGTGCAAAATGGTCATTTTGTTGCGAGTTGCATACTATACTTTTTCCATGACAACATATCTCTCACGTTTAATACATGCATACATTGCAAAAACTTTGAAAGATAAACTAATGATATTTAATTACTCCGAATTCGCCGCTCATGGGCTTTCTATCAGATTCAATGAAATTATCGATGTCATCATTTGCTGTCAAGATCTTTGACTTTTTGGGTTTGTTGCCGTTAGACTGGCGCTTCAGGAATGCTTTCAGTTTCAAATATTAGGCAATATCTATATCAGTCGCCAAAATAAGCCATTAAAACGTTCTCGGAAAACGATGTTGTCTTTTGAGCTACCTTCCATTCCAAAAAAAGGTTATAAGCGCATTCATACATAGGTATTCTTTGACGTTTCTGGTAATGAATTCAGTGTTGTTACCTTCGCTGCTTCTATCATGTTCGGAGGTGTACAATCTGAGTCAATATCACTATCAGTTCCCATTTAAATTGATCGTTTCTATAGAAAACAACTTTGAAATTAGTCGTGACCTACTAAAACTTTGACAGAAACGATCTGCTGACATTTCATCAATTTGTCGCTGGACGTCATGATTTGACAAGCCGTAGTCGTCGTGATTTTACAGTGAACCTTGACCAATCACGAAATATTCCATTTCGCATTTATGGCCTAGCAACCGATGCAAAAATGACATTCTGTACAAAATGTGCTTGTTACGTTTTATGTTATGTTTTATGTTTAAGTTACGGTTATAAAATGAACATTCATCGAGGTTGTCGTAGAAAAAATCTTCACTTAATCAATGTACATCGCCATTGAAGATACAACTTTCACATCATCTACCTTGGTCCTCATAACCATTTTCAGTTTCAGTTACGAAAAGTTTCATATTACAACTGGAATTATCGTCGGAATGACTTCCGTATGGTCCGAAATATTTCATAGACAATTTGCCGGCTGTAAATATCCAAAACTGGATTAATACAGACATGTTCAATTTAAAAATCCATTTGGAAATTCGCGGAATGGCTTTGGCCTGGAAACGTTATGGTTATATTCGTCGTTAAACTAATTCATATGGAAACTAATTTCTACGAAAACAGGTCAGTGCAACGTTTGCATAGAAGCCATAAATAGGTCTGGAAAATTTCACTATTTGCTGACATTATACGTCGGATACTTGAACTAACGGAGGCTACTTGCTAGAGGCTAATATGAAATTTTCTGAATGATGCATATTTTAGATGCTACTGATTCTTCAGAAACGCTTTTTATCCATGCATTTTTCATTTATTGATACAATCATCTCGTTACTGTGATTTATGCACACAATATAAATAAGATGGAAAAAATTTTGTGAAACGAACAAAAATAAAATTTGCGAAAAAAGGAACTATGAAGAATTATTGTTCAAAAGCCTCCGGCAACTATTTGCGAATATACTAGAAACAACTGAAACCAGTGAACAATGATACAAATGAGGTGGATAAAAGTGTGATGAGAAAAAATAAATACACAAATCCACAATTCTAATAAATGATAAACTCTCAAAAATGAAACTATAGTTCTGAGACTTTAAATAGTTCCGTTCATCCAAGTAATTATAATTTTATACACTGTTCATCGGTTTCCCAAAATATGCAAAAATCAAACTCGTTCATAATTTTTTTTTATTTTATTATCATCACACGGGAAAACCCCAATAAAAGATGAAAATAGATAAATAAAAAAGTGTATAGATTTGAAATATAACTATATCGGATGATATACAGCGTGTTACAGAACTATGGGATCAAACTTCTGGGGGTTATTCAGTGCAACAGTAGAAAAAATTTGAGTAGTGGGTCCCATGTCTGAGAAAGTGTCACTACGGCGTTAAAATTCAGAAAGACGATAAATTGCCTAAATAGGATTCAATGCATTTGATTGTTGTTGTTTATTCAACGAAACAAATGCACTTGCTACTTTGTGAAAGAAACATTTTGATCGTGTGGGGGAGAAATTTTTATTGGTCAAATTCGGCCAGTCCGTCCCTGAATGTACATATACCCAACACCGATCGACATTTGAGAAATTAGGTTAAGGTAAAATAATTATCATTCACAAATGGCAACACAATTTGGTGTTTGATGCTGAATAAACGGATTGACAAGCAATTAATTTCATATTAAATTACGGTGCCTTCACAAACATGTTTGATATGATTCAATAATCTGTGAGTGCTGATTGGTCCATTTGAACGATCGACCAATTATTTTCATTGAATCTTGTAGATTTTACATACGTGTAAATGGGGGTGGTTTGTGGTGCTGAGCACCCCTAGAACTGAGTTTTTCCACAAGAAATATCCATTCATTGTAATATTAGGCAGAGTGAATGATGATTTTCAATATACCTTTCCATTTAGTAGAAAAATGAAAATCGTTGTTTACATCAAGGTTTACTTATTGAAATTGCGAGATAAGTCAAAATCCATTGGAACATCAGTAAATATATTCATTCACTGAATATTAAGAGATTAGTTGTTTATTTCGACTCGATCTTTCACAGGAAAGATGTGGTTAGTAAATATGAAGCCCTCTATCAGCAAAGCAGACCCAAAGCCATGGAAGCCCTTGATGGCCTACCAGATCTCAAGCATGCCACCCAGCTCAAAGCAAAGATCCTCTTTTCTGTGGTTGTGGTAAGTCAAAAACTCATCCTGACTAGTATATTACAAAATAGTGTGAAAAGTGACATATTTCGCAAGAGTAGATATCTAGAAATGTAACGAGTGCATGAAACACACTGCCCAACGAGTTATGTACACTATTTTTCCAACGACCATAGATTGTTGAATCATTATTTTTCAAAGTTTCACCCACTGTCGATTGTCATTCAATGAAATTTCAAGAAATACGTCTACTCGAATTCAAACTTCGCTCATCTTCGACAAATGCCACACAACCCAAAATACAGCGGTTAGAGACGAGAGAACCCGAGCGTCGACCATTTTGATAGATTGAAAGATAATACCTTTATCAATTTCATAAAAATTAACGTGTGCGCTTTCGCAGCTATTAACAGTATTTCAGCTATAATCTTTGGTATCCAACTTCACTCAACTGAGTCAACGTCAACTGTCATTGTCATGAATATGGTAATATTTCCCTAGTATTTTTTTCCGATTTTAAAATGAAAAATGTGGTGGATTTTTAATATCCACAGGGATCAAAATCAGAGAAGGAAGGAAGTCATCGTAACATAACCAGACTCATCTCGAAGAAATAAGATGTGTAGTGGATTCAATCATTTTCCGAAAGATAAGTATAGCTCAATTTATAAACTCCGCTTCCGTAGCCGCAGTTGGCGTAGCAGTTGCCGTTGCAGTAGTGGAAAAAACTGCTCAACTTTCAAACTAATGACATATCCATAGGCGCATGCACCATAATAATATTTTTTGTCACTATTCTCGGTTTTTATCTGTTTGGTTATGAAATGCATGATCATTCTGCGACCTCATTTTTCATTCATTCCTCAAACTAATTCGTGCTCGTGGTGTGCAATTTATAGGGATAGAACAAACAAAACGAAACCATAAATCAGCTGATCACTCTCTTCTGTCAGCTGTCACTGTTACTCATCGGTGATTGGATGTCCGTAGTCGCTGAAGGGTATCTTCGACGGCTACGGCAACTGCAACTGCGTGAACGGACGTACATATAATTCATATTCCATTTTGGCACGGCAACGGCCACGTCAACTGCGACAACAGCTGCGGATTTTATTAATTTAGTTTTTGAGTACCACATGTGATGGTACCAGTAGTAAAATTTCCAGTTACAGTTTCATTACATTCATTAATAACTGTAAGCGTGCGTTTTTTCAAATATTTCCACACAGTGCGTTCTGCTTTCGACTTTCCTATTATCATAGTCAATTGGGCTACTTTCCAAATGAAAAAACAATTTTTTCATCGGTGGTCGTAAAAAAACTAATTTCCATCGCAAAAATAACCTCGATGCTGGCAGAAACCAAATCGCATAATTTTCGATTCTGTACGAAATTCGCTTTTTGCTCCAACTTGTCAATGTCACTTACTTATTCCAGAAACGCTATAAGAGATTTCCCAGGACGAAACAGGCCTGAAAGTGTCTTTCGGTTTACGGTTTTCGCAAACTCGAGAATGCGATAAAGTACGTCCGTCCCACTGCCAAACAAGACAACGGCGAAGAATGACCTTATTCACGTTTGAAGTGACCATTTTTCATGAAAGAGACAAAATGCAATTGGACACACTCATGGATCATTCAGTCAATGCAATACAGTTTTACACATATCACCCCAAATCCTTTTGTTATTGATTGATGATGGAAGGATATGTCCTATTCGCAAAACATTCATACGATTTCATTCACTTCAACTTGACTGGATATAGTTAATATTTCAGTTATATTATGTTTGACAATAATTATTCTTCGATTTTATAATAGGTATCACATTTTTTCCTACGAGCATGCGGAAAAGTAACTTTTCCGCAGGATTTTTCGATTTGAAAGTTCTACTTTTCCGCACGATTTTTACTTTTCCGCGCGATTCTTACTTTTACGGAAGCTTTTCTCTTTAAAGCACAATATTTTAATTCAAGATCAGTATTTTGTACGATGAGCATGAAATGACATACATTTCCCACGAGTAGGTATATGAAATTTTGTCGTACGATCGATTTATTTTTTTCATAACAGATTCTATCAAAAACACTCATGTCCTCATTGCATGTACAAATATTGAAAAATATAACGAAAATTGAACAGTGAGTACTCTCATCGATTTAAAAAAAAACAAAAAAAAATAACTTTCCCAGGATTCGAACCTTCTACCCTATCAACCATTTTCCGTACTAGTGTTGAAAAGTTACTTTTCCGCACGATTTTCAAAGTGTTGAAAATGAGGATATTTAGGACTGACTAAATGATCTTTCTAACTATTCTGTCTTATTTGTCATTTTGTTGTTAGTAGTTATTTGCATAAAAGAAAATTGGAAAAAAAATCATGTCGAAGGAGACCAATCAGCTTGTTCATGCATCATAGCGAAATCCATCCTCTGGCAAACAACCCCCGAGAAACCACCCCTAACTTTGCACCCCCATTTTTGTTTTGGTTCAACTTACTCAAAACTCAAGTTTCAATTTCACGTTGTCAACATCTACTTCCAAATTCAATGTTCAATGTTCAAATAAGCTGTTTTTCGTGATTCGCAAGAATTGTCGCAGTTCACTCGAAGATTAGATAATTTCCGGCAAATGAAATTATAGGCACAGAGAAATTTCGCAGCAGGAATTTTTCAAGCCAACATCGTTATTCGCGATTCAATTCAATTCAATGAATTCTGCGTTGATATTTCCAGGAATGCTTACAGACATCGGATTTCGCAATTTGATTTGGATTTTTATTCTTCTTGTTTTCAGTGACGGCTCCAGTTCGGTTATCCAACTGGTGCGAGTTTTTTCAAAACAAAGCTCTATTCAGTCGTGGGGTTTGTACATGCTTGAATGTTATGTTCTGTCGTATTGTCCAAACAGGTTGATGAAACGAAGAAGTGCCAGACACTGGTGGAAAATACTCAATGATAACCATCCAAAAACCGACAAAACGATCAAAATCATTGGAATAAAACTGAACGATAATATTGAAATGGACCCCTCGATGATAGAAAATGAATTTATCGAATATTCAAAAATATTAGTGGGCGAAAACCTAGGAAGTGAATGAGGGTCGATAACTTGTATCTTGAAGTCGAAGCAAGTTAGAACACATATTTATATGAACTTTTTGTCTCAGAATCAACCGAATGAATTAATTGTACATATTCAAACACCCTGCTGTGAATGAACACAGAAATAAGGAACTTTTGAGTAATTACATCCCACTTTCCAAAATTACCTGTGTCTCTAAAATAACAGATCAGCAGAAATGTTGATGAAAATAAAAGTTGTAGACCGAGGAAAATCCGCGCTTCACATATTTGTAGATCTGGCCAAAGCATTTGACACTGTATGTTATAAAAATTGATTTAAGATTGAGGGGAACTAATGTCTGATGTTATCGAAACTTGACAGCAGTGTGTTAGAGCGAATTCAAAATGGTCGAAAACGGGGTTTGCCCGAGGTTACGATAGTAGGTCCTATTTCACACAATATTTATTTGAACAATTGCAGTGATTTGATCCCTGACTATCAACTGAAAAATTGTCAAGAAACAACATACATTATTTCATCATTTCCAACAGCCCAAGTTGTGGATAATTGTCGATACTTTTGTGATAAAACCCCTCTTCAACGGGTTAAGTGGAACCATACCCTCTCACACATTCTCAATGGCAAATAGTCTGAATCGAGTTTGGTCGATCGTTCACCTTTTGCGTGAGCCGGCCCTGCTCTTTCGAATGGAAATTCGATTTCCCAGACTTGAGCGTCTATTGAAATCCCTCTGGAGACTGTCAAACTCACATCCTCACACCTGGGACGTGAACTCTATAAAGGGAAAATATTGAGTTCGCCGAAGAGTCGACCTAGTTTATTCCGATTGGAAGGAAGTTTGGAATAAGAGGAATATTGAATAAAATATATTGACTTTTTTTCGAACCTACAGCTGAAACGCCAGATGAAATATTGTAGAAAATGGTCTCACAACAGTCGTGGAGAAATATGCAGAATAAAGATTCCAGAAAGAATTTATAAAAGCGTTAGAATCGACAACTTTTGTATTCGATGAAATTTCATCTCTTCTATCAACCCCATTTTAAATATTATAGTTTTGATCCAATTGATATTTCAGCATCTTCTGGTATTCCCCAGGGATCAATTCTAGGTCCTCTGTCATTCATAATTTCCACAAATGACCTGTCTCTCCAGTCTGATGTATTATTTAAGCTGATGATTGTAGATTGCATATGACAGTTAACACTCTGAATGAACTCTTTCAAGATGACCTAGAGCCTAGATAGGCTGAATAGTTGGCGCAATATGAACTTGATATTAGTATTCTTATAATATTGATAACGATTCACTTGATCAGAGATTTGGGTGCAATCTATGATGTGAAATTAACCTTTGTTGATAATAGAACGAAAATGGTCGCAATAACTTATGAACCTCTAGGGTTCATCAGAAACTCGAAATTCATAGGTCGAAACGAGTAAATCAAATTGATTTTTGAATTTTTTGATTCGTTTGTGAGGAGAAGTAGAGAATTGGTGTCCTGGTCGTATTGGCAGTATTGAAAATATTTACAAAACAAATATTTACAAAATGGATTGCATACATCCAGAGGACTACACCCCAGCTGCACATATTATCATTTCGTTTGAATATCGTATCATTGGTTTCTCGCCAAGTTACTCAATTACAAAATTGACTGTCCCCATTTGTCTTCTCTTATTAATATTTATGTTTCTCGATTGCCTGTGAGAGACCATATATCTCCGTTTTTTTCTCCTTCTTTCATTTGTGTTCTGACCAATCTGATTCCCTTGGTTTCTCACCAAATCATAACATTTGTTCTGACTACATGCGTTGTCTATATACTGGGTTGCCCAATGAAAACGAAACAAGGACGATTTGACATAGTTAACGTTCTCAGAAAAAAAATCGCTCGAGCCGGTCGATTTTTATTTCGAGGGGGAAATATTTTGTTTTCAACAATTTCACTTCAAACCCCTCGGAGAAGTGAGCTCCAACCCTTGAATCTCAAATGGGATAAGGGGTCGAGTGATACATCATTATGAAGGTAATCGAAATCTCTTACCAACGCTTCGTTGTTTTTGGAACTCAATGCAGTAGTTCTCGAGGAAACACCTTCATGAAAATAATCGGAAAGTAAGCTTTTTTCCCTTTCGTCACTTTTTGTCATTTTGTCGTTAGAACGATGTGTATCTAAGAAGTGTCTCATCTGTTTTTGTTTTTCAAATCCTGTCCTATCCAACATTACATGAAGAATCATTTATTTCAATGTCAGTTCCTTGATCTCTCAGTAAAATGCATACCTTGTTTCGTTTTCATTGGGCCACCTTGTATAATTCTAATATTTTCCATTCGAAACTTATAGATATAAAGAGAGTATCATTGTGAATTGCTGATTGTCGATGAGCTGGTGGTTATTTCGTGAATTATCTTAGCAGTGAAAGTCTGTTTTTCATTTCACGGTGAGAAATAAATAAATATTTACGCATCAATCGAGATGCAGATGCAGTTTTTACGACAGTCGTAGGAAAATAGAAATAAACGTAGACCACGGTGTTCCTCAGGGAAGTATTCTAGTACCTTTGCTATTCCTAATCTACATTAATTATATCAGCAAATGTAATGAATGTGATTATAAACATTATTTTGCTGATGATGTCCTAGTATCGGTTAGTGGTGAAGAACTAGATAAAGGTAACCAAAAAATTAATGATGCATTAAATAATATTGCTAGATATTTAAAAGCTATAATGACAAAACGAAGGCTATGATACTTACTACACCGTTTAAGTACAGAAAATTGAATCTAAATCAAATTGAAATAAAAATAGAAAATGACAAAATCGAGCTCATTACTAAATTCAAATATCTAGGATTTATGTTGGACAAGCATTCACCACTAGATAACCATTTTAATTACATACAAAAAAAATTTTTGGAGATATTATATTTATTATTTTAATTACATATAATTATTACACATAATTACATATTTGACGATGATATATATTTACAAAATGTTACATAACCTTCTACCTTCATATTTTGACAAATTTGTAATCTTTAATGATCAAATCCACCAGTATAATACTAGAATAAGAAGTAATTTGCATGTGAATGATCAAACAAAAACGTTCAACACTAACGCATTAATTTTTGAAGGATTTATTGAGTATAACAGTCTACCTGAAAGTGTGAATTCTTCCACCAGTCTAAAGCCGTTTTTTGTTTTATTTGTATTTTCTCTTTCATCAACGTATTCATTAAAATGTTGAAAACTATCTATTTACATGTAACCATTCATACATCCAACTTAACTTTAATTTTTCACTATCCTTTATTTAAAAGACAACCAACTTCGATCTTTTAGCGAAAAGTTAAAGTAAAATAAGAGGTGCGCATGCGCGAATCTGTCATTGATAATTTCCTCTTCTTTTTATCAATTGTGGTTAGAACTTTTTTCAACTTTGTCACTCATTTGGACAGGAATTAAACTCTCATTGAAAAAATAATTGAACTCCTGTGAGGGCAATAATGTAAGACAGTGAAAACCTTGTTATTTGAGTTTGAGTTCATCACTATAAACTATCAAAACACAAATAATCATATCGGGCTAAGTACGTTAGCGACTAGTTTCACATGACGAAGTAGTAATTCATAAAAGTGTGTGCATAAAGGTCAAAAATTCCTTAATGAAAGTTTGAATTAAATGAAAGTTAATGGGAGAGAGAAGTAAAGATAAAGCGTTGTGCATAAATCCACCTTTATTTTGTTTAAAAGGAATCTATTGAACCATTTGAGAAACCATTGAGGTGATACCAAATTAATATGTATTTTTTGCATCTTTAATTAGTGTAAGTAGTATTTATTAACAAATATCAGTAGATATTTTTCATTATTGTGTTTATGTGTATATTAATGTTAAACATCATTATCTTTGTCGTATATATAAGGATTTACCTATTTAAATAAAGTTATTATTATTATGTTATTATTATTACAAAATGTTCTTCCAGCTGGCCTTTCGCACCTGCAAGACGCTGCGCGACCGCAAGCTCCTGCAGACCTTCGCCGGACTGCACGCCGACCCGCGCTCCCCCGCCACGGCGCCGCTGCGCAGGGAGGCGCTGCGTTGCTTGCGCGCCTCCGAAGAGGCCTTCCCGCTGCGCGAGGCCGAGGACCGCGTGGTGGGGCTCGTGTGCGACACGCTGCGCGAGTACACCTGCCTGGAGGGCTGTCTGCCTCTGCGGAGGTTCGTCGGCGAGGCCGCCAGAGTGGCCTGGCCGCTGGTGTGCAGCTCGCCCGCCTACGAGCTCGATACAGGTAAAGGCCTGGTGGGGCGATATTCTTGACCGTTCGCATCTCATATATTCGCTTTTGGTATTTGCTTCGGTAGTTTGTTGATCGCGAATGCCTTGGGTATGCGTTCCACAGTCATAAAACATCGAGTTCTATGGTTTCATTGACGGAATTCTCATGTCTTTGACATACCTATTACCGCGAACACTAACACATCGTTTGATGACGATGGAGAATATGACGTGCACATTCTTACACTAAATCCAAAGAAAGTTATTATCTGTAACCACACTTGACGCTGCGACCGGAATGATACCATAATGATATGGTAGCACCAGGGAGGAAATGTTGTAACAGTGTACTCATCCGTCTCGCGGTCAACGAGACACGGTGTGTTCGCCCACGCGGATTTGCGCAGGTCGAGTGTGTTGTCATCGTCAGATGCCACACGTCGTGTCAGAGGTGTCAAAAATTGGCGCGGATTGCTACTTTTTACTCCCGAGCAACGTGTTGGAGAAATCATTTAGTTTAGTTTAATCGTTCATTTCCAAGGCTTGAAGTGCTTCCTGGCTTTGAACTGCATCAAATGTTGATACGGGTTGGCCTGCATTTTCCAGGTGAGTGCCGCAACTTTCAAGGGAGTTGGGTTCGTGTAATCTGTTTTGCCCTCATGGTTTGGATTGTGTCTTCGTTTTCTCATGTCCCGTTGTTTCTTTTTCCAGGTTTTGAAATGAATAGGTTTTTGGAATATATTCATATGAAGATGGTGTTTTTATTCTGAATAAAGGTGGATTTATGCACAACGCTTTATCTTTACTTGTCTCTTTCATTAAATTTTATTTAATTTAACCTTCCATTGAGGACTTTTTCACTTTTATGCACACACTTTAATGAATTAAAACTTAAAACTCAACTTCGTCATGTGATACTAGTTCCTCAAGTACTCAGCCCGATATGATTATTTGTGTTTTTATAGTTCATAGTGAACTCAAATTCAAATAACAAGGTTTTTACTGTCTTACATGATTGCCCTCACAAGAGTTTAATCATTTTTTCAATGAGAGTTTCATTCCTGTCCAAAATAACTGGCAAAGTTGAAGAAAATTCTAACCACAATTGATAAAAAGAGGAAATCATCAATGACAGATTCGCGCATGCGCACATCGTATTTCACTTCAACTTTTCGCTAAAAGATCGAAGTTGGTTATCTCTTGAATAGAGGATGGTGAAAAATCTAAGTTGAGTTGAATGTATGAATGATAGTTTTCAACATTCAAATTAATACGTTCATGAAAGAGAAAATACAAATAAAAGAAAAAGCGCTGTGCATAAATCCGGCTTAACCTCACTTAACTGTCAACCCTGAGAGCTGCAAAAGCGCATATTGTCTCAATGTAGACAGCACAATGCACGATGATCTTCGGGTTTCTTCAATCTACAAGCTCCGCACATTTTTTTTTCGCATCAACTGAAATATAGACAGTTAGTCATGAATGTATGTAACGAAAACTTAGTGGTTATTGTTTTTTGTTCCAGACTTCCAAACGCCAACGAGGCTGCAACCAGAAAAACACCAGCGTCATCACACGTCGAACAGAAGTAGCGACATTGTGGGATCGTTTTTATGGCCGGCACTCATGCTCCACACTAATTATGTTTATAAAGCGATCGTAGTGACAGATGGCACTTGAATTTGGCGGCCGCTCTGTTATTTTTATTGTTTGTCTTCGATTCCCAGCTGATTTTGCAGAATTTGTACGCAAAATAGTTGTATGGCAGCATTGTGAAAAAGTGAGATGAATGAATTAGTGACGTGGGCTTCAGATAATCTTATACTCTTCTTCCTATTTTATTATCGAGAATATAAACCCCAGTCCAGAGGCGGACGTCATTGCTATTTTGCTCAGGTGATAGGGATATTTCATAAAAGTGTTACATCTGTATTCACTAATGTCCTGTTTGATTGAATATGTGGAGTATTTTATTATTTCTTCAGATACAACTGATTCGTGAAAGTCAATAACAAATTTATTAACAGGTATTTTGTTGAAAAAAATCAATTAGCTAATAATGATATTGTTTTTACAAAAAGGACTGTCCAAAGTGCTCTAATTATGTATACCTATTATAGGTACCTACTTCGAATTACATTTTAATTGAATGCATGATGGTGAGGTATGAATATATCATTTCCGTACACATGTTTCTTAGGTACCTATATATCTATTTATTCTACCTTATAGTTTCATAGTGGATAATAATAGTAATATATTTTGATGAAATAAATGAATAAATATGATTGTGTAGTTGGTATATATTTTCCAATATGCTCCAAAAATGGGATATGGTAGTAGGTAGTATAATTAATTGCTAATGATGATAAAAACTAGCACTCGCAGTATCTCTGAGAAAACAACATATAGGGTGTCCCAAAAATGTACCGGCAAATTTCCGTGATAGAGGGGACATCAAATCAAGCACTTTTGATTCAGTAATGATATGTCCGCAAATGAGCTGTTATGGCATAACAATTTATTTTTTGTGCACCCATCTTCTGTTAACTGAATCTAGAAATAATTTAGTAGTCGGATATGATTTGAAATATGTTATTGCTCTACATCCCAAATGGCTCATTTGCGAAACATGTTCAAGAATTGAAAGAATTTTTTCCCATCACCTATCAAAGTTTGTAGGTAAGTTTTTGGGACACTCACTCCAATTTTCTCATACAAAGTTTTCAAGAATTATAATGGGTACTGAGGAGATAAATGTAGTTTATGTTCAGGCAATGAACATTCATTATTCCTGCATTATTGTTATCGTCACTTCTGAAGTTTTATAGGTACTGACAGATAATTCAGTTTATGTTTATAATATAATATCTAATAATAGATGTTCTTATCGAGAGAGTGATTATGTATGACTGCGAATACGAATTTGAAATGCCTGATATGGTATATTGGTAAACATCATCGGAAATATATGAAGCAAGTTCAAATTGGAAATACCTAATGAGAGTTTGTTTAGTCTATCATACACTAGGAGACTGGCAAGAAGAACCATGCGGTGTGATTACTTTATTATTATCTAGAAAAGCCCGTCATTGAAAAACGTCTTAAACGCGTGCCAGTTTTGTTCTGAAAGCGATAAATTTAGTGGGAGATAACCCAATTGTATTCAAATGTTAGATTTTGATAGATTTTCATAGTCAGTATGAGTCATTGTTTTTATGGATCATTGATATACGGTGGTTTTGAATGGATGAACATCATATTACTTTTAATGATTACATGGATATCTTCACAATTGATTTTATACTTCGGTTGAAATACGTTCAATATTGATCAGTTCGAAATTTTAGAGAGTACGTTCGTTCATTATCTGGATGTTGAAAAATTTAAATTGATGTTTGACATCCATCACAATGATTGAAACCCATTTTTTCTTTGCCACTTTGACTAATAGTAGACGAGACTCATGTCACGTGCTCCATTATGACAGCTAGGAAACTTCACGAAATTTAAAACAACTGCTTGGTGATTCGGTGGCGTGAACACAATTTTATATTCGGAAAATCAATTCTTAGTTGATGTTCATTCAGAAAACTGGATTAAATTCATTCAAAATTTGATTACTGGTTATTTTGAGTATTTCCTGATCCAGCATAGTTTGAACAAATGGAAATATTGATAACTTTGAGCTTGATTTCGATATATATGAATTTTTGTCGGAATATTTCTTAAATATCCTTTTTGATTCGAATCCTATGATAGTATATCATGTAACAAGTGTTATGAACTTCTGAACGTCATTTTCCTAACGTGTGTATTTTGAGAACGACCGCATGTGGAAATAAGTTGCCATAGTGTCAAGAATTGAGAACTGAGTTGCTATGGTGAAGATTTCAAAAGCCACAAATTGTGAATTTGTCTTTAAACCATCATTTTTCAGCTAAGTGAATGTGTGTGCCATGAAGGGCATTTCAGTTGTGATGCTAGAAAATCTAAATGATCAGTTATTCACACTTCAATCGTACTTCATATTCTAGTTAACAGATAATGCGATTTGAAATTTAGGATTTCACAGCGGGCTTCCGCTCTTAATTTGCAATCTTCTGAGAAAATAAAATATATTCTCATGATCTACTGAACATAATCAACTCTAAAATAACAGAGATGATTTCACATCATTTCCTATAATGAGGTAAGCAGACTATTTTACACAAAATTCATGGCTTTCAGAACAATACTGGTACACGTTTCTACGAAAGCGCTAAACGGACATGATGTCTTTTTTTTATGATTGCCAGTTTGAACTGGCAATTATGGCTGATTGCCCATTCAAACTGACATTCATCCCTATTTGCCAGTTTAAAAGAAATCCTTTATTCTCCAAACAGGTACAGACCCACTTATAGAACAAGATTCAAATCAATTAGACGTGGTAGAATATACGAAATGTTGAGTCTACAAAAATACTACTAGCTAATGTTATAAGAACACAAACGAAATACTATATTGAAGCTATCAGGATAAGAATCAAATCGAAAAGATTTACACGACTAGTTTTAGAATGATAAAAAGCAAAATGATAATGGCATAAAATCATATAAATACAAATCATACATGGAAATATTACCTAGTTTTGTGCGACAATAGCTTCTTTAACAGTTCGAAAGATCTGATGTTTTGATGAAAAATATCAGTGAGTCTATGATCTTCCAGAGACAAAAAAGCAAATCTAGATAGAAGTATTTTATCATCACTTCCTTTCATCGGTCTAGTCCGATTGGCATTTATCCCTAATTGCCAGTTTAAACTGACATCTATCCCAAATTGTCAGTTCAAACTGGCAATTAGACATGGTTGTACATCGAATATTAAACATTTTGAAACAGAAAACAATATCTTCATTAGGTGAAATGAACTGAGTGAATAGAGCTCTCATCAGTTAATTTGATGTTGATCAATTAATTTCAATTAAAGTGAGTGTTTCATCAACAAGATCACTTCCTATATCGCTATATCTGAAACTTCATCATCAGTCGCACCCATAGATGACTAACCTAACCTACCTAAGTATATATTCAATAATTTCATTCATTTGTACTGCGCAGGCTAATACTGTTGAAACAAGACTCGTGAAATGAATTGACAATAATGATACTGTGATACATAACTACCGACTACATAACTACCCTATACAACTCGAATGCGCCAGACCACGCCACTGGTGAAAATTTACGTAAAATCCGATCCGGTGAAGCAGACATTGTCCATCTCTTTCCAAATGCTGCCCTCTCCGTCACCCATCAAGTCGTCACCGCACCGAGTCTGGCGCACTGGATAACGAAAACGCGTGTGCTGTGCCGATTCTGCCGATCGGCTGTGTAGATTCAACAGAGAAAGTAGTGGTTTCGGTTTCCTCAGTGCTTTCGACGACAGGGTGCAAAGTGGACGAGGGTTGGATTCAGACACACCCCAAAGTCCTCTTTCCTCTGTGACAAGACGTGGCCACGGGCTGAGATACCCTTCGATTTTCGATCCAGTGTGTGTAGATTCGTAATTTGTTCGCGTCCAAGGGTGCGGAACTGTGAAACAATCACCGGTGGCCGAGACAAGTGCATGGGACACCCCTTTCCGGTTGCGAACTTCGTGAATTAATGGAAACGGGTCAATTTCGGCCCGATTCTACGGGTTTGCACAACATTCAAGCTGGAACTCATGGAATTAGAAAATATAGTTGCCAATACAGTTTATCTAAAAGCGAGAGAGGGTGAGTGGTTTTGACCCACTAGGGTAAGGTTAAGGTTACTACGTTCTTTCTGTGTTGTAGGTGGTTCCGATAGTAACAAGGGAAAAAGCAAAAAGTGGAGGAAAATCTTGCAGTTCCCACATATCTCACGGTGTATTGACCTTATCAACAAATTAGGCAAGTAGTACTCTTCATTTTTGTTCATAAACAAACCAAATCATTTTCGCGTCATCAAGTCGCTAAAAAACTACTTGACTTTTATATAATTGAGGTTAGATCACACCAGGATATTGTTTATTTACCTTGGCAATGAGATACACCTATTTAGATATTATGATATAACATACGAAGACCATGAACTTGAGGTTGTTGAATAATTGTTTCTGCAGTTGATTTTACTCATTCTTACTGAGGTAACGTGTATTACCTCTAAAATCTATGAGATTAAAATCATCGTTCTAAATGGAAACAAGTAAGTGAGTTTTGTGGAGATACCTACCTAGGTACTTTCAGTTTTTTTTAGTGTTCTGAAGATTCAAGTCTCATCGTTTGATGGTGAAATATTAGATTCCTTCTTTAGAACATGAGGTGGGTACCTGCATCATCTTAAACCTAATTTAGTACATTGGATACCTTCTTAAAATTTTTATCTTGTGCTCACAATTGTCCTGACCAATGTAGGTTATTCAAAAATAACATTATAGGTACGAATTTTGTTCGAAGAATGAAATTCACAAAATAAATGCAAATGTGATATCCATGTAGTTTAACAATAATCGTCTCACTGGCTCCTTTTTCAACAATAACATTACTTGAATATTCAATCGACGCAAAATGTGAGTGACATACCTACCTACCTACCTGCTCGTAAGTATATAAATGTTCGAATTTTATCATGAGATTCATGAGGTCAGTGATATTCATTCTGTGTTTATGAGGTAGGTCGGAAAAAAAGCCGGTTGGATAATTTTGTCGTATCATGTACTTAAATGAGACTAAATCATTGACTTTGATAGGAGAAATTCTAGTAATTGCTTGTTTTAGAACTGATTATTTTTCTTATGATTATTGTGTTATGAGTATGGTACACAAAACTTAACTCTCAAGTTCGCAGTTAGGCCTACAAGACCTCCATATCTAATGCAGTTTCATCTCTATGTCTAAAAATCTTAATATTGTTTTTGCGGATGCTGGGAGGTGTACAAAACGATATTACATCTATAGACTTAATTAAAACATTGTATGTGAGATAGGTACCTAGTAAACAAACCCTGGAGGAGAAAAAAATAGTGAATATATAGAAAGAAGTCTCAAATACGAAGTCTCAATGACAAAAATAAACACCAAATATTGTCTGTAAGTTCTTCGAGGAGGTGGTATATTCATTTTTCAGCTTTTAATGGGATTTTCTCTCCTCGTTTCTAAAAAATAGAGTAGAAGTTATTGAAAATTATTGCAATATATTTGTAGTAAGGACAGATTTAGGATCTGTCCCAAAATGTCAGTGCGTTCGAAATTAAACCTTTATTATTTATTTTATTATATTCCAATAATTTTTAATAACTTCTACTCTATTTTTTAGAAACGAGGAGAGAAAATCCCATTAAAAGCTGAAAAATGAATAAACACCAAAAATCATATTTCAAGGTATCTCACATCGTAAGTACGACTGAAGTGTTGACATTTTTGAGGAAACTTATGAACCAAGAGTTGGTTTATGAGAGGCATATTCTGAAATTACACTTCATTATACAGTGCGACCCAAAAAGCGTAGCCAATCGATCTGATGTTTTTTCAATTGATCATCCTGTATATTTCAGCATATCTCACTCGATTATGCTTAATTTCTGTGCATTGTTTTCAAAAATCCGTTATGGTGTTGCCGAATTCTAACGGTTTTTGAAATGTAGACGTCTTTCTAGAAATGCCCAATAGGTACATATTACTTCTCATCTCAACTTGCGCAATCAGCTATCTCTCTCCATCATCTACAAAAACTTGATCGTGATTATGAAATACAAAATTGAAAATCAACTCATGATTTTCCTCGTGATTTTCATATCGAGAAAATATAAATTATTTCGTGTTCTTCAATATAACAGCTGTATGATGTTCAGATGAAGCAAACACCCATATGTCTGTGAGAAGATTATTGAAATATCTGTCTAATAGAGAGAAGTATAGATAAGGGTGTGCCATTTGAAAAAATTGAGATACGACCGAAATTCGAGAAAGTTGAAGTGTCATTCTGATCACCTTGTACATACAAAATTAACTGTCGATAGATAGATAGATTGCCTCACAAGTTCGATGATGAACTCCCAAAATTGGAAGTAATTGACTTTTTTGAATTGTTATATGCATTTTTAGGAAAAATGGTTATAGTCTGGCTACGCCAAATATTTTGAATATATGCATAGGATCTACCATTCGAAAAAATAGATTTGATACGTCACGCTTTGTTGGGTCACACTGTATAATGGAAAATGATTTCAAAACATTTATGGCAGAGCATTTGCCACACTATTGGTCCACCCGGTATAATAATAATGATGATGAATAATGAATAGATCCTATCAAGAGCCAATATTCAATAGACGAACTAGAAATTTAGGAATTCTAATTGGAATTTTGTTCTTCCTCCATATTTGTCTACCTATTCTAAATAATCAATCCATTGATCATCAACCTACGGAAAAACCTACAAGAAAAATACTCTATTATGATTCGATGAAATCATAAACATGACTCTATTCAACTGAATATTCCATGATCAACACTTGCCAGAAAGAAATTAGCTAACAGTGTATAATCTAATTTGAAACATGATCTTTATGTATGTATAATATGAAGGTTCCGATTATAATGTTGAAATACGGTTAAATATTTGATTTCACTGTGGGATTGATTAACGTTATTATTTCTTTATTTACTATACAACGTGTATTTCTGAGGTGTCTCGGAAATCTCTGTGGAATTTTTTCTCTAATGATATTACCTCACAGCTACTTGTTGATTCTGTAGAGGTGATTTGGAAATTGTGTTGACCTGGTTTTTCGTGTACTGAATTTCACATGATTAATAGGTCATTAATTTTTGCTCTTGCTTGTTTTCAGTTCTCAAATTCCTTCAAACGTCAAATTTTTGCGTTCATCAATAATATACAGGGTGGCCCCATGAACACGAAACAACGTATGCATTTTACTGACAAATCAAGGAACTGACATTAAAAAAAAATGATTCTTTATATAATGTTGGATAGGACAGGATTAAAAAAATCACATAAAGCACTTCTTAGATGAACATTGTTCTAGCTACAAAATGAGGAATAGTGATGAAAGGGAAAAAACTACTGCATGGAATTCCATAAAGAAGGTAGCGTTGGTAAGAAATTTAGATTACCTTCAAAATGATGTATCATTTGACCCCTTATTACATTTGAGATTCGAGGGTTGGAGCTCACCCCTCCGAGGGGTTTGAAGTGAAAAAGTTGAAAACATGCGCAAAATATTTCCCTCTCGGAATAAAAATCGACCGGTTCCAGCGTTTTATTTTCTGAGAACGATAACTATGTCAAATCGGCCTTGTTTCGTTTTCATTGGGCCACCCAGTATAGTTATCATTTTTATGAAGAGAGAGGATATAGATAGATCGATTTATTCATCTACAGGGTGGCTTGGTACGCGACGATTTGGAAACCTTGCCGAATACACCCTCACACTCTCTCGACCATTTCCTTGACAATATCGGAATACCAATAACTAATCGGTGTATTCTTCATTGGTGTATTGTACGGCCATGATAAATCAGAAAAGTCCGATATCAACAATCAACGTCAATAAAACTCGACAAATCAACACAGATGAAACTATGGAAACCAAGAATGTGAATATCACTGTTTTCGAGCAGATAATAATAGTCTTCAGAAAAAAAAACCAGTGCTACTTATTTTCAATAGAAATAACCTATGCAAAAAGTACATCTCAACTTTTTGCGTCGTATAAATCTTTGTATACGTGAAAATGGTGAACATTTTGAACAATTTTTATGAAATATCTGTTAATCGTTTTATTATTAATTATGCTCTAAATCACTAAAATTAAAATTTTGTCGAAACCATGAGAGGAATCGACTTTTGTCAAGAGTACCTTTTTTGTAGTGAATGAGTTGAATAATTTAGATTTCATATTGAAACTAATTTTTTTCCATTGGCGTAGGAGTTTTAGATGTTTATTTACTGAAAAAATCAAGTTCTACGCCCATGGAATGATATTCATTATGATTATGATATGAGTTTCATTGCCCGATGAGTCTATGCCAACGTACCAAATTTGAAAAAAATCTCATGAGCCGTTCAAAAGTTATGAAGCAAAATCGATTTGAAAATTTCAACTTCAGAGCCGTCTAGCGCCCAAACTAAGCAACTTTTTACTGAGGTAAGTTTGCTTGTATCGAATTGTTTTGGTCTGAAGAATATGTGGTAGCTTTTTGTAAAGACCTTTTAAGGACACCCTGTATAAAGCTTCACACTACAGTATAAAACTTATTCGACTAGTCAGATTATAATGCAAGACAGATACAAAAAGTGAACAATATAAAACATACACATGATAAACAGAGGTCAAAATATTGATAAAAGTATGGTTGTCGCGAGGGTTGTCCTGAAAATATGTTAAATTTGAAAATAAAATATGTAGGAATGCAAAATAGATAAAACAAAATGTACATAACAATAAGAGGGATATACACATGATGTAAAAATAGAAAGTACAAGTATAGATAGAAGTTTGGTTCAGTCCTGAGATACTCAAAATTCAAGAAAGTGCAAACACTCATTCTTAAAATCCTGTCCGTAAGTTATCCAAGGAGGTGGTACATATATTTTTTTTTTCATCTGTGTACAACACGAAAGGGAAACCTATAATTTTCAAGGAATTTTGGGAGAGAAGGAGGGAGTCGGAATTTTTCTCGAGAGTTTGGAGGTGGTAAGCATCAGCCGATTGGAGTAATATTAAGAAAAGAAGACAACAACCAAAAACGAACAATCAAAGAGTTTGCTTGCAGTTTTCTGAACGGAGACAATAATATTGCTACTTGGTCAGTTGATGTAGATTATAACTTGGCACCCACCTCTGCCAAATTGTCACCTAATTTCTAGTAATCTCGATTTTGACTTCAATACTAATTGATAATTCATGAATTATAATTTTTCAATTGAGCCTAAGAATACAGGGTAATTTCCCGCGAGTTTTGAAAAAAAAGATGTTCGAGACTTGTTAGGAAATCCACCGTATTTTTTCAAATGAGTTGCCATTATTGAATTTTCGAAAAAAAAATGTATTTTTTACGATTTATCAACTCCTGAGGAAATAATGATTAAACCATATTGCGTTGGTTTGCTTCCTTTGTCGTCATTAGGCGGTTACTGCAACAGATTGATATAGATATGGACGGGTTTTCAACGATATTGTGGTTCCGATATATCTATGACTTCGGTGGTTTCCAAGAGTTAGATATAAAAAATGGATTCATTCCGAGATAAAATGTCATTTCTATGATAATATCTCAGATATCACTGAAAATTTTGAGGTAGAAGCAATAGGAGTATTGTTTGGAAGGTTTATCCTCGTTTTTATCACCATCTCGATCATCATGCATTGCGATTTACATAAAATATAATGAATTTTTTATGTCACCTGAACGAATAAACGTTAATAAATTGATATTAAAAAAAAAACCTAGTTGATATGGACAATGAAGATAAATAAATCATGGATTGAATATGAAAATATAGATAATTGTGTAACATGCGAAACTTTTTTATGCACAGGAATATCGAAGGTATATATAACGATTTATGCCTTCTCCTCTGTATTTTATTTTTTAATTATTGTATTAGTATTTAAGTATTCTGAATTCGTGAATCAAAAGTCGCTTACTTTGTGACGGTTTGGCTACTTTCGAGGCTATTTTAGTGTTTTAAACTTCCAACCACAATTACCTCTCGAAAGATGCCTCAAATCACTATTTCACAAGAATGACTTCTCTTCTAATTGAACAGGGAATTGGAAATTCAATTTGAAAAATATCGAGTGGCGAAGAAAACTGTACAGGAAAAGTGAAACAACCCTCTTGTATTCACGCCACTGGACAATTTTACGAAAGTTCATCCGATTCATCCATTTGTTACCAAATTTGGTCAATAACCTTCAAATATCCTTCGAAATATCCTGATAGTTATGGCAAAAAAAAGAGTTTTGAAAGTGAACTTTGCTAAGTATATATTGGAAAAAATGTCGACTAATATTTCGATAGACCATAGATCAATTATTGCTATCATAACCTGGACCACCCTTCATATCCAAAAATAATGTAAATCTTGTGGATTCGATGCAGGCATTACGGGCAATTCGTTGGACTCCATTCGAACTATTCGGTGTCTTTTACGGATCCAATGAATCCTAGTATTCGAATTTGCAACAACATGTATACTCAAAAGTTATCTAATCAAGCTTAAGCTCTTAGATTCAATTCAGAAGAGAGCTATTCGCCTAGTCGATGACACAACACTCACCAAATCATTGACCTCTCTAGATCATCGTAGAAAGGTTGGCGATCTCTGCCTTTTTTATAGGTACTTCCACGGTCGGTGCCCAACGGAAATATCATCTATTATGCCACCACGTGCGATTCCTAGTAGACGAACCAGACGAGCTCAGGCTGGTCACCCCTACACTGTCAGGCTCGAGACTTGTCGAACATCGCTATACCAAGCATCATTCATTGATAGAACGGCAAAGTTGTGGAATTATTTGCCTAGTGAAAGCTTTATTGATGCTTACAACCTCCAAACTTTCAAGAAAATTCCAACACCTTCCTTCTTTCCAAAAATTCCACCGCTGGCTAACACGATGTTCCTCGAACACTATAGGTTTTCCTTTCGTGTTGTCCACAGATAAAAAAAAAATTTTTTTTTGTGAGCATCACAATATCAACAACTGCGGCAGGTTGTTTACATTTTGATCTGCCTTTTCAGGTCAGTCGCACTTTTGCGCAGAGAATGGAAGTTCATAGTTCAAGTACGGTAGTACTTGACAATTATCTGGAATGATCTTCTTTTACACATCAATTCGATGATCCTTCTAGTTCCAATCTTCGATCTGAAAAGTTACATCAGTAATTGTGATTATTATGTGATGGCCAGATTCCAGTTGTCATCCGGTATAAGTATAATTAATTTAATTAATCGATCGATTTCGTGATTTTGGAGTGCGATGACGTTCACTTCGCGTTTTTGGGAATGAGGTCAATGCGCCTCTCATGCGATAGTTTCGAAATGAACGTTATTTTTTCTTTGCTAGAAAGTTTGTTTCATCGCCAGTTCTTTGCCATTATTCGATCTTGGCAAGGATACCCACGGATGCCAATATAATATGGCATAGAGTTTTCAACAGAAGAAGTATTACGCAGAAGAAACTGTAACCGTTATAGGTTATGGTGCAGTGAATTTGATGGACGTAATTTAAGAACCAAAGTTCGTTGAATGAAAACTGCCCTGTCGCAGTGTATGCCAAAAAGTTTGATATACTGTATGACTGTATAATTTAAGGAAGTGGCTCCTCATCGAGATAAAAAGAAGGATCTTTTATATAATGAAACTTCATTGAAGCATCCCATGTTAAGATACAGCCCCTTGAAGGGGGTACATGAAATTTGTTTAACATTATTTTCACGAGCACTAAAAAAGTTACAGCATTGGAATCAACCCAGTTTCAGTTTTGTTCATCCCCCTTAAATCATTTAATGCAGGTAGTAACTACAAAATAACAATAAATCCAGTTTGCATCTATTTCAGTTTGCATTCATCTCTGTAGTTTTTCGTATAATAATTTTCTGCTGCAAACTGGTTCATTTTGTGCAAAAAAATTCACGGGACATTTTTTGTTCAGAATGAAACAGGCTATCGGAAATAAATTTTTAAATGGTAGAGAAACAATAAGACGAAAAGTTACATTGGAAATAAATTTTAGGGGTTGCGTTTTCCACCCCTTACAACTATGGGGTAAACCAAATAAATGACTGACTGAGTGTCTTTTTGGTAGTAGAAGATTTCAGGTTAATTTCAATACTGTGACTTCTTTAGAGCTTGTGAAAAAAATTGTTGAACAAATTTTATGTACCCCCTTCAAGGGGCTGTATCTTAACATAGGACGCTCCAATGAAGTTTCTTCATATAAAAAATCCTATCTTTTTTTGATGAGCAATCACCCCCTTAAATGTTTCACACTTATTTAGTTACTCGATTACTCGATTCCAAGTTACGAATTCAACGAGATGATAAAATACAGGGTGTTCCATTGAAAAAATAAATGTTTGTATCGTATCTCCAGAACCATACCCGAAAAAAAAAATAGTATGCCACTGGATTCTACGCAGAATTCTCTCTTAGTAGTTCATATATCGACATTATTTCTAATTTTCATTTTCAAATTCGCCCTGATGTATCTTTTAAACATATATGCAAATTATGCCAAATCTGATTAGACCATCTTGAGTTTCAAGAAAAAGTAGGAAAGGAACGTGAAAACCGTAATAAAAACCTGGAGAAAACTGGCAATCTCAACCAAAATGGAAAGCAGTGTGCACCAGTTGTTTTCCTCTCGGTTTAGTACTGAAGTACTGAAAATCGTATCGAATTGTATGCCATGTTATTTGATATATCACTTAAATATTAAAAATTTCATAGTGTATACCTATACTCAAAGGGTTGTTCTTCCCTTGGTTTTTAACCCTCGCGTTCACCTATTGAATACTGAGTCAACACTTAGAATTTGTCATAAAACTTGACATTTCTGCATATTTATTGATACGTAAATATTTATTGTATTTCACTGCAAAATTAATTCACAAGATATTAATGTAATATTATTCTTTGAAAGATTTATAACGGAGTTAATTATTATTTGATTATTCACAATTTCATTAATTGGAATTGTAATTGACAGTAAAGTTTGAACAATTACTTCCAATATAAATTCCCGAAAATGTTCCATGTTGCTGCTGATCAGAAACGATATATATTTTTTCAAGAGCTGATTCCACAATTATTCTAGATCGAGTTCCAGATATTTCAATATTTTTCGAAGAAGATGGACCATTCGATATTTTATAAATCTCAATTTTGTTATTCAAACTATCTTTTTTCTATAAATGCTGCTGCTACGGAGGCAGATGTGTTTTCATGGCACATTCGAGAGAATTCTTACAATTAACACTCACGGGCCATAAAAAAAACTCATTTTACGCAGTTAATACAAAATAACTATTTTGTACAACTGTGAAAAAGACATTTCTGCATCTCTATTGATGCGTAAATATTTTCACCGTGAAGAAATAGTGTTTTTCACTGCCAAAATGATTCACGAAATAATTATAAAATATTACTTCGTGAAGGATGTATTTTTAACAGGCACTTAATATTGAATTGATTAGTCCTCATGAAACAAATTCATTTATTGGAATGATAGCTGATAGTAAAGTTTGAACGATTACTTCCGACACAAATTATTGAAGATGTTGAGAGAAACGTTAGATATTTCTTGAAGAGCTAATTCCACAATTATATCAGATATTTTAATTAGTTTGCAAGAAGATGGACAATTCAATACTTTGTTATAAATCTCAATTTTGATATTCGAACTATCTTCTATACATGCTCCTGCTACGGAGGTAGATTTCCATTCCCAGTTGTACAAAAAGTGTTGTTTGTACTCCGTGAGAAGAAAAATCGTGTTTTCATGGCACATTCGAGAGAATTTTTGGCCTCGACCGGTGGTCCCATCCAAAATGTACCATTGAAAAAAAAATTCTTTTAACGCACAAATCCAAAAATAACAATTTTGTCAAAAAATCTCCGGACTGCGAGGTTGGTCATTTGTTTCAAACATTCCTTCGACAGCACACAACAGACACCTTTATCGTTCCTTCCTGCGCATTTACTGTGATAAAGGCACGACATGGCGTGACGTAAGAATTATGAGGTTTTTGTCCCGGCTTTATTATAGTTGGGGAATATAATGTGGACGGGACGCTTTAATGGCCCAGCAGCATATGTGCTCGTGCACAGCCGACTTCGTTTCGTTCGTTTTTTCTTGGTTTATTCAGTTCCATTATCGTGGAAATTAATGGGGAAATCCGAAGTGATATGGAAAATTTACGCTCGAGAGGAAGTTACCTTCGATTTTTCTGGATTTTTACGTTAAAATCTCGAATACTGTGAATTTAAATATTCAGCAATGAAATCAATGCAGCTAGATATTTTATCGATATTTTTTCGATATTTCATCGAATACTGTCTGTAAGTTATTCGAGGAGGTGTTAAATTCATTTTCCTAGTTTTTTGTTTTATTTTCAGGAACGAATCTGCTCCAGTTTTCAACACAATGAATAAATGATATTCACTTCGCAAAGTTCGTGATTTTCTTCTTCCACACTAAAAAGTGACTTATTATTATGAAGTGAAAATAATCAAAAAAAAATAGGAAAATGGATATTTTATTGATTCGTCTCGAATGAACAAAAGTACTTCGACATTTCTATACATTTATGTCAGATCGAAAACATGATGATACTGGGCGTTTTACGAACTGTCAGCAGCAATTATTTCAACAAATTTAACGTAACTGTTTCATTGAATGAAGAGAGTTGTATTTCATGTAAACATACTTTATTTAGGTTGCAAGCCCTTCGGGCTGATAATCATCAGTGTGATTCCTGCAAGTAAGTAATAATTGTCGAAAAAAGTGGATTTAAATAAGGCTCGGAGGTATACATAATAAAAACAAATTGTAGTCTAACTAATGAATATGTTCGGCCACTTTTGCCAAAACGAAAATTCAACATATTATGAACAAGTTGAAAAAGTATAATTTCTAAAATCTGACAAGATATAAAAAAAAATGATAGAATAGTTGAAACTTAATTATCAATGGGCATGTGCAAACTAGTTTTCTGGTACATAACGTGTTTCTCGAAGTACTTCCTAAATTTTTCAAATAATCATTGAAATTCGCAAATTAAGTATTTATAAGAAATTTCACAGATCCTGTGACGTCAAAAACCTGAACCATTCGGCTACCACCCTCAAACAAGATGGAACGCCATTGGCTGTTCAAAAGTGAAAAACGTGGCTGGCCACGCATTTCTTGTATACTTTACATGTTCAAACATATTATTGGACGTTTTGTTGATTCTCGTTGATCTATATATAGTTCTCAACAAAAAAAGTTGGCCGACAAGCCGATGACCTGTCATACCAAAAGTGAACGTTTATGAAATTGATCCTTACTAACGATCAATTTCTCGATGTTTGTGGTATACAACCAAACATACATCGTAGCGTGCCATTTTGAAGCTGATACTATGTTGAATCTTTATTTGAATGAAAACATTGGATATCAATCAAGATTCAACATTGTTGATAAAGTTTCCAACAAAAAAAGTTCGTTGCATTTGTAGTTTTGACAAATGTCAGTAATGGCTGACAAGTTGACTGTCGTGACAACGATGTACAGAAGGCTGGTGCAGTCACTGATAGTGTTTTGTTTCTTCAAAAACGCTAACGCCATTTTCCGCTATAATGGCATAATAGTTATGAAACTCCCCAGAAGATGGTGACACTTTTACAGATCTCTGTACAAATAGTTGACGTTTTGAGATTGTAATTATGTAGTTCGATCATTGATTGAGAAGTAACCTAAATTACTACTTCTGAATCACCGTTTTTATAGCACTGAATGTGCAATTATCGATAATACTGATTTTGTTTTCATTTTCTGTGTCGCCATCTAACAACTGACATATGAGTGATTTTCCGCTATATTGAATAAAATGCTGTTATCATGTTGGCTTTACGTTAGCGTTTCAGTTGAAGAAATTTGATAGGGAAATACACAAAGTGTTCCCTACATCGTGACAACCCCGATGAACACCAAAAGTGAGTTTCTTCTAACCAAAATAACGATTAAAGATGTAAAAAATCTCAAAACATCTCGATCATTAATCGCCTTCATTAACGAACTCGTTCGTTAAATAACTATTACCGCACAGTAAAGGTTCCATAGTGGAAAATTCCCCCATTCCTCGACCCATTTCCCTATCAATTTGAACACACTCGTCAGCCCTTATTATACACCTACAGAGTTTCTGGCTTAATTTGCGTAAACGCTATCGCTCGGTATATCTAACAACTGATGATTCGCTCGCTTCGAAACGCAATTATGCAAATTACTCTCCCGGCTGGGTGGAAAACTGCTTGGGAAAATTGGAAAGTTCCGGTCCCGCCCACTTTTCCTTTTGTCCTTGTGACGTTCTTGAAAATGGTCGGCTAGAAACACTTCACAAGCGAAAATTCAGCTGAAATATGGAGATTATACTGTACCCATGGAGTAACCTTGAAAATAACTTCTAAACGGCTCGCAGTTTTTCATTAAATTCAATTCAGGAGAGAGCTATTCGCCTAGTCGATGATACAACACTCACCACATCATTGACCTCTCTAGATCATCGTAGAAAGGTCGGCGATCTTTGCCTTTTTTATAGGTACTTTCACGGTCGGTGCTCAACGGAAATATCATCTATTATGCCACCACGCGCGATTCCTAGTATACGAACCAGACAAGCTCAGGCTGGTCACCCCTACACTGACAGACTCGAGACCTGTCGAACATCGCTATACCAAGCATCATTCATCAATAGAACGGCAAAGTTGTGGAATTCTTTGCCTAGTGAAGTCTTTCCTGATGCTTACATTCTCCAAACATTCAAGAAAAATTCCAACACATTCCTACTCTCCCAAAATTTCACCGCTGGGTAACACGATGTTCTTCGAACATAATAGATTTCCCTTTCGTGTTGTAAACAGACAAAAAAAATCATCAAAAAATTGTGTGGCGCATGCCAGTATTGTGGCTTTCGAAAATATTCAAAACTTGACCATGGCAACTCAGTTTTGTATGGGGAATCACTCGTTTCTGAAAAATGAAGTAGAAGTTATTAAAAATTATTTCGATATATTTGTAGTAAGGACAGATTTTGTGATCTATCCCAAAATGTCACTGCGCTTGAAACCTTTAGATACCTAAAAGAGAAATTCTCTATTTGTAAGTGACATCTTGTTTTTGAAAAATTTGGAAATACAAATATATTCAATGAGAATCTACTCACGTTCTCAACACGATTAAAATATTTTTCTCTTCGCAAAATTTTTTCAATGTGTAGTCGGTTTTGACAGTGAATGTACCACCTCCTCGAAAAACTTACAGACTCTATGTTATTATATAACCCAAATAAAAAAGGATAATTGAGAAATATTCTGATTATCAATATTTCCAAACTATGCTGGATCAGGAAATATTACTCGAATAACGAGTGAGTGAATTCGAATATTCAACATCAACATCAACGTTTCTGAATGAACACAAACTAAGAGATAATTTTCCAAATGTAATATTGAGTTCACGCCACAAATCCCTGAAATAGCAACCACTTACTTTGGAGTTTCTGAAGTTTCATATTTGTCATAATGGAGCACGTGACATGAGCCTGGTCTTTGCCAAAGAGGCAAAGAACAAATATGTGTCAACTATTGTGATGGACGTCAAACATCAAACAATATTCCGATTTTTCTCAACTCAAATATGAATGCAATCATGAAAATATCCATACTGATTAAAATCATGCTATTTCATCCATTCATTCTAAACCATCATATATATTAATGTCCCACATTGAGTTGAGATATTTTCTACTAAATTCATGCCTTTTTTCATTGATATGTACATCAATAAGAGGCATTTCTTTGTGGTTTTTCAGTTGCAGTTTATCCTGACGACTACTATACCTACTCCTCCGTCCATCTATATCCCTTCGTGCCCTTTTCATTTTCACTCGAAGCACAAAAACTAGCTTCCGAGAAGGCAATAAGTGCCAAGTCGAGCAGCAGTGTCTAAGACCTCGAGCGACGGCTAACCGACTAAATTCGCAATTTGAGATACAGAACGGCTAGTATCGTCGCTAGAATCTCTTGTTACCGGAAAGAAGGACGTGGAAACCGGAAAGAAGGACGTGGAATCCGTAAATTGGACGCGTCATTCCGAAGAACTGAGGTGACTCTTAAAGTCTCTTGCAGTGTTGACAACAACAATGGTCACGAAAAGTCGAGGGGTCAATCACTTGGGAATGGGCATGTTTAACAAAAAATGATAGTAATACTCACCCGAACTAACTTCCTGGTTTAAACCCTTTCTCTCTAAGTACTTGATACGTTTTTTTTTCAAATACCTATTGAAATTCGCCATTTTCAATTCAGCAGGAAACGAACAGATCTAGTGACGTCAAAATCCGTGCCATTCGGCCACCACTCTAAAACAGAGATGCACTAATAGGGTAATCAATCAAAGTTTTGGAACAAATGATGCCGTTAAATGATGTTTAACATACAAAGGTTTCAGTTCCAGTTCAGTTTCAGAAAGTCCAGGAGTCCTACGAAAATTACAGGAATTCCTTTGGGAGTCCGGGAATTCCTTGGAGGTTTCTTGGAATTCTCTGGGAAGTCCTGGTAGTCTTTGGGAATTCCTAAGAATTCCGGGAAGTCCATTGATAAAGGAAGAAAATGATAGTGTTCCCAATTTTGGCTCGTGATTTACCTCTCGCAAAAAGTACTAGCGATTAGGCACGAGAGAGAATATATTCGTCTTCCAATTTTTTTCCTTGGGAAGTCTGGGAATTCCTTGGGAAGTCCGGGAATTCCTTGGAGGTTTCTTGGAATTGTCCGGGAAATCCAGGTAGTCTTTGGGAATTTCTAGGAATTCCGGGAAGTCCATTGACAAAAGAAGAAAAATGCTAGCGTTCCCAATTTTGGCTCGTGATTTACCTCTCGCAAAAAGTACTAGCGATTAGACACGAGAGAAAATATATTCATCTTCCAATTTTTTTCCTTGGGAAGCCTGGGAATTCCTCGGAAGTTTTTTGGAATTCTCTGGGAAGTCCTGGTAGTCTTTGGGAATTCCTAGGAATTCCAGGAAGTCTATTGACAAAGAAGAAAAGTCTAGTCTTCCCAATTTTCTGTATAGCGAGGTAATTTTGGGTATTCTTTGGGAAGTCCAACAATTCCTTGGGAAGACCAGGAATTCCTTGGGAAGTCTGGGAATTCCTTGGAGGTTTCTTGAAAAACAAGGTAATCTGAGTAAGGTATTTGTAGGTTGGACATCAAGTGCAGTGACATTTTGGGGCAGATCCAAAATCTGCCCCTTTTACAAATATACTGAAATAATTACTTCAATTTTCATTTCGATTCCAAACGAGAAGATGAAATGCCAGAAACCTGTAAAAATATTTTCACAGATTTTTTCAACACAATTTTTCTTTCCATCTCATATCTTTTACCATTCCGGTAATTCCAATACAGACCCAAATTTGGATAGCCGTGTAGGAAGAACCGTATGATATCAGAATCGGATCGGTTCCGTCGACAAACTAATGATAATACGTGGGCCATTGACTTCACGGCCAACTGTGATTCGGCCGAGGCCTGAATACGTCTGCGATTTGTTTTTCCTCCTTATCGCGAGATCTTCGAACCATGCACATCTTTCGTTCGCCTCTTCCTGTTCGCTCCATCCGTATACGGATATGACGGCGGCGGGAAATTTGAATTTCAAATGAGCCGATTGACGCAAAGAGGTTCGTCTGAAATTCTCCGACGATTAATACTTATATCGTCTTGTTCGACACGATTTTTATCACCGTCGCATTGTGCGAGCTCTATTTGTTTGCCGAGCGAATAATTTGGTCATCATTCATGAACTCGTTTCATAATTTATATTCATATTCATACAGTGTGTTCCATGACTATGTGACAATCTCGCAGAAGCATACATGGAAAGTCAAAATAACACTAGTTTGTCATATTACTTTTTTTTCATAACTAAGTATGTAAATTTAGGAGAATTATTTATCTTTTCTGAAACTATCCTTTCGATTCTGACGAATAATGTGAAAATCTTCAATCAGATTTCACAATTCTCGACAGTAATGTGACAATCTGTACAATTGTAAAATCTACCAATTTCTAAATCTCCAGTCGAATTCTTTCCCCCCTTGTAAGTCAGAAACGGACGTGTGATCGAAAATTTCAAAGCATACGCGTCAATTTTTATTTCGAGGGGAACTAATTCTGATATTAAAATCATATCCGACACTTCACCCCCTTGCGGTCAGCAACTACCCCTCCTCCCTCCTTCATCATTTCAATGGCATGGTCTTCAAAGGTCGTTTGTCCCTCTGTTACCTCTGTATTTTTTTTTTCGAATTGTGAAATCAAATGTCGAACGTTTTATTTGAAAAAAAAAAAAACAAAAAATAATTTCTAGAAAATAAATAGTGGGGGAAGTTGCTGACCGCAAGGATATTATTTTAATATCAGAATTACAAATGAATATTGACGTGCGCTTCTGACTTACAAGGGGGGGTCAAGTCAAATCATATAGAGTGTGTCATGTGACAGTGGCCAACACCAACTTTCTTATTTCAAATGGAACACCCTGTATTTCATTTCATTTTCATATTCTCACTGAAGAGCTGATTTCATCGATACACCACACGCTAGACCCCAAGTGTGAGCTCTTCAGTGAGATACAGGGTGTTCCCTTTGAAATGAGAAAGTTGGTATTGTCACATGACACACTCTGTATAATTTAATTTTTTTGAAAAAAAAAATGCGCATTCAAAAATAAAAATCGACGTGTTCAAGCGTTTTTCCCAACACACCCTCATTTATTTCTTGTCGAATTTAGTCCACACTGTATAAGTATAGAGAGAGAGGTTTATTCAAATGGAATTTAAAAATTTTACAATCATCATCCATAGGTATACTGAAGAATTAAATATAAAAATCAAGAAAATAAAAATGACAGAGGTATGAAACAATTTGAAAGCGAACATTGGACTCAAAATTCAAGTTTAAATAATACGAATGATATGAAATAATATGATATAATGTGTAATATAAATAATATAGAATATAATAAAAATATGAAATAATATACGAATATGAATATTCCAATATAATGAACTTCTATTAAACAAACACTTGAAATCATCAAATGATAAATGTACGATTTATCGAGCACTCCAAACAAATCAGAGATAGTCGGAAATTCATCACATCGAGTGCAAATGCGATAATGCTCTTGTTGTTCCAGTGAAATACGTGATGAGTAAAAAAGGGTGAACTGAAAATAGTATTCTATTGTGCAAGTTGAACAATCGGCAATCTACACCAATTCAAAAAATTATTCAGATCGACGCATATGATTATTGAAAGACAAATTGACCATTATTATTTTTTTGCATCTTTGAAGGAAACCATTGTTTATAAGACGTTGTTTTGTTGCATCACGAGTTTCATGGAGTACGAAACACAGCAAAGAATGATCCAAGAGTGAGTGCGACAATAAGTCTAATGATTGATGTGAAATGTACTAGGTTTTTTTTTTCTTCATTAATTTCACTGAAAACTACGGTAATTCTGCACTTTTTATGGGATGACTTTATTAAAAAAAAAAATGTGTACTCAAGTGTTACGATGATAACCTCTGATTCTATAAACTTGATCGTTTATTCATCCGGAGAGAATTTTCCAACATATTTTTTGTTTACAAAATATTCAATATCTCACTAATGCTAACTACATAACTTCATTTAATTGCAACAAGAAATATACTGATCTTCTACATGAGCACTTTCGATAGCAATTATAACAATAATGCATTAATAAGATCAATGAATTCCTATAATTCTTTTTTTTTCCATTTTCCAGTTTCTTGTGGGATTGTCTCTCCTCGTATCTGAAAAAATGAATGAAGTGGAAGTTTTTAAAAATTATTTCAATATATTTGTAGTAGGGACAGATTTTGTGATCTGCCCCAAAATGTCACTGCGCTTGAAATTAAACCTTTAGATACCTAAAAGAGAAATTCTCTATTCGTCAGTGACACCTTGTTTTTGAAGAATTTGGAAATACAAATATATTTAATACGAATAAAACCTCTACCTATCTTGGTGGACGTTTCGGGAACGAATCTGCTTCCGTTCTCAACACAATTAAAATATTTTCTCTTCGCAAATATTTCAATATGTTGTCGGTTATGACACTAAAAAGTGACAGTTTGGTAGACGGAGGAATTCTGGTTACAAGGTGTTTTCATTAATTGATATTAAATTTTCCATTTTCATATTCAATTTTCAGAAGTGGGTGCCAAGTTCTATCAATATCAACTGAACAAGAAGCAATATTATTGTCTCCGTTGAGGAGAATGAAAGCAGACTGTTTGTAATTCCTTGTAATTCCCACTTTTCCATTTTTCATTACTCCACAAATCTGTTCAAGAAGCATCTCAAATCTTTTCTGTGTTCCAACTATAATTATTTATTGGTATAGATTATTAACTTGTTTGATAAACATATATAGTGGCAACTCACTGTTTTTCTTTTCAGGTATAAGTTAGTTTTAGGTTTTTTGTATGATTCCAGGCTCATATTTAATGTATTTTGTTACATTGTGTCACTCTGTTATAGAACGAGCTTTTAAAGTTCTGTCTGTTGAGTGACCATGCTTATTAAATAAATAAATAAAGAATAAATAAAAGTATTCTGACCTCAGTAACTCACAATATTCACCATAATATTTGGTATTTCACAATAAAAACGTCCGCAAACCGATATTTTTTGAGATAATCCAGGAAAAAGTGTGACAATTCACCTTCTTTTTTGGGTCCGATTTGGGTAGACATCATAGCTAATCGGACTTCTATTTCTCACGCAAGATATTTTTAATGCCTTCATTAAACAATCAAGAAGTCAAATGGGAGGAAAATCATCCTCGAAGAAGTTATATTGATCGTCTTCAGCATCCTTGATGGATCTTTCTTCCAAATGGATATTTCATATCTTTCATAAATTAAGTATCTGCGATATTTTGAGTCACAGAACTAATTGTTCTGACACAGATTCTCATATGACAGTGCCTTTCTTATGAAAATAGCCTCCAAGATGCTAAAGAACGGTGATTATCATTGATTCCTTGAATGTATGAGGAAGGTACAAAAAGTATCTTCTGAAAAAATTAAACTCCGATTGACTGTAATGATGACACTTTTTCCTGGACTATGAATATAGGTTTGTGCACGTTTTATTTCAAAATTCGGGTTTCTGAGGTGGAATACGCGAGTACAATTTTTTTCTGGAAACCAAAACCATCGCATGATAGTGCCAAATTACCAAAACTATATTGCTGAGTATAATCAAGGGAACTATAGCAAAAGTCTCCTGAAAGTGATAATCAATTGCAATTTCATGAATTTCTAAGTTGCTGCACATTATTATTTTCATAAACGTGTATTCTCGATAACTACTGCATTGAATTTCAAAAACAAGGAAGCGTTGGTGAGAGATTTCGATTACCTTCAAAATGATGTATCACTTGACCCCTCATCCTATTTAATATTCAAGGGTTGGAGCTCACCCTTCCGAGGGGTTTGAGGTGAAAGAAATGAAAACATGCACAAAATATTTCTCCCTCGAAATAAAAATCGCCGGTTCGAGCGTTTTTCTTTCTGAGAACGATAACTATGTCAAATCGGCCCTCTTTCCTTTCCATTGGGCCACCCAGTATTATCAATTGCATGTGGCTTTTATACTAATGCTATACTAATCATGAATAGTAATGTTTTATCATTTTTATGTGAGAGCAATCAATCACACGCAGTGCATATTGAAACGTCTTTATTTAATTGGCCACCTTTCGTTCACTCATTTTATATCCGCAAAAATGCGAGGAAACTTTATCTGACACATTTTCCAAAGAGCCTAAGAAACTCCAAAATTATGGAGTATATTTTCATCGCGAAGAGCATGAACCATTTTCATTTCATATAGCAAAAGTGAGAATTTACCTTTTGGAATAACTCACAAAAACTTGTCCTTGATACTCTAACTTACTTACTCAAGCGGGGAATTCTGCTCCTACTTTTAATTCTAATTAGGGATGCCAACCGTTCTTTATTTGAAAGAGTAGTTCTTTAAAGTAATTTCCTTCGTCCTTTTGAAAGGTGTCCTTTGAAATCCGAAAATGAATAAATGCATTTTATCGTATCATTGAAGATTAAGACATTTTTATATACGAAATCTTTATTAATAATTATCAACATCATAATCGTACCAAAAACCCGAGCCAAAACCTGCATAGTTACCATAATTTGATAAGTTATAACGGGAGAACGTTGGATACCAAATAATATCAGAACTAGTTTTCATGAACACGTTATAGTACATTAAAACGTAAGTTGCAGAAGGCAATATATTCTAGCACGAGTCCGAAATTCGGAAATGAGATGCGTAGCACCGAATTTCCGAACGGCGAGTGCTCGAATGGCCTTCTGTGACGAATGTTTTATACTATTTTCTCTGTTTTGGCTGTATTTTGTTGATTTTGAATGCATATTTTCCTAATAGAAATCAATTACTACGTAGGAAAACTTCAGCAGAATAATTAGGTTGGCAAAAATGAATCGTTTCTGGCAGTTGACTAAAATTTGACACGATATAGCGGAAATTTTCATAAATTCAAGAGCTGCTCCAAAAATTCGTAAAATAAACCTATCAGTGTATTTCCTATCAGTGAATTGGAATGTCATCAGATGAATTTCAAGGGACACCGCCTGAATTGCGGGAACTGGCATCTCGTGCGGCACATAATTTATTACCTGCCAAATCAAAACGTACATATAGTTACTGAAAATATTATGTTGATGGTATGATATCTCATGGTTTGAAAAAATTCCTTTCGAACAATGACCTACCCTCGGACATACCTATAATTGCTTTGTTCGAAGGTTGTTAGTCTCAACTGTGAAAACAATAACTATATACCATTCTTATTTCTCCAATAGTACTTCCATTGAAGAATTGTTGTGGGTTATTGCTATAATAATTGTTTCCATTTGCTGCAAGTGCTGCAATTCATACGAGTGCAAAATGGCCATTTTGTTGCGAGTTGCATACTATACTTTTTCTATGACAACATATCGTTCACGTTTAATACATGAATACATTGCAAAAACTCCAAAAACTCCAAATGGGCTTTCTATCAGATGCAATGGAAACATCGATTGCTGTTAAGATCTTTAACTTTTTGGATTTGTAGCCTTCACACTGGCGCTTGAGGAATGCTTTCAGTTTCAAATATTTGGCAATATGACCACAAAGTGGAACTATTCATTTTTTTGGCTAAGTCGCCATAATAAGCCATCAAAACGTTCTGGGAAAACGATTCCGTCTTTTGATCTACCCTCCATTCCAAAAAGAGGTTATAAGCGCGTTGATACATACTCTTTAACGTTTCCGGTGATAAATTCAGTGTTGTTACCTTCGCTGCTATTATGTTCGGGAGTGTCAAATCAAGGTCAATATCAGTTTCCATTTTAATTGATAGTTTTTATAGAAAACAACTATGAAATTACTCGTTACCTACTAAAACTTTGACAGAAACGATCTGCTGACATTTCATTAATTTGTCGCTGGACGTCATAATTTGACAAGCCGTAGCCGTCGTGATTTCAGAGTGAACCTAGACCAAGGTGGATATAGGATGGTGAAATAACTCTTCAATTGTTTCTTTCCAAAACATGTAGACCTGTCAAACGACCTCACTAAGGCCGCACCACTTGAGTATAGATGGCGATACGATCGTCGATCCGGTGAAGTCAAATCCGCTTTTACTGATAATGACGGATACTTGACAGTGATGGATAGCTAACAGTTCAGTTTTTACATTTATGTTGAATTTCGAATCCACATCGTGTTTCCAGCATTTCCAAGATAACCTTCGAGATCGGCATAGGTCTACAACTTTTTCTAGTGGCTGGGTATAGGGAGTTGAGACCCCAGTCTTTATTTACATCATGACCTAGACCTAACACGTAATATTCCATTTCGCATTTGTTGCTTAGCAACTTGCCTAGCAACCGATGAAAAAATGATATTCTGTACAAAATGTGCTTGTTTATGATTCAAGTTACGGTTATAAAATGAACATTTATCGAGGTTGTCGTAGAAAAAAACCTTTCTGCTTTTATTCTAGCATCGCCGTTGTATCTGGATCATTATCTATTCAACATCCCATTACACCATCCGCCCACCACATAAATACGCTGAGGTCTCTTAAGACTTTCCAGAGGGCATATAGGTACCATGCTAAGACTGTAAAAATGTTGGTAAATCCCCGAGCTCTGATTTTCGATTCGTTTTATACTGTATTCTGCAGTATTATGTGTTTATTATTGAGTTTTTACGTAAAATTATAAATATGTATGTACAAATCTAAATATGTGTTGATCTCATATTGATAGAAATGATTTTTATCGATTGATAGCGGATATTTAGTGAGTAAATGAACCTGAAATAAAATTCAATAGCCCAAAAATGTTGTTCGGGAGCAGTGGATGTTTTTAAGAGTTGTACAGTGGCACTCAAAAATATTTCAGAATGTGTCCTTTCTTCCATTATCTTTTATTATTACATTGAATGTGAACTAAAAGCTCATTTTTATTCATATCAGCCACTGTTGTGGGTCAGGCAAAAATAACAGTGTTCGAATATAATTATAGAGATATCATACTTCGAGAAAAAGTACAGATTCAGTTTTTATACGTAATGGTCGAACGAACCGAAAGGATAAATTCGCTCTTAGAGCCACAAAAAACAACTCGCAATCACTTCACCACGATATGTAACCTCTTGTGCACATCGAGTTTCAAGTGACTGCCTAATAGCTTTCGAAAAGCACTCTCAAACACATTAATTTATTTTCGAAAGCACGCATATCACATGTACAGCTAATTGATGTAACGACGGCAATGCTTCAGAAAAATATCCGAACCGCTCTAGTTGTCACATGCACATAACTCACGTTGATGCGACACGCTCGTAAATTAAACTCCGTTTTTCCCCTAGTGGAACATCTCGAAATCGATCAACGAAAAAGTGGCACAACCGCGCTTCGTTTACTTGCTGCATTCATGATAGGAATTAGCAATAGTATATTACCTAACAAGAGTTGCATAACTCCACGAGTGCGTAATTGCATTGCAACTCGAGTTTTGTACTATACTTTTTCTACGACCACAAATACAAGGATATTCAAATAATTTGCGCCATATGGATAACAATTTTATCATCAGTATTTCGATATTTCAGAAGGGTTTACAAGGAATTTTGATCGATCGTGAAGTACCATTATTTCCGACATTGTCAGAAAAGTTTTCTGCAATGCATCATCTTTTATCTGGATTAAAATTTTCTTGACAAATCACGAATAAAATTTGTTATGTTCATATTATGAAAAAAACATTTTGACTCACTGTATATCCTTTGAAGTTGGCTGTGTATGTATGTGGGTATAAAGATAAGGTATTGTAGTCGAGGTCTCCATGTATGGGTACCTATATCGGATGATCATCTGAAAGGCTAAATCGAGGGGTAAATCACGAGGCAAAAATGGGTACACTAGACTTCCTCTGTCAAAAGACTTCCTGGAATTCCCAAAGACTACCCAGACTTCCCAAAGAATTCCCAGACTTCCCAAAGAATTCCCGGACTTCCCAAGGAATTCCCAGACTTCCCAAGGAATTCCCAGACTTCCCAAGGAATTCCCGGACTTCCTAAGGAACTCCTGTCGTGGGTACACCGGAATTCCCACGTGATTCACCCCTCGGGCGAAATGAATCAACATGAACTGTGTGTAAGGAGAAGCTTCCTGCGATTGTTTTTTGTTCGTAATCACCAACTTTCTTACACAGGTCGTAGAAGAAATATAATAATGAAAATTCCACACATGTGATCTTTAACCAACCAGAACGTGTATTTCTGTCAGATCGGAAATTTTTTCCTGGTGGGTACTCAACAGCGAATTATACTGGAAATTTTTTTTGACGTTTATGATGACAGAATATTTTTTTTTGACAATCTAATTTTTATTTGTTTTCACACATGATAATTTTGATTAATTTCAACAAAAAGCTTAAATGTTTTCTAAGTTCGTGGACCATTATGATTGATGTTCATATTGAAAACGCAATTATTATATACTATGGCAGGTTGATTCGAAGTTGCTTGCTCTTGATTTAGAGATTCTTGGACTGTCTTCGCAGAAGTTGAAGCAGACCTCATCGCGTCAATTATATCCTGATGATGGCCCGAGTCAATTTGCAGATATGGTTTCATGGAGTGACTGCTTCCATGCCCTGTTATCTTAATTAATTGTTGTTTTCCAATTCTGTTTTGCAAGAACTTGATAAAGACGAAAATTGATGTTGTTAAAACACATTTGGTGTGGAATTTCCTTACCGAATACCACACGAGGTCAAATTAAATCCGGAAATTTTTTGACCTCTAGTGGTATTACTAGTGACAATTCAACTGATGTATCGAAGAATCGCATATGCCACAGTGCAATTGTCAGTTTGACAGCAATTGTTTCTTTCCGAAAAATATATAGACCTGTTAAACAACCTTACTAAGGCCGCACTGACTTGAGTATAGATGGCGATACGATCGTCGATCCTGTAAAATCAAATCCGCCTGATTACTGTCAAATGTCCAAATTCCTCTTCTTCTTCTCGTGCAATTATAATGATAATAATAATAATAATAAAAGACTTTATTCATATTAATGGAAGGGCGAATTGTTCCTCAACATTGTTTTTCAACATAACCTTACAATGGGTGATTTTTCTGTTTTCGTCCAAAAAAATATTTCTGAGCAAACATTTTTATTCCAGATTACGTAAAAACCATTGAAAAACAATCCTATCTTCAGTTTGATATATTCATTTGTGAAATATTTGATTGTTGCATATACAAGGTGCCCCATAACTAAATATATGACAATCTCTCGGGAGCATACATAGGAGGTCAAAATGACACTAGTTGGTCATATAAAATGTTTTCCTTATGTCACTCCTAAGAGAGATATCGAGCCTGAGAGGCATACCTAAGAATTAACGTAGGAAATAATAAAAGAGTTGTTTCACTGTCCTATATCCACCGTAGTCATTTGTGATTCGGCTACCTCGGTAACAATTATTCATTGAGAAACGAGTTTACCTGGTATTTTTTCAATATCATTGTTCTCTCGATTTATCTCGGGAACCGTTAATTTTATCGAATTTCTGCATAAAAAGTGATCGGGAAGATGAATGGAGATCACTCAGTTATCCTGACAAAAAGTGAGTTAATCATCACGTTCGACTCTCCTATAATCAAAGTTTATTATGTATATATTCTGTATCCTTTGATATTCAAGCAGATGGTTTATTTCAATTCGATAGAGGAATATATTTATATTCTTCAATATAATTGCCTCATCAATACCCTTTCTTTCACTCACATTATGTAACGTCGATGTTTTGTATATAAGTATCGATGTTTTTTGTTCGCTATGCCCATCTCTACTTCATACGGTTAGTTTCCACAAAATAAAGTTCGAAAACGCCATTCGACTATGACACGTTCGGCACCTATAGATTCCCAGGGAAATTGCCGGTATCTCCAGGAGGTATTTTAAAAGCGCTCTCATATTCAGGTCGAAGTGCTTTCATGGAATTTAAGAGAACTGTGAAACCAAAGGCGGTCTCATGACACAAAGAACATCACCAAAGATATGAGAGTATATTATTAGGAACATATGAAAAAGAAAGAGCTGTAGATTCGTCTGGATGTGCAACAAAGAAATATGATATTTTGCCAACAGTCAGGTGATCACTGCTGGAAATTTCCATTCGATGAAAAATACGTTCGAGTGAACCAATTTACACGGAAAAAAAGGATTTGTTAATTCAACCAAATATATTTGGTTGAAATTATTCGTTTGAACGAATTAAATATTCATTTCAATCATCAGTTATATTCATCGAATGACACCATACTATTGCATGGACGAAATGAGATTCTTGATACAATTCTCATAAATGCTTGATTCGAAAATACGTTGATCAAATGGAGTCATCTCCAATTCGAATTGAATAAATGATGATGTCGAATCAATTAAATATCTCTTTGGAATGAGTGATTCGAATCTATCTATTCAAAACTATTACGTATCGAACGAATCATTTATCGATTCACTTTGAACAAATGGTAATATCAATTCAACTTCAATACAGGATCGATTCAAACAACTAATTTTGCTCAATTCAAGAATATATAGTTATCAAATTGAATACGTTCTTTCCCACTTCCAGCTGATAATCATGATGAACTGAAATATAATACGCGAATGGAATAAAATATGTGGATTATGTTCGATCAGTATCAGAAATTATTGACCTGAGAATTTCGGATCAGTTTGAAACTACTAGATTCTACTTGAATATGAAGGTCGAAGATATGAAGAAATAATACATTATTTGTTCTTCAAAATTCAACAACTTCCATATCCTGAGTGTATCGAGTGAATTATTTCATTCATTTAGGTAATTATATAATTGACAATCATATTTCAGCACAATAATTTTTCTGGATAGTGAATATATTGAGTATACCTAGAAGAATATTACTTCATCACTGTCAAAAATTAATGCCATATGGGGCAATCATTAGGGTGAATGAGCAGAAATATATTATTACATAACAAATCCAATAAGCTATGGAATACCTGAAAGTACCCACCTCATTAGATCTATATGAAATTTCGATCATTTCTTATATCAGTATTACAATAATTCAGAGAAGAATGAGGAAATCAAACGTAAATTTGGTACATTCGATTGAAATACTTATATTACCATCATGGTACTAGTCAATAGATGGCTCTGTTTACAAATACCAATTGGAAGACGGTGCCAAGATATTAAATATTGGGATGGAATCACCATAAACAAGCGAAATGATATCTCAGTTTGATGACAGTTTTAGTTTGTTCAATGAATTCTTATGTTCAGTAGAACAAGAGAGGTAATTAAACTGAATCGTAATAATGCTCCGATCGAATGACACATTTTGTCAATCCAATGATGAGCTAATTTCATCCAACCGTTTACCAGAGTTGATTCAACAAAATATTCACTTCACTGATTCGAAAGTGTGTATGAATCCAAACAAAAGATTGTCTTGATATGATCATGAATTTGGTTGATTCAAACATTTCTCACATTTGGATTAACGAAATAATCACTTGGATTGATGTATTATTTTATCAAATTGATAGATACATGTTGTTGATGTGACATAGAATTTGGACGATTCAAACATTTTCTACATTCCGATCAACAAAATAATGAATTGGATCGAATCAATTTCTGCGTTGAAATGATACATAATGTAGTGGGTTGGACATTATAAATTGTTCATCCAAAGAATATTTAGTAGATTGAAACCTTAAATTCGCTCTTGAAACAAGATCAAATGTTACTCGTTTCAACAATATATTTTGTCGTGCATATATGACACTTTTATTTGGTTGATCGAAGTAAATATTGCTTGAATCAACGAATTCTTTTTTTCCGTGTACATTGTAGATTGCATTAGTTATGGGAGTAATGGGTGCATATATGAGACATGAATTATATCAAATGAAGATTACTCATCTCAATGATCTTGGTTCAGCTGTTTTAGTAACATTACCAGACAGAAAACGGAAAATATTCGAAAATTTCACTGTAACTTGCAAATTCTACGAAATTTATAGAAAAATACGCAAATCTTCGCCCTCAAAATGCCAATGGTCTATGGTGTTATCATTAATTATCAAAAAGGAAAGTGTACCATTCGGAGAATAGGTCTGAATAAGTTTGAAGCTATGGGAAAAGACATTGCCAAGAGTTTAAAATTGCCAAATTACGAATTATAGATATTTCAGAATAGCTGGACGGAGGCTCCAGGAATGAGGCAGTCCAGACTCCACATAGGAAATCCGTCACGAAGACAGACAAATGCACTCCTGGATTTGAACAGGAGAGAGCTGGAATTGGTGGTGGGGCTCCTGACAGGGCACTGCCCCTTGAACAAACATCTCAACACGATCGGAATTGTAGAAGATCCTGAATGTAGATGGTGCCTTGAGGACGAAGAGATTTCTACTCACATCCTCCCTGAATGCCCGGCGGTGGTAGCAGCAAAGGGAATACATCTTGGGGGCAGCATCCTGAACCCAGAGGATGTGAAAAAGATTCGGCCAAGGAAAATGGTATCTTTCGCCCGCGAAATTGGCCTTCTCCATGGCTGACTTACGATCCCAGGAGTTGTGCACAACGGGTCCGAAGAGGTGGCCTAAGTGCATCAGATCTCAGACCGCCCACTTTCTTACATTACATTACGAATTATATACTGAGCAATGCTTTCGGCGATCATCCAACAATTCTTGTTGATGCTGGAGATGACTTAACCACGTTAAAACGCCACGGTGGCTGGGAATCTACCACAGTCGCTGAGGGATATGTTGATGAATCGAAGAAAATTAAGCTTGACATAGCAAATAAAATTGCAAATGCAATACAGAACATACCATCAGGCATACCAACGAATTTAGAAATGGGAAATCGCGAGAAGCCGTCTACTTCAGCGTCGAGAAATTATCAATTTCGAAAAGAATAAGGGATTCAGCAATCAAGTTCTCCAAATATTCAATAATTGCACATTCAACTCCAATTACATACATCCATTCATAGGCTTCTATTTTTGACTACCTATTCGGAAAAGCAATGAAGAACAAATTCAGATATTTCTTTAATTTATATTCTGATATATCTGATAGAAAGCCCATTAGCGGCGACTACGGAGTAATGAAATATCATCATCAATTCATTTCTTTCAAAGTTTTCGCAATTTTATTAAACGTGAACGATATGTTGTCATAGAAAAAGTATAGTATAAAATTCGCAACGAAATGGCCATTTTGTGCTCATTGCATAATATACTATTTCTACCCCAAATACAAAGGATCATATTCTGAAAAAAGCTGAAAAGGCAAGAGAATCATAAATTCCATCGAAAAGTTAAGCCGTATACCAAAAAGAATACAAGATATATCTGGAGATGCCACTGAAACTGTATTTCTGACATATTCTGTTTTTCGGTAGATTTGGTAGTAAATTCGGTGTAAAGATGTCATCAAATTGTTTCTTTCCAGTGGCGGAAGTAATTTTCAGGGAAAATTTCAAAACTACATTCAATATTTGTACTGACGTGAATAAATAAAATATGGTTCAGTCTTCATTTCATAAATATATATATACATACATTCATTACCATTTCTCATTTTATTTTCACTTCTGAAAGGTAGAGGACATTATACAATCTACAGGGTGTCCTTAAAAGGTCTTTACAAAAAGCTACCACATATTCTTCAGATCAAAACAATTCGATACAAGCAAACTTACCTCAGTAAAAAGTTGCTTAGTTTGGGCGCTAGACGGCTCTGAAGTTGAAATTTTCAAATCGATTTTGCTTCATAACTTTTGAACGGCTCATGAGATTTTTTTCAAATTTGGTACGTTGGTATAGACTCATCGGGCAATGAAACTCATATCATAATCATAATGAATATCATTCCATGGGCGTAGAACTTGATTTTTTCAGTAAATAAACATCTAAAACTCCTACGCCAATGGAAAAAAATTAGTTTCAATATGAAATCTAAATTATTTAACTCATTCACTACAAAAAAGGTACTCTTGACAAAAGTCGATTCCTCTCATGGTTTCGACAAAATTTTAATTTTAGTGATTTAGAGCATAATTAATAATAAAACGATTAACAGATATTTCATAAAAATTGTTCAAAATGTTCACCATTTTCACGTATACAAAGATTTATACGACGCAAAAAGTTGAAATGTACTCTTTGCATAACTTCTTCATCGCCTGTAAGATTATTCGTCGCCTGTTGGATACGTTGCCATAATTGTTCTACAGTATTCACAGGGGTCTTGTAAACCGTAGACTTGAGATAACCCCATACAAAATAATCCATCGGTGTTAAGTCTGGAGAACGTGGTGGCCAATTCACGGGTGCATCATTACCTCTACCTATCCATCTGTCTGGGTACTGTTGGTTTAAAAAATTCCTAACATCCACCGAAAAATGTGGTGGAGCTCCATCGTGCATAAACCACATATCTACCTGATGTTGGAGTGGTAAATCTTCCAACAAATTTGGCAACGTATTTCGTAGATGTTGTAAATACATGTCTCCTGTTAATCTTTGTGGAAGTATGACAGGACCAATTATAAAATTTCCTATTATTCCAGCCCAAACGTTGATTTTGAATTCGTGTTGAAAATGGTTTATTTTAATGGAATGAGGATTTTCAATTGCATAAACGTGTTCATTATGAAAATTAGTTATTCCTCTTCTCGTGAAACAGGCTTCATCAGTGAACAAAATATTCTTTCCAAAGTTCAGATTCATTTCTCTTTGCAAATTAATGAACCTACAAAACATCAGACGACTTTGTGAATCATGGATTAATAAATCTTGAACTGGCGTCTTGTGGTATGGGTATAATAATTGTTCTCTTAGTACTTCATGAACGGCATTCCTAGAAACATCTAGTTCATTACTTATCCGTCTAGTACTCAATTCTGGATTTTCTTCAATACGGTCTAAAATTTCTACTTCGACTTCGGGAATCCTTACATAACGCTGTCTTCCATAATCACCAGTTCTAGGAGCAAAATGACCGGTCTCCCGAAGACGTCTCTCAACTGCAGCAAAGGTTGGGTGGCTTGGTACGCGACGATTTGGAAACCTTGCCGAATACACCCTCACACTCTCTCGACCATTTCCTTGACAATATCCGAATACCAATAACATATCGGTGTATTCTTCATTGGTCCGATAGTCCGATAGTCCGAAAAGTCCGATATCAACAATCAACGTCAATAAAACTCGACAAATCAACACAGATGAAACTATGGAAACCAAGAATGTGAATATCACTGTTTTCGAGCAGATAATAATAGTCTTCAGAAAAAAAAACCAGTGCTACTTATTTTCAATAGAAATAACCTATGCAAAAAGTACATCTCAACTTTTTGTGTCGTATAAATCTTTGTATACGTGAAAATGGTGAACATTTTGAACAATTTTTATGAAATATCTGTTAATCGTTTTATTATTAATTATGCTCTAAATCACTAAAATTAAAATTTTGTCGAAACCATGAGAGGAATCGACTTTTGTCAAGAGTACCTTTTTTGTAGTGAATGAGTTGAATAATTTAGATTTCATATTGAAACTAATTTTTTTCCATTGGCGTAGGAGTTTTAGATGTTTATTTACTGAAAAAATCAAGTTCTACGCCCATGGAATGATATTCATTATGATTATGATATGAGTTTCATTGCCCGATGAGTCTATGCCAACGTACCAAATTTGAAAAAAATCTCATGAGCCGTTCAAAAGTTATGAAGCAAAATCGATTTGAAAATTTCAACTTCAGAGCCGTCTAGCGCCCAAACTAAGCAACTTTTTACTGAGGTAAGTTTGCTTGTATCGAATTGTTTTGGTCTGAAGAATATGTGGTGGCTTTTTGTAAAGACCTTTTAAGGACACCCTGTATAATGTCCCAAGGGAGTTATGACCCTCTTCATTCATTAAGTAACTACGAACATAACAATGACGATATAAGATTATAATATAATAATGATAATAATAAATCGTCTTTATTCACCATGATATGACGAGTACATAATAATAGTAGATAAATAATATTAGATAACTAAACATTGGTGAATAGGCAGAGTGTCAGCCTGGGCTGTTTATAAACTCTACCTTGGTGTGAGGAAAACAAAAACAAATAAAAACAGCAATACACAATTCTTAAAAATACTAACCTGTGTGAATTTTACAATTATTGATAATAACAATGATATCAATGCGCTATACCTACTGAGTGCTCTGGTCAGGTCCAAATATAAAGGATCTATTTAAGTGAATACAATTTCAGAAGTTTTTTGAAATTATTGTTAGTATACGATCTGAATTCACTCATGGTAGATTTGTTGCGTGTTAAAAATGTATTAATATTTGAAAAAGTAATGAGCTTCTTTGAGAGATACTTAGGCTTATGGTGTAATCAAAATTTTGTGAGTGTTGGTCAAGAGGTTCATCATTCTGAGTTTCCCGAGTTTCAGCCAACCTGAATCCTTCATTTCGGAGGAAATATGGTCATATTTGCGGACACCATAGGAAAACCGTTTGCACCTATTTTGGATGCGTTGCAGTCAAGCCATAGACCTAGATTTTTCACTTCAAGAGCTGTAGGTATCATATCATCATCGATACTGATTTGTTTTGAGTGTCATTTCTAATTTTTTTGAAACCAAAATACATAACTGCGGATTTTTTTCGAATTGAGTTTCAACTCATGAGCTGAAGAAATGTCAAAAATTCTCTAAAGATCGTGATTAATATATAGTTGTGCCGAGTCAAGGTCTTGGAATGGAAATGAAAAATTTAAATGCGTGTCAGAAATGAATATCATCATGAACGAGGGGCAAATAAGTACTTAAAATTTGTACACAATATTTGAAGTAATAAAGTACTTGAAAAAACTTGAGCACTGAAACCAGTACTAGATATACCTGAGGAATGAAATTTAGTTCTTAAAATACTAAAAGTGGTACTAAAAAAAAATCCTAAATGTACTTACTTGGTGATGAAAATTCTAGTATTCGAATGTAATGTTTTAGTATTAAAGTATCTAACTAACAATACTCACTTACAATTATTCGGAATTCTATGTTGGTATGTTTGGTATGGCAAGTTCGCCTGTCGTTTATAACAAAGAAAATCATGCAAAGCACCGGAGCATTTATTTTGGCCAGACTGTATATGTAAGGGACGAGTATCCTTGGAGACCGTCTATTTTAGGCACAGACGTTTCCAGATTCTCGAGAGGAAGACCTCGAGAACGATTAGGGGGAAATTCGTTGGATTTTCATTGGATTTGCAGGGATCGAGACATCAGTCTAAGTGTTTTCCTAACGAAAGCCGAGTCAGAGGAAACTGAGCGAAATTTCGAGGGTTCGATGATTGGTATCGAAGTTCGTGCTCGATGGGAAACGTGATTGTATCTAGAAAGATCGGGATGCTGATCCAAATTAGCAGGCGGGATAATAATGTATCAAGACTCGAGTGGCAAGATGTTGCGTGTATCGAAAATCGAATTACGACGAGATATCTGACTTTTTTTTGAATTTAGGTTCTTGTTTGGATGCCATACAGACCTGGATTTCATAGTAGGGTTGTTCACTCGACAATACAGAGATTTATTCAATGTGTTATCCCGACCAAAAGTGCAAACTAAGTGAAAAAAAAAAATGGAAATGAAGAAAAGGCAATGCACGCCCATGCCCTGAGATATTGACCTTGCGGGGACTTCCTCGTGATGTAGGCATACGTATGGTATAAGATTTGAGCACACCAAACTGAATGAAACTTCACCAATGTAAATACATATCGAATCAAAATTGTCGTGGTAGGTGAAATCGACAACTTTCCTGACGTACTCACGAAACTATCCAATTTTGAACATTCTTGCGACTTAGCAGCTATCAACACTATCAATAATCAACACTATCAAATAATTCTTCGGAATTCAACAACCATCAGCAGAAGATTCCAAGTGGAATTATAAGACATCGCCTCAAGTATCGACAAAATTAACTTGAAAACTTCTGTTGCCATTTCTTTTCGTTCGGAAGTCATTTCATTCTAACGACGTTTATATACTGGGCGTTAACAGTTTTGAAATATCGATTATCGATAATCATAATTTATCGATATAATCGATTTAACGATATTACCGATATTATCGATTTAACGATATTATCGATATTGTCACTTCTGAACATGCAGAGCAATCAATCATTTCGTCACAATATTGATGGATGCTACATTTACAATAATTATAAAGTAATTTCCATGTTTTTGTATGATGGTAAAAGTTCCATTTATTTTTGAAGATTCACTTTGTTTTTGAATAGTGTTTGTTGATATTATTTCTGTATACTGTTCATAATGAATTTATTTTTCAATTTTGACCTCTTCGTCTTCTAATTTTCCATTATATACCGGATATCAATAGATTAGACGAGAACTATTGTTTTGGTCTTGTTTTTAGGAGATATCGGAATGAAATTTGGTAGATAGCCTGTTCAAAAAGAATATTTAGGCAGTTTGTCTCAGTATTTCTGGCTTCACCGGCTGACTAATCTTCTACATTTCAAATGGAACACTGATATTTTGATATTTTTAGAATTTCCAGGAATTCATAATAATATCGATAATAATATCAATGATTTCGATTATATCGGAAACATCGACAATTTCCAAGATTATCTATAATTATCGATAATATCGATAATAACATATCGAGTAATCACTATTTTTTTCCCAAATTATAATCGATAATTATGGATATATCGATACATTTTCCCACCCCTAATATATACACATTCGAAAATATGCGTAATAAACAAGGATAATTGAAGGATATTGAAGAAACTAATCATTAGATATCTAGTGTTGATTTGTTTTTGCTTCCGATTTTATGCTGAGATTTTCCTTCATTGTGATGCTTAGATTTCCTCTTGCATCTTGTTGCTTCTGATACAGTTGGCAACACCGGAAGACCTCGCGGATTGAATTTCTTGGATTGGCGTCTTTGGATATTATATATTGGAGTTTTAGTTTGAAAAAATCCTATGAATTCACTTGCACTTGGATTGCATTTTTCCAGAAAAACTAATACACCAGTTTCTTGATGTTAGGTAAATCACCCTGTTTACATCCGTGTAGTTCCCTGAGAATTTCACATCTCTGTTTTTAAATGACCAGAATTTGAGAACAATAGGTACACTGGTTATTTTTCATTGGGTGGATGACCCAACTGCAAAAATCCTCAAAGTCTTCATAGCTGACATCATCGTCATTTCCGTAAATATAAAAGTGCATAGTTCCTATGTTCTCGTCATCTATTCCAGAAAAAGCGACGAGTTTATTTTTATGGATGAACTCTCCAGACGTTCGGAAAAACATAAAATCAGAGCGAAGAATATTTCTGGGATTTCAGATGCCAGATAAAAAATAACTACCGAATAAAAATATAAATCGACCGAATCGTGGGAAGCAAACAAACAAAATAAGGCATAAAAGCGAATGGAGGGGGCAATAAAGTTGCGGATATTGTGATGGGGCGTTTTTTCTGATTGTGGATAACATTGAAACAACTTCCGAGATAGTTTTGGAAATTTTTATTCGGTGTCGGCTATGAAACTAGCCAATCTTCTCAAGGAGCGTAAGTAATATCTCATAGTCCAGGATTTTTATTCACTGCATATATTCATACATACATTCATACATACATAAAAAAAACAAGGCCGATTTGACATAGTTATTGTTATCATAAAAAAAATGCTCGAACCGGTCGATTTTTATTTCCAGTGGCAAATATTTTGCACTTTTTTCACTTCAAACCCCTCGGAAGGGTGAGCTCCAACCCTTGAATCTCAAATGGGATAAGGGGTCAAGTGAAGGTAATAGAAATCTCTTACCAACGCTTCGTTGTTTTTGGAATCCAATGCAGTAGTTCTCGAGAAAACACGTTGATGAAAATAATCGGCTGGTGATGGATATTAACGCTTTTTTCCCCTTTCATCGCTATTTCTGATTTTGTACTTAGAACGATGTTCATCTAAGAACTGCTTTATGTGTTGTTTTTTTTTTGGATCCTGTCCTATCCAACATTACATAAAGAATCATTTATTGATTATTGATCTCTCAGTAAAATGCATACCTTGTTTCGTTTCCATTGGGCCAACCTGTATGTACAGGTTGATTTATCTAAGAATGATATATTAGAGGAAGTTCAGAGCAGTACCATGGAATTTATGATATTTGTTCAAAGTGAAAAACCAAAAGATAAGCCAGTGAGTAGCAAGGCACTTCCCTTTCAAAACACAGACTGAGCGATCTACTTCGAGTGACCTCCGGGTATTGTCAAATGCAACATAATCGACAAGATATCCGATCTGGGCATCAGAGTAGAAAGAAATCTTACCAAACAATCGGTGACAAGAAGAAATTCACCCTGGGAAACTGATGCAATCATTTTTTCTCAATAAAAATAAACTATGATGATTTATAATCTATTGATATTTCAGTATGTGAAATGATGGCGCAGAAAACTTAACTTGGTAATCCAAACTGTATTCATTGGATGGTCACTATAATTCTCCCTATACGTATTTCCAAAGGTTTCATTGTTATCCATATTTTTCATTTTGATATGAAACAAACAAAAAAAGCGTTGGAAGTTGGTGTAGTAAGAATTATAGCGAATCCGTTTGAAACAGGTATAGGGTGAGTTATAGCGGAAAGATGCAGAATCTAATTCTCCATCCGACCATCCAATAAATACAGGGTGTCACATTTTTCAAGAACGAACTTTTTCAACTTTGAAAATGATGAATTTGGTCGTCCACTTTCAGATACCCTGTATGCGATAAATCAATTGGTAATGTGGATTTCGAAAGAATCATCCCTTTGCTTCCGTCTACCCCAGAAGTACTTATCAACAGTTGAAAATAGGTAGAAGTTGCAGTGTTGAAAATAGCTATAGGAAAACCTGATGGAACTTATCATGACATTTTGACATTGACAATGAGAAAGTTGATGGTGACATCCGGTACAACCGGAAGTGGTATGACCTTGAAAATATTTTAAAATGAAAGAGAATTTTAAATAACTCTGAAGTCCAAGAATTCAGGAATCTAAGTTATTTCTCACCCTGAAAACTTCTGACGAACGGCTATCGTGAGAACCCCTGTACTATATCATATCTTCGTGACAAACAGTGCTTCTCAAAAGTGTCTTTCCCCCCTCTTATCTTTGGAACGATTATACATAAACAAGTGAAATTTGGAAACTAAATATTGAAGGTTGTACTTTCTTTAAGTAAATACTGATTTTTAAATCTGTGATTGATATCATAATGAATGGAATTTGAATTTCAATGTTTACTAATGAGCCATTAAAACTGCAATAAACACAAACAAAATTAGTATCATTGAATAGGTTTTTTCGATACCTTTCAAAAGAGATGTCGCTTGCCGTAGAGTTCCATTTAAAATTATTGATCACAATGGCCTTGTGACGTCATCACTAGTAGGGAAGTTTACCACCTTCAATATTCAGATTCCAAATTTCATCACTTGTCTATGTATATGTATAATGTATAATATCTTATCATATGTATAATGTGTATCATATGTAATGTATAATGATAAGAAGGGGGAAGGGAACTTTTGAGAAGCACTGTATAAGTACGGAAATATTGCAAGGTGGAAACAAGCTTTTTTGTGGGACCCCATTCGGACTTCGTGTTTATGTCCCTCGCACAAAAAATACGGATAAAACTGAAAAGGCGCCGCGGAAAGAATATGTCTTCCGATGCCATGAAAGAGCTTCCGTAAGAAAAAGCCGTAAAAGGCTACGGGATCTAGAGCATATTTTCTTTGTGACGCGAAAACCCAATTGGATTTATCTCTCTCTCTCTCCTCTTCTAGACGTTTTTTATCCTTTGCATACAGGCCTCTCTCATATTCTTCCAGTTTTCCCTGTTTTGTGCCACTTGGTACCAGTTAAGTCCTGCTGTTCTTTCGAAGTCATCATACCATCTTTGTTGCTGTCATCCGGTGCTTCTTTTCTCCCCCGAATGTCTCCATCTTGTTGTCTTTCAGCTCCAATTTATTGTATTTCGGGCAATGGATGTTTCACGACCGATTGATGGAGAAACACTCAGTCAATTTGGCCCAGTTCCATTTGAGACTACCTATTCGCCTCACTAGATCTTCGGTCTTGATTCTATTTCTTATCCACTCATTGTGATCTTTAAGCGTTATTATTAGCATTTTCCGTTCTATTGATCTCTGGTGTATCTTCGATTAATTGAGGATTTTCTTTGTTAGGACCCATGTTTGACATCCGTGGGAGAATGCATCCCATGTAACCTTGATTTTCAGTTTGAGGGTTAGGTTACTGAATGGGAGATATTCATTTATTCATTTATTTATTTATTTATTTATGCCTAGTGAAGTCTTTCCTGATGCTTACAACCTCCAAACATTCGAGAAAAATTCCAACACCTTCCTTCTCTCCCAAAATTCCACCGCTGGCTAACACGATGTTCATCGAACATCAAAGGTTTCCCTTTCGTGTTGTCCACAGATGAAAAAAAAACACGAATTCGTCCGCGGCCAGGAAGTTTCCTAATCGATTTTTTGCCCCAGCAAAAAGATTCGGCTAGTCGGAGGCGATCATTCCGACATTCTCTCGGTCGATAATGGCCGAACTTCTTCAGCGCGAACTTTCGATGGAGTCGTTCGGGAGTCGGCCAGATGGGATTACGCGACTCCGTGTTTTCTTTACCAGTTTCCGGAACTTCGGAAAGCCAATTTGGGAGCGAAGTGTTCATTTCATTCGTTATAGAAGCTAGTACCCAGCTAGTTATTCAGCTGGACGTTCAGTTGTTTTCTGAGCAGTTTCCGCACATGAAAAACGACTTGATATTAGAAAAATATCACTTTCCAACGAGTTATGTACACTGTATTTTCTACGACCATAAATGTTTCGATCATTATCATTCCAATTTTCACCCCATTCGAAAGTAATTCTAATTTCTTGAGTCGTCGACAGCTACCACGCAACCGAAAATACAGTTTTCACTAACGAGAGAACCCGAGCGCAGACCCTTTTTATAGTTTGAGTGACCTATGTCAATTTCATGAAAACAAATGTGTGCGCCAATGAGTTGTTATAAGTTCGGCCCCTTCTGAACTTCACTCAATTGGGCCAACGTCAACTGTATTGTTTGACATTGGTAATGTTTTCTTATTTTTTATTTAGAAATAAATAATGTAGTGGCAGTGGATTTATAAACTTCACAAACGCATCTCGAAGAAGGCAGGAAGGTATAGTGGATTCAATTATTTTCCGAAAAGTTAGGATGCCAAATCGATCCAAAATTTAAGTATCATATGTGATGATACCAGCATAGTAAAATTTCCAGGTAGAATTGTGAAAAAATCGATTTATGCTAAAAGTGCTTCGATCAGCTTCGGATTCGATACGTTAATAATAATAATAATAATAATAATAATAATATGTCTTCATTAATACCAATGGTACAAAAGGGCGGAATATGAGTAAGTCGTAAAAAAAGCACTTTTTTTTCAACAATACAACAAAATATTAAACGTGGCGTACCATTTCGAAGCTGATATGTGAAATCTGTATTTGAATGAAAAACAAACTGAAAAAGTGGATATCAATCAAGATTTTACAAAACAAAAAACATCTTTTGCATTTATAGTTTCGACAAATGGTTGACAAGTTTGCAATTGGACAACCCCGATGAAAACCAAAAGTGAGGTTTCCTCTTTTTCATTGCAAATAAGGTCGACTCGTATATTGAACTCGTATATTGAAGAGCGATTGAAGATCTCGAAAATATCTCGATCATCAATCGACTTCATTAATGTGAAATATGTGTCATTTGAATGTTATCCATATTTAATATTCAGTTATTTGGGTCACTGTATAGAACCTAGAAAGCTTCGTCTGTGTAGTCAATAAAGTCTAGATTCCGGTCACCTATAATAATTTTATTTCTTTCCCAAAAAGATGCGAACAAGATCACACGACCTTTTATATATATATATATATATATCATATATACGCTCATAATGGCGGGAACAGTAGTTTCTAACCTAACATCGTGATCCTAACTCTAAGACACAGAACACAAAAATTGACAATAATATGACAGCAACGGATCGATGCCAACTTAAAATATAGCGCCAAATTCAAACAGTAGAATTGATAATACATCTGTTTTCGTGTTGTAGCAAAAAAACCTAGAACGATAGAGTTAAATAGTTTTATATAGGCACGCAGTCATTATTCTCCCGTCTTGTTGTATGTATCAAAATAAAGTGGAAATGGAGTTATTCCAGTGTTTAACTATGTGTGTAACGGCACCCTCCAATTAGGGTCCAATATGTTACAATTAATATACTGGTTGGTTAGATATCTCTCACTCTCTCTGCTGTTTGACACTGTTCAGTGACAAAGTGACAAACGAAAATTGTAGACTACTGAGTGTTTCCCCATGAACCGGTCGCGAATCTACCATTGCCCTAAGAACAATTCGCCATCCGCTTCTCAAATTCGAGTATGACCAATTCACTCCGGTATCGATTCCAGATGTCCGGTACGAGTACGTGGTGGACCAGCAGCCGATTGGGCAGCTGCTGTTCGAGTTGTGGTGCGAGCAGAAGGGCGCCGCCTACCATCGCTGCCTCAAGTTCTTGGACGCCGCCAAACGGTACGAGGTCGAGACGGACGAGCGTCGGCTCGAGCTCGCCAACACCATCAAGGCCAAGTTCATCCGCGGGCTGGACGGCGAGGAGAGGATCTCGCTGCCAGAGGTCGGTATCGGGATTCGTTCCAAGGGAATGTTTTATCCTTCAGATGGAATCTGCTTGGAACGAGTCCTTCCCATTCTTTATAACAGTAACTTTTATTCAGAGGTCGACTGGTTGGTTCTAGATTCTATACTACAGCCTAGGCATGCCAAAACTTTTGTCAAGGAGTATAGAGTTGGAGTTATAGTAGAGACTTCAGAACATACAATCATTTTTGCCAAGGAGTGATTCTCCATGGAAGTTTCCAACACACTTCCAGTATTGTAAGAGACTTCCCGTAGAGACTTCAAAACTTGCAGATACCCTCAAGACTAGCAGCTCCTCTCAAGAATTCTTAGTGACTTTTACTGACAAGTTCTTCCTAACGTTGATATTAGAATTATATAGATATCACAATCATTTTTGTGAAGGAGTGATTCTCCATGGAAATGTTCAACACACTTCCAATACAGGGAGATATTCCCAGTATATCTCAATCCTCGAGAATTGCAGTTACTCTCAGAGCTTCCAGTTACCCTCAAGAATTCTCAGTGACTCTCACTGACTAAAACAATAATTATCACCTAGTAATATCACCTCTTTGATGATGACCGTTCAGATGCTTCAGAATCTGCTTGTAGTAGCCTATCCTTTTCTTTAGGAAACTGTCCTTTTTCGTAGAGGTTGATTGTACACTACAACCTTGTGATTCTTCATGAAAATGTTAGTTGCAGACTCTCAAGACTTCCAGTCACCTCAGGACTTCCAGTTAATATCAAGACTTCCAGTTACCCTCAAGATTGCCAGTTTCTCCCTGCCCGAAATTGGTATTAAAATTTTTCCCAGGGAATGGTATCTCTTTGATGTTTACCTCCCTTAGATGGATTCTACTTGGATTGAGCCTGTTATCGTCGACGTTGATTCTACACTAGACCTTGACATATATTGAAGCTCACAGTTACCCCGATGATTTCCAATTACCCTCAAGATTTCTAGTTTCTTCCAACGATTTCCAGTGACGTTTGATGACTTTCAGTGCGTCTCATTGATATCTAGCGTTCCTCAATGACTCCCAATACTTTGAGCTGGTGTGAGCAGATGAAAATGGGAAATACGATATTCGAACCTTACTGTACATTGTTCGGTACAGTGCATCTCATTCTGGTTGGGAGTCCCGGGTTCCTTTCGGTTTCCACCTTTCTTTCCTACTTTTTTTCAATTCAAGATGACCTAATCAGATTTTCTTAAATTTTGATCTCGAGATGACTTGAGCTGATTCGAGCAGACAAAAACTTGTAGTCACCATGAAAAATCTATACATAAAATTTTACGCGAATACTTTCAGTCTAAACAATTTCCAGTGACTCTGAACGACTTTGAGTAAGTCTCAATCAATTTCAGTTGGTTAGAGCAGATGAAAACTGGAGCATCTTTATTGTAGAACACCCGAAAAATCCACTTCTCGAGAAATCTTCCAATTTACTTGACTTGAATTAACTCACGACATTTGTATGAATTCAAAAATGCTTTTTTGCCATATTATGTTGTGTCATAATATGTAAGAAACGAACTTTAAAACATTCAGTGTCTCTCATTGATTTCCAGTGACTCTTAATGACTACCAGTGACGCCTAATCACTTCTAGTAACTCATTGGCTTACTTCTAGTGACTGTTTGTGACTTCCAGTAGCTCTCAATGACTTCTTGTATCTTGTCAAAATGACTTCCAGTGACCTTTAGTGACTTCAAGTGACTATTAATGACATTCTGTAACTCATTAATGACGTCCAGGGACTTTCAGTTACTCCCAGTGACTCTTAATATCTTCCAGTGACTTAATATATTCCAGTTACTAATTAATGACTTCCAGTGACTCCCAGTGACTCTTAATATATTCCAGTGACTGATTAATGACTTCCAGTGACTCTTAGTGACTCCCAGTGACTCTTAGTAACTTCCAGTGACTCGTGATAACGTCCAGTTACTCTTCATAACTTCCAGTAACTCTTTATAACTTCCTGTGACTCCTAATAACTTTAAGTGACTCTTAGTGACTTTCTGTAACTCATTAATGACTCCCATTAGTGACTCCCAGTGACTCTTAATATCTTCCAGTGACTCGTAATAACTTCCAGTAATTCTCTTGACTTACAGTAAACTTGACACTAGAGTCATACAGATCAATTATCATTTTTCTTTCATTTCCAGGTGGGTTTCGCTCTGCCATCTTGCGACAAACTCACCAACGGCCACAAGGACCTTTTCGCGCCGTGCGTCGAGGCGGTCAAAGAAACATTGGCCGGCGTCCCCTTCAAGGAGTTCACCAAATCGATGTACTTCCACAGGTACTTGCAGTGGAAGTGGCTCGAATCTCAGCCTGTCACCTACAAGACGTTCCGCATGTACAGGGTGCTCGGCAAAGGCGGTTTCGGTGAGGTTTGCGCCTGCCAGGTGAGGACAAATTGCAATATTTATTTATTTATTCAATATAATCACATCCAGCAGGCTCAAGAGCCCGTTTACAGGTGTAAGTGATACAGAGAATATATAGATTTAGTTTGGAATTGAGCTCAGTACAACAGTTTTGAATTGTGCAAAAGAAGAGATGATGTAATATGTTATGAATGGTAATAATGGTATGAAAAAACCTAGGTTTTGCGTTGTCTGGAAATGACATATTCAATTTGATTGGTGAACGTGAGTTTTTTGTCAAATGTTTCGCCAAATAATCTGTTATATGTCAAAACTTCATAGCTGACTATTGATGAATCACGTAAAATACATAGGCCCTGCGACGGATCCTTGTGGAACACCCGTTCCAACCAAGTTTATTTAATATTCACGCTCAACAGTTTACATACGAGGCACGAATTCAAACCATACTGCAGTTTCAAGCCGTCGCTTTTTCTCTCCGACAGCTTTTCCATATTGCGTCGGGAATATTCGCGAAAAATATGAAAAACGTGCCCGAAATATCCATCGGAGACACGGACACGTATTCTAGGTCGACGTGATCGCACCTCTGGCATTTTTATCGGCTTGTTAGTATTCAGCAAACAACTAAATGTATTTCTATGGCTCGGTCATTATAACGCTGTTTGATACCAAGACATCAAAAATGATGATTTGGTATCAACCAACAATCATCAATAAAACTCAGGGAGTGGAGGATACAATTTCTTTATTTGATGTGTGGGAGTGTTTCACTTCGGGTGTTATTATTAACTATACAGTGTCCTCCTCCGGAAAAGCCAATAGCAGGTACTGAATGAAATCTTACCTTCAACACCGTTGAATATACCTAGGGTCCCTCCAGGTATCGATACCAGAAGTTCACATGCAGGACAGATCTGTACTATCAGGAATATAATAGAGAAAGACAATATCAAGCTATGGCATGAGCAAAGAAAATGTTGGCAGGAGGAGAATGGGCTAAAATAAAGATACTCTCACTTGGTCAGTTCTTAAATTAGGCAGTGGCCCCTGTAGTTAATCCCAGAACGGTGCTCGATGGGCTGGATCAATGACTTAGCCTAAATCAATGTCTAGCCTATTCGTATCTTCCAGTTCTAGAGGTACAGTGCCAAGCGGGAAACGATAGAGTGGAAAGAAATAGGGTGAGCAAGCAGGTCAAAGCAGCGTAAAGCAAGCAGGTTAGAGGCAGCTGAGTTTACGTACAGCCTAGAGGTATCCAAAATTTTGGCCCTGCAAGTGTAGAAAATTGCTATATCTAATAGAGTTTGGAGCATTGAGCAGAATTGGGCAGTAGCTTAGTTAGACGCACAACATACCTGGATGGGGGGTGGCCAGAAGCAGCAACTACGGTGAGTTGAGAAAATTAATGTTATAATCAATCCTAATGAGAAATTTTTATCCAACAGGTACACTTGGGTAGTCAGTGGACCATCCTTCGACTACAATAACTTCTCAGAAACGTTTGATTATTCAGGAAAAATCCGCAAAAATGCGACAGCACACTTTATGTCTACCAACACAGGTTATCCCAAAATGGCCGCTTTTTCCCAGGCTCGCGCCAAAATATCATAGTGGATCCATTGGTTTTTGTGTTTTTAGGTTATGAATCATATCTATGTACTGAGCAAGGGAAGAAACTGTCAACCCAATTTGCTCAATTTGACCTTCACGAAAATTCAAATTGTAGGCCTATTATTATTGTTTCAATTTCTGCTAATCTATATATTTCAATTAAATTGATAGTATTTCAGTTTATAGTTTGCTTTCTGCCTCTATTAACTGAAACCGTAACATCATTTCGGAAGAGACTGCAAATATTTTTTGTCATTGGAGATTGTATTTCAAGCGCAATGACATTTTTTCGTCCATGTATCACATCGCGTTACAGCTCTATAGAGCACGGCATAATCCTGATATTCGTATCAGGAGAGCAGAATAGGGATAGCGTAGGTTGTATCAACCCTAATTCAACCAAACGAAAATTTTTAAATTCCATTCCCCTGACGGATTTGGTAATTAAGTATTAGAAGAGCAGATACGATTGAGGGTATACCTACGAATATACCTATGTTAGCAAGTGTACTTTTCAAGCTGGGGTATGAGGTTCGAATCCCATTCAGAGAGTATTTTTTTTTTTTTTAATTGAAATTTGTGTCTCATACAAGGCGCGAGGTTTTAGGTTGGGGTCGATTTTCAAACGTTACGTCTATATCTGTATCTCTGTAGGTTTGATTATCGCTTACACCCTGTGTCTCCCCCAAGTGCTGCCATACCAACGATCCGAAGAAATTCTCACGTGCATCTTGGTTTCATCGAACCACACAAACTTTTAATTCTTCAGCAACGAGGTGAGAAATTAAAAAAAAATATCGATCGATATAAATAATAATTTCAGAGTTTTAACATGTTCGCAATGCTCACACTCAGAAATGCATGTGCCTTCTTTATTGTGCAATTTTGCTCGCCCAAATTCCTATCTAGTTTGGTAGATGGTCTCGTCGGAGGATAAATAACGGCTCGACCCAAATTCCCCACCTGCCATCTCCTTTAATAATGTTTTTGCCCCGAGGGGTGGTGTTGTACCACGTTCGGGAGCAATTTTCTTTATTACCTGTCCAAACTCCCCCGTTCGGCTGGGTAACCTCGTTCGCTGGTATCCCCAGGGTGTCGCTCATGGCCCCGAGTCTACCAAGCATCGAATTAAGAATTCATCAGCCTTCTGTCGTGTTGTTCTTGCGACGCCGACATGAAAACGGATCTCGTTATCGTGTCATTGAAAATATACTAGCGAAAATGTATTTTACAGTCGCAGATATACACCGAGGCGAATAAGAACACTATGGAGTTGTTGGTTACCGTTCGTTCGCATGTGTATTTTGGCTGTCATAATGAATATAAGATGGGATAAGTTGATTCGTTTATGAAGCTCCACAAAATACAGTTCAAAACTCATCAGACTTGTAAGGAAAAAAATGCACATAAATCTAGAAATAAAAAACATATTCGAACACTCGGTTATATTAACCAAAAAGATCACATAAAAATGAGCCTACCTAGTTCAATAATTATATCAACCAGCAAACAATAGTTGAACAAGTTATGTCACCATACAAATTAAATTGTTGTCTTGATCAACGAAATTTGTTATCGACCAGTTTCAAGTGTGACAACAATTTTATAATATCATGAATAAATAGTCGTTTGGTTCATCATATGAACCATACAACAAAATGACTGGTAATGTACAGTAGATACACCATATTGAGATATTTTCAGGATCACTGAATTGTATAAAAACAATTGATTTTTCTTGACTTTTTTTCGAAGATCCAGAATTGGTTTATTGAAATTAAAAAAACAGATTTTAAATAAAACAGTTTATTCAACACCTCAAATCACCGACATATAAAGGTTGTAACAAAAAATTAAATATACATTTTCTCAGCGAATCCAATTCCAATAACATTGTGGAAACCTCGGTGGAAACTTATGGTGAAAAATACAAACACAATAGTAGTTCCATAGGGTTCCTCATATAGGTATTATTTATCTTTTGGAGTTGTTTTGACGATCACCTCATTCTTGAATATACCAAAATTGTAGTTTGATTCAACAATTGGGATGATATCGTTGATCAAACACTTTTCTTGTTGATTCGAAGCATACTATTTCTTTGAATGCATACAGCATTACTATTAAATATAGAAAAAACTATGGTTAGTGTTCCTCTTCGAAATACTGTAATCAGGCTAAATTTCTTGGACATTCATAGTCCAGAAATCATTTGAAAATTGTGAACAGTGGAATTGTTTCTACTAAAGTGAGAAAAAAATCATAATTACTGTGATGATACTAGACTCACTTCAAGTAGTTGGACAGAAGGGACATATTTATAACATATAAGAGAATTGATAATTCCATTCTCATATGACGGAAGGAACCTTGCAAAATTGGATGAATATGCACCCTCGTATGCACCTCTACAGTGAGCATAATAAATGTTACTTCTCAATCTAACTTGTTACTAGGCTCTTTGTTGGAAAATCGCCGAGAAGTTGGTTTCTACAATGCACATTTTTGTATGATAGCAGTTTTAAAATTGAATACCAGAAATCAAAAGTCGACGATATCGACTAATCCAGTCAGATGGGGGAAAATTCACCAACAGCAGGACATTTTGTAGCTTTGCCACAGTGCGAACCATTTGATTGACTCTCAACCACAAAACAATAGTATTTCATCATCAAGAGTAGGAAGAGGATAAACAACAACAAGGATATTTTGAAAACGACTTGAGATATTGTGATGAAATATTAGGCGTGCTAATAGATATGGGAGAAGGATACTTTGCAATACACAACGATTTTTTAGTCTCACCAGCGGCGCGCGTATTGGCACGACACTTTCTATTTTTAATGAAAAGAATAGGACAACACTGGATCCTTTAAAATTTGAACATTGTTTTCCATTATTTCCTCAACTGTAAAGAAAAAACGTGTATTTTCCATGTCAACGTATGACGCATATTTAAGTAAAAAATAAAAACCATTTCGAGGCATGTACATGTTATTATACTGGATTCGAATTCGGCGTCGTCATATTTTGCGTGGTTTCTGTGATATCCTCGAAAGTTGTTGAAAATTCAATTCCAATATATTTCTGAAACTGTTCCTGATAGACAGAAAGGATTAATTTCAATGTTGATCATGATTTAAATGAAATTATGAAAACAAGTCGCCGAAGCAAATAACTCATCATTAAGTTGAAAAAAAAAGGAAGATAGTTCATTCAAAACTAAGTGTGAAAACATAACACAACAGTTCACAACAACAAAAACAGTTTATAGTTAATTTTACCTACATGAATTTATTATATCAAATAGAAATTAAATACTGTCTGTAAGTTTTCCGAGGAGATGGTACATTAATATTCCAGCTTTTTGTGGGATTTTCTCTCCTCGTTTCTGAGAAATAGAGTAGATGTTATTGAAAATTATTTCAATATATTTGTAGTAAGGACAGATATACTGACAAATCAAAATTAGCTGAACATGGACATTACTGAAAATGGACAGCATATGGCCGATTGGGGTAATATTAAGATCACAACCAAAATCAGAAAATCAAAGAATCTGCTTGCATTCTCCTGAACGGAGACAATAATATTGCTTCTTGTTCAGTTGATATAGATAGAACTTGGCATCCACTTCTGGAAATTGTATATGAAAATGGAAAATTCGATATCAATTAATGAAAACACCTTGTAACCAGAATTCCTCTGTCTACCGAACTGTCAATTTTCAGTGTCAAAACCGACAACATACTGAAAACATTTTGCGAAGAGAAAAATATTTTAATTGTGTTGAGAACGGGAGCAGATTTGTTCCCGAAACGTCCACCAAGATGACTAGAGGTTTTATTCTTATTAAATATATTTGTGTTTCCAATTTTTTCAAAAACAAGGTGTCACTGACGAATAGAGAATTTCTCTTTTAGGTATCTAAAGGTTTAATTTCAAGCGCAGTGACATTTTGGGGCAGATCACAAAATCTGTCCTTACTACAAATATATCGAAATAATTTTCAATAACTAAAAATAAAATAAAATCCCACAAAAAGCTGAATAGAATGAAATAGAAATTATTTACGAATACATAGATGGTGTGATAACATAATGGAAATATTTGATTGTGAAGTTCATTATTTCCATATTTGAAGAAAAAATCAGTATAAATCAATAAAATAACGATTAGATCGAAAAAATCAAATTTTTGAATTTTTTCAAAAAAAGTCGTAATATCTTGCAACTCCGTTTTCATTTTCAAATGCGGTTAGAGGCTCTCAGGTAAAAATTATGAATCTATGTAATTGGATCAGAATCTGACATCGAGACCTACATAAGCGATTAGAAAATAATTTATCATTCAACATGAAAGGAATCGCGATGAGTGATCCTAACTATTCGGCGAAATTATTTATTTATTCAATCGTATCACAAGCAAACGATGCGAGATGTAAAAATATAAAACTCCTGCCCACTTGTGTATTCCAACGAGTGGGTTTGGAGTGTCATTACGCTAATGAGAAGTGAAATCTTATCGAGCGTTTTACGTCATTTCTATGTATTCCTCCGGCCTCCATGAAATGCTCCCAGCTATCGAAAGAAAAAATCATTCATAATATGATAGTGGAAAAAAAATTGAGACGTACAAAATATAGCTGGGCGAGGCAGATGAAATGTTGAGTTACTGAGAATTTAGAACTGCGGTTCTTAAACTCTTAGACCGCAGACCATAAAGATAATTTTGTTTCCAAGCCTCAAACATCCAAACATTTTCTTTTCCAATTGTTTATAGGAACTTCCATGAGCAATCAATCGAATAAATACATACAAGACGTAAAAATATTATCAATCAAGCAATAGGAAAGCCAAAACTAATACCAATTCGGACCCTACAGTATTTTTATTGTATATTAATCAATTACTAGGGAAATTAATACATAAATTCTGTCAACTTAGAAATATTTTCAATCAGAGTAGGAAAACTCAAAGTCATCTCCACAATATTTAATGCTGTGGTTGGATTAATTGTAAATGGTGAAAATGGTGAGACATGTTTCGGACATATATATGTCCATCTTCAGTCTTAACAATCGGCGTAAATCTACAAGAAATTAAGTAAGGTATGGTAATAAACCTATAGGTTATGTTTAACTCACATGGTTAGAGATGAAAGTCAATACATTAAAGTTAAAATTTTGAAATTATATAATGAAATGGAATGGGATTCAAACCCATCTATACGAGAGCCCCATTAGGGGGGTTGGCAATCGAAAGCACTCTTCAGTTGGAATTTTTGAAGAATCGAGTGATACAAAGTGATGTCAATCGCCATTTTTGTACAGTTACGAGTATGAGTACCAACTGTGCAAAATAAATTCAAAACTGAAATAGGAGACAAGGCCCTCTTTCGAGATTATTCTGTACGGTACAAGGATTAACAAGAAAACTGTATAAAGTTGTCAGCTGCCATCTATATAATTGGTTATGAAGTTAAACAAGGAGACTGTGAAAAATTTTTAAACTGTAATATTATTATCTTTGGCTGTAACAGAAAATAGTATATGGGTGTAATGAACGACTGTGTGAAACATTGTTATTTGAGCTATAATGTTGAGGAGGCAAGGTTCATAATGAAGTTATAATTACAAAAGGAATTTTAAGGAATTGAAAAATGATAGGGAGTCAAAATGAGTTTGTTCGTTTAACGAGATAGAGTTTGGATCTATTTGGGATTTATTAATTTCAAAATTTCTAAAATGTTAAGTTTATTACTTTTATTACAAATATGTAAGATTTCTAGATTATTCTTGATATCAAAATTGTGTTGGTTGTTAATTATGTGGTTGGCGAAAGAACTTTTTGAGACATAGTCTTCATGATCACGGTTACTAGGGAATTTTGAAATTATGGATGTGTGCTCATGTACCCTTTGTGAAATTTTTCTACCCGTTTGACCGATATAAGTACCTTTACAGTTGGAGCAATTGAGTTTATATACTCCTGACTTTTCCATCAGGGGGACTTTATCTTTTGAATTAATGAGATTTAAAGCTAATGTATTATTCGTATAAAATGAGATTCTGATATCAGGATCAAATCCATGAAAAATGTTTTTTAAATCATTGGAAACTTTACCTAAATATGGAATGGAGGAATAGCGAATGTGGTTGGGAGGAGGTAGCAAATTATGATTGATATTCTTAGAGACATGACGATGATAAATTTTGTTGACTATGTGTTGTGGAAAGCCATTATTGTAACCAATTTGGCGTATGATATTCAGTTCCTTATCAAAGTTATCTTGGGACATAGGTATAGCAAAAAGACGTGAAAAGAGAGAATTGAAAGATGCATGTTTCTGGGAATCAGGATGGAACGAACAAAAAGGGTTTGAATCCCATTCCATTTCATTATATAATTTCAAAATTTTAACTTTAATGTATTGACTTTCATCTCTAACCATGTGAGTTAAACATAACCTATAGGTTTATTACCATACCTTACTTAATTTCTTGTAGATTTACGCCGATTGTTAAGACTGAAGATGGACATATATATGTCCGAAACATGTCTCACCATTTTCACCATTTACAATTAATCCAACCACAGCATTAAATATTGTGGAGATGACTTTGAGTTTTCCTACTCTAATCTACTAACTCCACTTCGAGAATGGACTACTTCCTTCAATTCAATATTTTCAATGAAAAAAAATTGTCATCATGTCCGTTCAGCGCTTTCGTATGATTTAATCGAGGATTCAATAATGTTATAATTAGTAGAGACAATCAATATGTAGTAGAAAAATGACACAACTCCAGTCTGTCTTAAGTTGCTTCTTCTGTCTTCAAAGTAATCTATCTATGTTTTCAATTTAGTATCTCTATGATTTCATATTATCTTTATATAATTTCATTTTCTATTTCGGGTTGCTACTTCTTGAAGATATGGATTTAATGAACAAACAAACAAACAATTATTGTCAAACGAAATCAAACTGAATAGTAAAAATAAGATTTTTAACATATATCCAAACTTGCTTCGTTTTCGAGATAAATAGAGTAAAACTTTTCAGAAATTTTTTGACTGATTTTGATAAAACTTGTCATCCTCATCTGTGTTAGCAATGATTAGAAGGAAACTGTGAATTTCAGTGGCGTCCCAGAGGACAATGAAATTTATATCTATGGTAAAAATTGATATATTTATATCACTGAGTTTTCCAAATTCAGATCGTATTTTGCATTAAGCTGTTAAAAATACAACTTTTTCGTCTTGATATTTGGTTTGTGGTGCTAACTTTACATTGTTAACGATGGCGGTCATTCAGAGCAGATTTGTGAATATTCAAAAGGTAATTGGTTTGTCATGAAATGAAATGAATCCCATAAATCCAAATCGAGACGCATTTCTTTCCCATATTTGTTCAATGTTGAATAATGATTATTATTTGATTTTTTTTTCAAATGTGAAATTTTGATGAGTTTTTTTCTTTTAACAAAAACGTGGTATTCATTTTCATGATTATTGAGGTTTGAATTTTTTTTCTTCGATTGGTCAAAGCAGCAATTTTTTTTCTCGGAAACGACGATAAAAAATTGATAAAAAGTTGTATTTTTAACAGCTCAATGAAAATACGATCCTAATTTGCGGAAATCAGTGGCGTACAATAATTTCCACCATGAATATAAATTTGATTGCCCTTTGAACCGCCACTGAAATTAATAATTTCATTCCAGTCATATCAAATCAGCGGAAATGATTTTAAGTGATTGATAAAAAACCGATTTCTTCTGTAAAATTTTATTTCCTGTGTTCCGAAAACTAAGCAAGTTAGGATATATGTTTATGTATGAAAAATTATATTTCCACTTGAAATTTACTCTGAATGTTCGGTGACTTAACTTCGACACACCCTGATAATAAACTTTCAACAAATGATATACAAATGAAAATAAAATAATCTGAAATTGTCAATTTTCAACTTGGTTGACTGAAAACCAAATACACTCTGAGAAAGCATTCAATTTGTATTTCAGGATCGCCCAGTTATATCCGAATAATTAGACTGGAGGAAACGAGACTTCGCACCTATTTATGAGACTCTCATCTTAATAGCCACAGCCTTGGTAGACACACGACGTGAAATGTTATTACTCTTCCGGAACATTAAACTCTCGCTGAAATCTAAGCAATAATAAAATCGTCTCGTAAAACAGCTAATTCATTATTTATTTTCCGAATAGAAACACTGATACGGCGTTTTAATAGGTTTGTAAAGTTTAGGGTAACATGCATGATGTAAATAAAGACTGGTGTCTCAACTCCCTATACTCAGCCACTAGAAAAAGTTGTAGACCTTCGCCTACTTGATTTTGTCGGATTTCAATACCTTACTAAGGCTTCCCAAGATCGAAACTAGGTGGCGTCACCTATGCCGATCTCGAAGGTTATCTTGGAAATCCACGATATGGATTCGAAATTCAACATAAATGTAAAAACTGAACTGTTAGCTATCCATCACTGTCAGGTATCTGTCATTATCAGTAAAAGCGGATTTGACTTCACCGGATCGACGATCGTATCGCCATCTATACTCAAGTGGTGCGGCCTTAGTGAGGTCGTTCGACAGGTCTACATGTTTTGGAAAGAAACAATTGAAGAGTTATTTCACCATCCTATATCCACCTTGGTAACATGTTATCCTAATACACAATACAAAATGTCGACATAGATCGTTGTGTTGCATGAAAATAGACACGGCAGGGTGTCGAAATAGTTATGCACAACGAATTGCGTTGTTGCAAACTGAAGAATGTTATGGATACTACCTTACAGCAGGTGGATGTACAGAATATTCAAGTGGACTGATCTTGAATCTCAGACTTTTATTCACTCTATACTCTATCAACTAGTTACAGACATAGATTTATTTTCGCATCCATCAGAATATGATTTTGATGCATAAATGGACCTTCAAAATCGTTGAATATCCATCTCCATTCGAGGAGCGATGTTGCCAAGTCGTTTATTATGAACAATTTGGAGCATTTCAAATTAACATTCCATCATATCATTCATTATCCACTGCAGAAATTATTAAAAGTTCTATTCATTCATATACAGGGTGTTACAGAACTATGAACTTCTAGGGGTTATTCAGTGCAACAGTAGAAAACATGTGAGTAGTGTCACCACGGCCCTAAGACGCGTTAAAATTCAGAAAGACGATGAATTGCCTGAATAGGATTTAATACATTTAATTTTTTACTTTTTTACATGATATCATCAAAACAATTGTTCAAAATGTCTTCCTCCAACCTGTATACACCGATTTTATATATTTTAAATATCTGGCAGTTTCTGAAAATGACCAAAAAAGGTCCGAAATTAAGAGAAGAATTTGCCAGTCGGCAACAATGGAACGTATTCACAGATCGCCATTATCCGAGAGGCCAATACAGTGTTGTCAAGTTTACACGACGAAATGCAAATAAATTAAATATCTGACAGTTCCTGAAAATGACCTCAAGAGGTCCGTAATCTATCAGTGATTTTCGGAGCTCAGAATATATCAAAAAATTCTGAAAAAAATTAATACTTGAATAGACTCCAGGTGTAGATTCTGACTCGATGATGAAAAAAATTAGTCCACTCGCCCATTAGAATGAAATGTAATGCCAAAATACGCTGATTTTGTGATCGTGACATCAGATATTATACTATTTAATGAAATTGATTATTGACGAACTACATAATGAACGATGATGAATAATTCATGCTGAGATACACGTTTTTCATCAGTTGGAATAGTTGTGATGATAATAAAAAACACCATGTTATTTCCTCATTATTTGGGTAGATTGATAAAAAATGACTCACCTTAGACGCTTAGATACTCTTGCAGATAAGTGTTCGATTTTCTTTTGTTGATAGCCTCCATCTTGAAATCAAATAAAGAAATTTTGTATTTCGTGCATAATTTTTTTATTTATAAAAAATTGTATCAAAGCCCTTTCGACCGTTAGGTGATCATCAGTGCGTACCTGCAAGTAAGTGAATAAATTTGGAAATTAAATTTTGAAAAATTGTGAATCGAATGTGTACAATTGTACAAGAATCAGAGAAGATATCAAAAATCCAGACGAACATTATAAATGGTTACACGGCAAACATATTGAAATATTTCAGTACATAAAAATCCTGCAAAGTCTACGATTATTAGAATATTATTATCATTATTATATATCATTAGAACTTACAGACAGTATCTAGGATTATTATTATTAGACTAGCCAGCATTTTTATGTACTGAAATATTTTAATATGTTTGTAACATAACGATCATTTATAATGTTCGTATGGATGTATTTGTTCTGACGATTTAGTAACATAACTTTTCAACATTTCGATTCACAATTTTTCAAAATTTAATTTCCAAATTCATTCACAATTATTTATAAATGAAAAAAAAATCATGCACGAAATACAAAATGTCTTTCTTTGATTATATCGAAACGTGCACACAGCTAGAATCTTCACTTGTATCTTGAAAGTCTAGGGAGGGTGGTTACCCCCAGTACCCCTTCCCCTTATCAACAACCTAGTGTATATTATGGTTATGTATTAATAACAAATTTGCAGCGTTGAAAAAAAGAGCGGTTTAGCTCCCATCAGACTTCTGGGAATCCCACATCGAAACGAAGACTGTTTTGGAGCTCTAGAGACTGAACGAAATTTTAACTCTGTCCCATTTGAACTAGCCAATTTGGCATCAATATCTCCGACGGTTTAAAAGGATCTCTATGTCCTCACTGTATATCGTTTCGTTGGCTAGTAGCTCGACTAGAAAAACCCTTAGAAATACAGAAAATGATTGTCTTTCGCCCTTTTTCTCGTTCGCCTTCGAATGCGGACGGTACATTTGTTTCTAATTTGGTCTCGGTTTTTTTTTTTTTCGGGTCACCGACTGGTTTTCCTGGAATTAAACTCTAGCAGCGCCATTTATCACCTACTCTTCCGACACTCGGAGTACATCTAGTGAATAATTGAATCCTTTTAGGGATATCTAATTAAGCTGAAAGCTTAGCATTCTCTGCGTTTCCAGCAGTGCCGAACCAGAGGCGAATAATAACAATGATTGAAACACAACATTTACATTCAAGCATAATATTAACAAATACAAATAATTAATAGTTCGTTAAAAGGTTAGTTACAGTAGGCAACATATTCTAGCACGAGTCTGAAATTCGGATATGAGCTGCTAGCTTCGACAAATTTATTTATTTATTCATTAACGAACAAGCCAATTATACAGTTTTACAGAAAGATAATATAAAAATACAGAACACATACATATGTCTACAAAAAAGACTAAAACATCAAGATACAGTAGAATAAAAACGAATAAAATGTGGATTTTAAATTGACAAGAAAGAATAAAAATATTTGGATTATAAATAACTGATTAACACTGTCTGTAAGTTCTTCGAGGAGGTGGTATATTCAGTGCCACTTTTCAAAAGTGACACACTGAAAAGTGACAATTGTCACTTTTCAGTGTCACTTTTCAAAAGTGACAATTTTCACTTTTCAGTGTCAAAATCGGAAACATTGAAAAAAGTTTACGAAGAGAAAAATATTTCAATTGTGTTGAGAACGGGAGCAGATTCGTTCCCGAAACGTCCACCAAGATAAGTAGAGGTTTTATTCTTATTAAATATATTTGTATTTCCAATTTTTTTCAAAAACAAGGTGTCACTGACCAATAGAGAATTTCTCTTTTAGGTATCTAAAGGTTTAATTTCAAGCGCAGTGACATTTTGGGACAGATCCTAAATCTGTCCTTACTACAAATATATTGCAATAATTTTCAATAACTTCTACTCTATCTTTTAGAAACGAGGAGAGAAAATCCCATTAAAAGCTGAAAAATGAACTGATTAACAGTTTTAATTGATTTTTGAAAGAACTTAGAGATGAGTTGAACAGTTCAAATTTGTGGTTGTGAGTATTTGCTGTTTTCATTAATCTATTCATGGATTCATTTTGGCCATAATTAGTCCTACAAAATGGTATCTTAAAAATATCACTATTGCTGAAGGTCCTAAATATCCGGCTAGTAAAAAAGGACGATCTAAATCAATAGTATGTAGGCCCAGACGCTCAACAGTCTTTCTAACACAGAACAATCACTTCACAAGTCAATGTCACAAGTCAATGAAAGCTGACACTTCTTTGTTATTGATAGGAATATATCTGAAAAATTTTTTTCATCAAATTCTGACTGAACTTCTTCCTTGAATTCTTTTTGCTGTTGGTTCTTTCTCTTTTTGAAACAGACGGCTTCTAAATGTCCTGTTTTGTTACAATATTTACAAGTTTGTTTTTTCACGGTTTGTCTGGAATAAGAATTTTTTTTTAATATGCCCTGTTTCACCTCATGTGTGACATTCAAGTTTTGTTTGAGTTTGGAATTAGTTTTGGAAATTCGCATCCTCCGAAGTATTATGAGAATGCGACTGAGTAATATGAGTTCGTGACAGTACTGGTGCTACTATTATCATGTGTTCTCCTTCAAATAATTTGCACTGGAACCTCTTGTTGAACCACAAGAACTAGTTGAATTAGGGCTTCATAATCCATTATTTCTCGGTATTTCGGCAGCTACACAGTTTCGCAATTTTTAAATATACTCCTTGAGCGGTTCTTCAACCACACTTCTGAGATATAAGACTATGGTTAGCAATATAGTTCTATCTTTATTGTTCTACGAAACTCAAATATAAACCTACTGTCACTAGTATGAAACCATAAATATTTATATTTTAATGTTAGCAAGGGCACTCTCTTTTTTCTGTGGGGGTTTTCCCCAGTCATTGTACATTTCATTCCCCTAGCGGTTGAAATACCAATTTAGATTTCAAATATTTATTGAACCTTTATAGCTATAAACATGATTTTCGTGTCGTATACGAAATTGTCTAGCCGTAAAACCCATCAGCTGGGCCCAATAAATATTTTCTCTCATAGAGGTACGTTTAACATCTGAAGAAAGATTACTTTTTACACCTCAAACACAGTTTAATTTCCCGAAAAACTCAAATTGTTTGACCGTTGAAGGAACCTTCTCACGGCATATTTAATACCTCTCTCAAAAAGCAGTCAGTTCACATCAGTGAACTCATTTTCACTATACGCTAGAGACATCTCGGTTGTCTGCTTTGTGTTTATGTACTACTAGTTCATATAATGTTGAAAACTAACTTGATCAAAAAAAGTCCTTTCACGCATTGAAAAAGAGTAGATAATGGCAGGTACTATGGTTAGTGGAGGAAAAAAGTCGTGTGAGACAACGAGTGTGTCTGTTACATGTTAATGTTACATGAATAAAATAAATTAGTAGTGTGACATTTGAAATAAATTCAGAGTGAATGAATCCTAACGTAATTCTATGTTTGTGTTTTCATTTATTATCGTTCATGTCAAGGAATTTGAAAGAAGGCATATCCTCAGGAGTGCATTTTGAAAATTTGGCACATGCCCTGGTATCCCGCTTCCGGTCCTGGTTAGGATCATTGTGAAAACTCACTGTGAATAATTAAATTCTATTTACGGAAAATGTTCGACTTGTTCGAATTTATTGGGCCGTCAGGACGACTATTGTGATTAATCGTTCTGCAATATAAGTTCGATTAGCAGTCGGAAACACCATGAATGATGGGAGGCTGTGTCTAGATGACATACAGGGTGATCGCTTGTACGGTTTGCCAAACTTTTCTGAAATATAGGCTGGCCCAATGAAACCGAAACGAGGTTTGCATTTTACTGAGAGATCAAGGAACTGACATTGAAATAAATGATTCTTTATATAATGTTGGATAGGACAGGATTTAAAAGAAAAAATACATAAGGCACTTCTTAGATGAACATCGTTCCAACTAAAAAATGAGAAATAGTGGTGGAAGGGAAAAAAGCTTTACTTTCCATCACTAGCCGATTATTTTCATAAACGTGTTATCTCGAGAATTAAGTTGGTAAGAGATTTCGATTACCTTCAAAATGATGTATCCCAATTGAGATTCAAGTTTTGGAGCTCACCCGAGGGGTTTGAAGTGAAAAAGTTGGAAACATGTGCAAAATATTACCCCCTCGAAATAAAAATGAACTGGATCGAGCGGTTTTTTTTTCTGAGAACGATAACTATGTCAAATCGGCCTTGTTTCGTTTTCATTAGGTCACCCAGTATATCTCAATGATAACCCAATAATCTTTGATACAATCTTGAGTTATTTTCAAAAATCCGAATTTCCGAATTTCAATTTTATTTTCCTATTGATAATAATGGAGTTAAAGTAAATTGACATTATCGAGTTTCTCATCCAATGTTTCATCTTCGAGCAACCATCATTAACTTATTTTTTTCAAATACGGCCTAATATCGTGATATTAGATTCCAATGGCTCTGATTATTCTGATTTCGACGATATGCTACACATTATGGTTTTGAAGCGTTTCGAGGAGATTTTACCATCAAGTAATTTTTGGAATCTGCATTTATCATAATTCTGTAAAAAACTCTCATCCATGGAAATGGCTATCAGGTCATACAAACATATATATTGCACATTGATGTTAATGTATCAATCTTAAATAATCAATTCAGTAATGAACCTTTTTTTGACCGAATTTCGAAAAATCCAGATATATATTTTAAAAATTTCTTGATGATGGTATATCGTCGAGATCATAATGACTAGTGCCAGCCGAATCTAAAATCAAGATATAATAGGGCCGTATTTGAAAGAAATAAGTTGATGATGGTTGCTCGAAGACGAAACATTGGATCACAAAATTAATAATGTCATCTATTAGCATCAAAAAGTGCCATGAACATGTTTTTTTCAGTTTTGTTATAACTTCATCGTCAAGGCCAGAAAAAATAAAATTGAAAATCCCATAGTTCAGTTTTTATGAAAATAACTCGATAACGAAAAATCATGTCAAAGACAACAAGGTATTTTCTTAAGCAATCTTTTTACTTTTTGATAACTCTTTATGTTTGTCCGCGAAGAACTTATATGAAGTGGAATGTTTCATGCGAATTTTCGTCGCGAAAAGAAGTTTTCAATTAATAAATGAAAATGGTCCAATGTAGCTTCGAATGTGGCCCTCGTTTTCTTGAATGCACAGATTCAATCCAACGCAAGAAACTGTCTTTACGTTATGCAGGAATTGTTCCTGCGATGTTCTGAATTCTAGCCCAAAGCTCATTTTCTGAATTCACTTGAGTAGAGATACCTTACTCCTAAATATCTTCTTTGCATGAAGGCTTTCGATGTATTATTCCGATGCGTAACCAAAGTAATTGGAAGACGAACATTTTCAATTGAGCATCATTCTGAAAAGTCTTTTACATGGATTCAACTATTCAGTGAAAATTAATTAACGTCTAAGTAACATTTCGTTTGATAGATCTGGCAATTCATAAATTCATTCTGTCGTTGATTTGAGTCTAAGTTATTCGGTAAATGATAGTTTATGAAATAGTTTCATGCAAAATCGTGCTCAAATTATTTCGACAGTTCAATCGATTAAATCCCTAGGTCTTTGGATATAACATATGATTATCAACCTTACATGCAAATCGAATGAATTTCATTCCTTCGGCTCTTGGAACTTTGAAATTTGGATCCTTATCTACAGTTGGTGGATTATTTTAAGTACAGATCTGGTGATCGAGGTGGCCATTTTAAAGGAAAACTTCTATCGTTCTCTTGAGGCACTTCTTGCTTCGCTCTTTCTCCAATTCGAATGGTTTCATAAATGAACTAAACGGTTGTTTTATTATGCACAGGGTGTATCTAAAACGTTGACGCCAGAAGTTCGTATCAAAAAACTTGTATACGTAATAATATACTATTGTAGTAGCGAGGAGAGTTTCATGTCGTTTAATTATGTTGAAAGATTCATTACATGCAGGATTTTTCGAATAGCCTGTTCTTCAATTAAAAAAACGGCATGTATGCGAACATCAACCATGCCCAGCTCTCTCTCAAAATCGATAAGGATCATCCGGGTTGTTCGTCGAACTATGTCTGCTCTGCTGCTGTGCCTTTCAGAATCAGATGCCATGGATGCGGAAGTTCAAGGATCCTCATGCTAGAGATGAGTTTGCAAACATCGATATCACCTCTAAACATCGATGGATATTCAAAGCGTCAAAGGTTGATATACAGTTTTATTGATCTTGCACGAAACCTCGAGGTCATATTCTTTGGGTCAAAATAAGAAGAAGAGTTCATATAAATATATAGGCCGAAAACGATTCGTTTCTGAGGTGTTCCTTGTTTCTTGGAAAAGGATATTTTTTATTGATTTCTAAAAAATGCCTGGACCGATAGTGATGGAATTCATAATGTGTGGTATTTTTTGGACCTAATCAAGGAGCCATTCAATTGCATTTCAAAAATGTTCAAATAGGGTGTTTCATACCAATGTTGGCAGTAGTTTCGACATGATCGTAAAAAAATTTACTGAGCAAACGAGTTGCAGTGTTCTACGTATCCTAGCAACGGGCTCTCCTTTTGTTTAAATACCCTGTAGATTTGCTGTTTATTAATGAAGTTGGTAGGCTATTGCATAGTCTGGGTGCTTTGCATTTTAGAGAGTTGAGGGATTCCCTCGAACTATTGAAAGGTACATGTAAATCTGAAAGTGAGGTTTTTTCAAACGTGTATATATTTCGCCAAAATAGGTTGTTTGGCCAAATATTGTTAAAAAAAAAAAATTCAAGATAACAGAGGTACTGGTATTTTGAAGTTCGAAGAAGATTTCAACTATAAAATAGTTCGTTTACATTTCCTTGATCCGAGGAAATGTTGCGGTCGAGATTCAGTGACAAGAAGCAGCAGCACCAGTAAATAGGGATAATTTTGAAAAATTTTCGTGATATTTTCCATCAATTCCTCTAATGAATCTTAGATTATCAATATTAGATTTTCAATGTACAAAACCTCAAAAAACCTTCGTTATATTTAATTTTTTATATTAATAATTTTTGGACAAACAAACTTATTTCGACGATATATATGTATATATACCCTGTTGAAAAAAATTACTTTCAGATTCACCATATATAGTAATAACTCCTGACGAGTATGACTCTCTTATTTGACATTGAATGAAGTATTCCTGTTCTCGAATACATCGAAGAGCACCAATGAGGGCATATAGTAATAATTCTTAAATTTTTGCAGTTATCTATATTTGGAAGACCAACAAGAGATCCAAAAACTTTTGAGCAATGAAATACATCTTACATGAACAGAATTCAACAGAAAATTCCATTTCGCAGTCTACTGTAACCCTGCGCATAGTAAAATTTCAGTAATCAATCTACTCTCAGTCATAGTCAATTTAGCTTAGTCATAGGAAATTTACGATGATATTCCCAGTTGAAATGTTTTCAGGTAAAATGTGGCACCCAATGTAAATAATGACTGGTGTTCCAAGTCTATAACCAGCCAGTTGTAGGCTTTAGTAGGGTTTAATCGAATTTTGATACCTGACCAATGCTGCCCAAGTTCGACACTAGATGACATCACCTCTGTCGATGTCGAAGATTTTCTGCAAACATGATTCGAATTTGAAATTCAACACGAATGCAAATAATATTGAACAGTTAGCTTTTTGTCGACGATCGTATCGCCATCTATACTCAAGTGGTGCAGCCTCAGTAAGGTTGTTTGACAGGTCTACATGTTCTGGAAAAAAACAATTGACGAGATATTTCACCATCCTATATCCACTTCGGTAGCACCCAATAAATTTCACAATGCTTGACTGTGTTGAAACGATATCACACGATTTTTAAGGATTATGAAATATAATCGAACTAGTCTTTTCAACGTTCAGACCAGTATTCAATCCAATAATAACCTCGCTACACTTTCTTGTCACATCCTTATCCAGTTTATCTGATACAATGAGCAAAGTATCATCTGCAAATATTGTGAAGGTAGCTGGTATCGACAAACTGTTCATGTCGTTCACGTATAAACATAATAAACTAGTTTACAGTTATTTACGACAGTAAAAATGAGTGGGTAATAAGAAAAACAAACATTAGGTCTGATGGAATTGACACTGCAAGGAGTCACAAAAACAAGGAACACAAAAGGAGAAGATATAAGAATGACCTTGCAGCCTTTGTTAAAGCTCAGTGAGAGTACAATACTGTGTAGAGGTGGTGCCAGACTGAAGAGAACATACACTGCGTTCAACAAATGATGCGAATCTCTGAATAATTCACTTTGAAGTCTTGCAGTCCCTGTGGGAAGATTCTGATACTGTCGTCATTCCTATATAGTGATCGTTCAACCATAACTATAACTCAGAATTCCTTTTTAGAAAACCGTTATCAGGCTGTTCATGTCATCGAAAACTGCTCAGATTTCAAAGTAGTGAGACATGTTGTTCCGCAGGGCTGTGTTCTAGGTCCTCTGGGACTTGTGTCCCTACTCTCTATTCGACGATGACACAACCTCAACATTTTCTGAAAATGATAATTCCAAACTATCTGAAACCCTTTTTCGTGTGAAAAATAAAGCTGACACCTGGTATTCAACCAAAAAACTTCAGTTCAATACGGAGAAAACCCAAATAATGCACATTAATACAAGAAATAACTCTCAATCGCTTTTGAAAATGAAACTGTGAAATTACTTGGACTGCCGTTAGATAATGAACTCAATTGGATTGTTCACATCAACGTATTGAGAGGAAAGTTAGTCTTTTCTGTTGATTGAATCAATTGACAAGCGCGTCAGTTCTTGATGAAAACACCTTGTAACCAGAATTCCTCCGACAACGTATTGAAAAATTTTGCGAAGAGAACAATATTTCAATTGTGTTGAGAACGGGAGCAGATTCGTTCCCGAAACGTCCACCAAGATAAGTAGAGGTTTTATTCTTATTAAATATATTTGTATTTCCAAATTTTTCAAAAACAAGGTGTCACTGACAAATAGAGAATTTCTGTTTTAGGTATCTGAAGGTTCAATTTCAAGCGCAGTGACATTTTGGAGCAGATCACAAAATCCGTCCTTACTACAAAAATATTGAAATAATTTTCAATAACTTCTGCTCTATTTTTTAGAAACGAGGAGAGAAAATCCCACAAACAGCTGGAAAATGAATGTACCACCTCCTCGAAAAACTCACAGACAGTACTTAAGATAGTGTATTTTTTATTTTTCATCACACTTATCTTATGGCATAATTCTCTGGGGTATTACTCCAGGGCAAGCGATATTTTTCGATCCCAAAAGAAGACAGTAAATTATCTCGATCACTGTAAACCTCTTTTCATTCAACTCATCATGCTTTTGTCGACGTTGTATTATTGTTACTCATCTCCTTAGTTGCCGAAACAACCTTTAGAAGCCCCGAAGGGCTTGAGCGAGTGAAGGAGACGGGGATCTACAGTTTATACAAGTGGAATCCAAACAACTGTGGCATTAGAGATAGTTCTATGTAGAACTTTATGATATACATTGTACAGCGCATAAATAAACCCAAATCCAACGGCCAGCCAGGAATCGAACCCACGACCTCATGATTACTATGCTGTCGCTTGACCATCTCGACCACCTGGACGCCTGTATACTGAGTGGTCCAATGAAAACGAGGCCGATTTGACATAGTTATCGTTCTCAGAGAAAAAAAAAATTTATTTCGAGAGGGAAATATTTTGCGCATGTTTTCAACTTCTTCAATTCAATCCCCTCGGACGGGTGAGCTCCAACCCTTGAATCTCAAATGGGATAAGGGGTCAAGTGATACATCATTTTGAAGGTAATCGAAATCTCTTACCAACTTAGTTTTCGAGATAACACGTTCATGAAAATTATCGGCTAGTGATGGAAAGTAACGCTTTTTTTCCTTTCATCACTATATCTCATTTTGTAGTTAGAACGATGTCCATCTAAGAAGTGCCTTGAATGTTTTTTTCCTATCCAACATTACATGAAGAATCATTTATTTTTATGTCAGTTCCTTGATCTCTCAGTGAAATACATACCTTGTTTCGCTTTCATTGGGTCACCCTGTATATATTATGTATCAATTGAAATTCATGAAAAACAATCTAGTTCAATTGAAAACACTGACATTTATCACCAGAATACTCAAAATGCAAATCTCTTGAGACAAAAGCAATTCCATTTATGTGTGTCAGAGAAAATGGTCCGAATTATGAAATCTCTAACGAACTACCTGAAGACAAGTTGCCATAAATTCAAATCAAGAATAAAAAGCCTTACTTTTGAAGCACTGCTTTCATTCCGCTAATGAAAAGTTTGAGCAATTTATTGTAGCAAAGCCAATAGCAGTATCAGGAAATGTTTCCGATATTGTCAAGGTGACAATATCGGAAACATGGTTTTGTGTTATTCCTATTCAGATTTTTCATATGGGCTCCGATATTCTTATTGTCTAATGAAGATTTCAACCAACTAATCAAGCGAATATTGTCTCATCAGTACCAACAGTTGTGTAATAGATATTTACGTTACTAATCTGGTAAGTACACTTTTCGTTTTCGAAATTCCGGACTCGGCTTGCGCCTCGTCCGTAAACATCTCACTAAAAGTTTACCGGACGTGTGACGTATAACATTTTATTTCATACTGCTGAAAAACAAAAATGAACAGTGAAAAATAAAATATTAATCTTTGTTGAAGTGCTACAACAAAAAAATGGGAATGTATCAGCAAGTAGCAACTCCCTAATAAATAATTCATCCAATGGAGCTCCTGGTATCCATATTCATGGGAACGAAAATTTAACGGCTGATATTAATATTAGCAATAAGTAATTTCTGTTTTGTTTTGCTGTTGAATTTTTAATAAATGTATTCATGCTTTTGACGCATAACTGAGTTTTCAATATTTACAATCCGGTAAAATTTCATTACGGGATAGTAGCACGTAATGAAATATTACGTGCGCCTATCCTGTAAAAGTCTATTTTCCGGATTGAAATCAGGTACGTAAAGGTATGTTCTATGATGCAGTATGAAATAAAGGAAATTGACAATAGCTGAAAAAAAATCACACTCAATTCTTGATGTTGTTGTATATGTAGTGTATATTCATAAAGTAATGTTTTCAGTATTTATGTATACACACATGTATCATTTAACGTAGTCAATAAAACTCCATACTCTATGAACAATGAAACTGGCTTCACCACTAACAATGGAGTTATCGATTCACTTTGAAGCACTTGTGATCTGCGTAAGCTTTCATGATCCTTAACGACTTATGGAAGTAATACTTGGTGAAGTTTGGATGAGACTATTGAATAGACTGCATTTCCCACATTCCCACCGACAATAGTCCCTGAACATTCAGGGTATTCTCTAGCAAACTACAATGAAAAACAGGAATATCAAGTATAACTCCTGAATAGGAACGAACTGAGATATAATCGCTCATGTGAAGAATTTCACAATGTCAATCTGGATGAGATGTTATTGAAAAACTTCATTACTTTGTTAGCTGTGATACAATAAATTCACCAGTGAAACTAAGGCACTTCTTTCTAGATTTTTATAGTCTTCAGGTCAGTGAAGCTGTGTTTCTTTCATTTCTGTTTTCATTTTTCATCATTACGTTTTTGAAATCTTTGATGGGTTCTATTCAGTAATATGAAGATGGCGATTGGCAATAGAAACTCCCACAAAGAAATTATTTTTGGTAATTTTGCACTTATCATGCGATGGGTTTTTTTTTCGATTTTTTTCTTTAGTACCTACGTATTTCGACCTCAGCAACCCGAATTTCACAATAAAAACGTAGGCAAACTCATATTTCCCAAGATATTCCAGGAAAAAGTATGAAAATTACCCATCTTGTTTCGGCCTGTTTTAGGTAGGCACCATAGCCATCCGAAGTTTCATTTCTCACACAAGATACTCTCTATATTTTCCTTATACATTCTAGAGGCTAAAAAGAAGGAGAAACATAGTCTTCAGCATCTTTGATGGATTCTTCTTTCATATGGACGGCGCTGTCAAATGTTCATCTGTGATATTTTGACTCAAAGAACTAGTGATTCTGACGTAGATTCTCATTTGACAGCGCCGTCCTTATGAAAAATGCTGGATCCACCTTCCTCCAACATGCGAAAGAACGTTGATTTTACTAATTCGTGGATGTTTTCCCTTCTTTTTGACTTCTTGAATGTTCAAGGATGGTATAAAAAGTATCCTGTGTGAGAAAAGAAGCTCCATGCCTACCCAAAACGAGCCGAAGAAAGAAGGTTAATTTTCAAACTTTCTCCTGGAATATCTCGAAAAATATAAGTTTGCGCACGTTTTTATTGTGAAATTCTGGTTCCTGAGGGTTTTCTGAGCGAAATACAAGTACCAAAATTACCTCAATTTTTTTCATAGTAGATTAGATCATTAGATTTTTGTTGTTCAGTTTGGCAGTCCTACCTGATCCACCGCGACCTTTGTCATCTATTGTGAAGAATCTCCTTCTTTTTGAGTATGATTTAGCTTCACTTTTTTGAATAGATCGACTAGCTTGGACAGTGACTCTTTCATGAAGGTGGATGCTTCTGGTTTCTCTTCATCAACTCAGATTGATCTCAGTATTGTGTTCGCAATGGCATAAGACATGTACTAATGTTTTTTCTTCTTCTTCTTCGTCGCACTATTTTCCTGACTAGTGACCATCTGTCTATGTAAAACTACAGATTGCCTCGAATTTCACTCATTCATCTTTTAATCTTGAACACCACTCTAATGCAAGTTTGTAATACCTACTGACGATTTCTTGGACCATTGACAAAAATTATGCATTCGTTAATCGTTTGCACTTATGATGCGATGGGTTTTTTAGATTTTTTCTTGGTACTTACGTATATCGACCTCAGGAACCCGAATTTCATGATAAAAACGTGCGCAAACTTATATTTTTCGAGATATTCCAGGAAAAAGTATGAAAATTAACCTTCTTTCTTCGGCTCGTTTTGGGAGGCATGGAGTTTATTTTCTCACACAGGATACTTTTTTTTTACCTTCCTTGAACATTCAAGGAGTTGAAAAGAAGGGAAAACATCCATGAATTAGTTGAATCAACGTTCTTTAGCATGTTGGAGGAAGGTGGATCCAGCATTTTTCATATGGACGGCGCTGTCAAATGAGAATCTACTTCAGAATCACTAGTTCTGTGAGTCAAAATATCACAGATGAACATTTGACAGCGCCGTCCATATGAAAGAAGAATCCATCGAAGATGCTGAAGACGATGAATTAAACTTCTTAGAGGATGTTTCTCCTTCTTTTAAGCTTCTCGAATGTTTAAGAAAGATATAAAGAGTATCTTATGTGAGAAATGAAACTCATGGTGCTTACCCAAAACAGGCCGGAACAAGAAGGGTAATCTTCATACTTTTTCCTGGAATATCTCGAAAAATATGAGTTTGCGCACTTTTTTATTGTGGAATTCGAGTTCCTGAGGTCGAAATACGTAAGTACAAAGAAAAAAATCGAAAAAAAACCCATCGCATGATAAGTATTTTGAGTTTGATTGACATTGTCCAATGTTTCAGCTGCAGAGATGAATTTTCAGGGACGTTATGGTACTGTTATAACCAACATAAACATAAAATGAGAAATTTCCGAACGCTAAACTCGATACTTCCACTACTGGCAAAGAAGTCGTATATCTGTCAATTTTATTAATTGGTCCTGCTAAGCTCGACCGCTTAGGGTGAGGCTCCCCTAACACTTTATTACAATCATCAATGATAACATCGGAATAACACGTGTATATAATGAATCATGAGATAATTATGTTGTGAATAGTTACGGCATAGGTGTCAGTAAAAATGTAGGTCCGCATTTGTCGAACATGTCAGTAAAGTTTTTCGTAAAGAATTTGTCGTCTATCAAAAAATACTGTTGAACAATATTCTGAAATGAAATATGAGAATAGAGTCCCTTTTATTCAATATTCAAGTCAAAATACTTTTTTGTACAAAACGATTTTGCTGCTCACATACCATTTGTCGAACATGTCAGTAAAGTTTTTCGTAAAGAATTTTTCGTCTATCAAAAAATACTGTTGAACAATATTCTGAAATGAAATATGAGAATAGAGTCCCTTTTATTCAATATTCAAGTCAAAATACTTTTTTGTACAAAACGATTTTGCTGCTCACATACCATTTGTCGAACATGTCAGTAAAGTTTTTCGGAAAGAATTTGTCGTCTATCAAAAAAGACTGGTGAAGAATATTCTGAAATGAAATATGGCAATACGGTCCCTTTTATTCAATTTTCAAGTCAAAATACTTTTTTGTACAAAACGTTTTTGCTGCTCACATACCATTTGTCGAACATGTCAGTAAAGTTTTTCGTAAAGAATTTGTTGTCTATCAAAAAAGACTGGTGAACAATATTCTGAAATGGAATATGGCAATAGGGTCCCTTTTATTCAATTTTCAAATCAAAAGACTTTTTTGTACAAAACGATTTTGCTGCTCACATACCATTTGTCGAACATGTCACTAAAGTTTATCGTAAAGAATTTGTTGTCTATCAAAAAAGACTGGTGAACAATATTCTGGAATGAAATATGGCAATAGGGTCCCTTTTATTAGAATGTTTATGTTTGTATGTAAGTTATATTCCTCGATACCAGAATTTCATGCTCAGGGTTTCTCAATTAGGAATTTCAACTATGTAGTCATGATTGAAGATACTCTGCTTGAATAAAAATATCATCCACTCTTGAATATCATTTTTGTTCCCCTATGCTCGAATTATGTATTCACTTCCAGTATAATCCTACAGCTTGCACCAATTATTCTCTCCTCGAAATGAATCAAAATATTTATGCCAGATCCTGAAATACCAACTCTCACACTTATTTCATTGCAATCTGCATCAATATTCGATGTTTATATTCAACGAATTCGATAACATTGTCGGAGTCACAATAATATTCGTAGCTTGCACTTCTGGTGGTCCTTATAAATAGAATGATTCGATATTTCGATATGTCGAATGGATATAATGGATGTTATTAGAATGTATAAGCGTGCAGCGGATTCATTCATCGGAAAGGAGGCAATCAATGCCGGTGTTGTCCAGTGGCGGATCGAGCCCGTCTGAAGCCCGGGACGGTAACAAAAAATGAGGCTACCGGTTTGGTAATAGATATTTACGTTACTAGTCCGGTAAGTACTGTGAAAGTTTACCGGACGTGTGACGTATAACATTTTATTTCATACTGCTAAAAAACAAAAATGAACAGTGAAAATTAAAATATTAATCTTTGTTGAAGTGCTACAACAAAAAAAAATGGGAATGTATCAGCAAGTAGCGACTCCCTAATAAATAATTCATCCAATGGAGCTCCTGGTATCCATATTCATGGGAACGAAAATTTAACGGTTAATACTAATATTAGCAATAAGTAATTTCTGTGTATTGTTTTGCTGTTGAATTTTTAATAAATGTATTCATGCTTTTGACGCATAACTGAGTTTTCAATATTTACAATCCGGTAAAATTTCATTACGGGATAGTAGCACGTAATGAAATATTACGTGCGCCTATCCTGTAAAAGTCTATTTTCCGGATTGAAATCAGGTACGTAAAGGTATGCTCTATGATGCAGTATGAAATAAAAAAAATTAATGTATTCCTAGTGTACATTCCGTGGAGATGAATAGATACAGATTTGTTAGAAAAACTCATCTCGCGTGATGTGACTGAGATGATGGAAATTGTCAAAAAGTATTGAGTTATATGGATGCGGTGCAAGGCATTGGCCGGTATGAATAAAAATGATATACTAGCATTTCCTGCGTAGTAGATACATACTCGTATTTAAAAAAAAAATGAAATATTAATATATTTTTAATAAAAAAAAAACTTAATTACCTTAGTGGACGTTTCGGGAACAAATCTGCTCCCGTTTTCAACACAATACGTATATTTTATCTTCGCAAAATTTTTCCAATATCAAGTATCGAGAAAGGAATAATCAAATCACTTCATGATAGAGCCAAATCCATATCATCGAACCACCAAATTTTCAATACCGAAATGAACCATATGAAAGATGTTCTACAACTCAACACTTATCCGAAACATTTCATTGATAAAACGATACACCAAATTGAGAACAGACAGAAACAACAAACAACAACAAACACAAAGACAACTAACACTGATGAAAAAATTGAACGTGTTGGTGACAATTTCGAGTGAAAACAGTGCTCGAGACAGAAAGTACAGTGAGATCGATTTTGACTCATACAAAACCGAAAAATGAAGAACAATCATCAAAAAATTGTATTTACAGTATACCATGTGTTTGTGGAAAATATTATACCGGTGAAACTAGCAGGCCTCTATCAGTAAGGATGAAAGAGCATAAAAACAGTTTGAAGAAAAGACATACCGACAAATCGAAATTACCTGAACACATATCCTTACCACAGTATAGAGAATGTGTCCTTACTGTTAAGATCATAGGAAAATAAGACAACAACCAAAAACGGAAAATCAAAGAGTCTGCTCGCCTAGTAACCAGAATTCCTCCGTCTACCAAATTGTCACTTTTCATTGTCAAAACAACTTAACATCTGTGAGACTAACGTTCATTTCAAAATATCACCAAAAAATCAATGGATTCATAATCAATGAATTCAATCGATTCATCATTGGAGGAAGAACTCGAGGGAGAATTATCAGATGAAGCAGGAGAGCACGAAATTCTTTGAACCACGCTGAAGTAATAACATATTACAATACCATACCATAATGACACATGACCATGAGCAGGATATCGTAATTGGAAGTCATAAAAATTTCTCGGAATTCTTCGGAATGCATTGGAATTTCTTGATCTACACATTGAAGTACAATAAAATAACAAGCTCATTACCAATTTTACACAAAAATGGTCTATCTGACATAAATTCGAGTGAAAGTAAAACAAACTATTTATCAACCATTACACAAAATTCATGTATTCAAAAAAAAAATATTATTATTTATGCTTAGTCGCCATGATGAAAAAAAGTAGGCACGTAGTAGCTAATACATTTTTAAGATGAGTGAATGAAACAAGGGGCTGCTTCAATTGAATTGAAAAAAAAGCACGATATTAAAATGTCGAGAAATCAGTTGTGCTCACGTTGATGTCAATCGAAGAAAAATGGGGGGTATTCCGTGCAAAAAGTCTTATTTGATACTACGTAGCAGAGCGCTTTTCTGAGCCATCGTCAGTTCACTTCTCAAACTTTGACAAGTTGGTCCGCCTTAGCAACACGTGATGTGATAGCAAATTTCACTCTGAAGAACGACTGTTCTCATTCTTTATAGTCTCATGACAACACAACCCTCGATCACCCTTGATAGGTTGATTCAATAAACTAGATAAACTGATTATTTATAGATGCTACACATGTTGAAGCATATACTATGGACTAAAAGTGGCACAGTCGGCTACGAATATAGCATAATATTGACAACTCACCTACTAGAAGCATTTTGCTCTAAAAAAAATTTTCAGAAAAAAAAAATCACCCTTCAGACTGACCTTGTAAGCCACTGTTTCTGATAATCTAAAATACTAACGCTACCTTGATTTCGAACAATCAGAACTGTGTAACTCATCAGATTAGCCATTGTTATGGTAGATCCGGTGGATGGATGTTAGTGTAGAAAATTTTCCGTATTTTCCTTTTCAAGTACGTCCGTGTTTCTATGACCTTATGCATTTAAATAACCCTCATTTCATAAATTTCCGGACGTTTAATTCTGCATTTGAAATTATTCAAATCCGCGAACAATTCCATTGTTTGTTTTTCCAGGAAATTCAGATAATCGGATATGCTGCATTAATTGCACTCTTTCCGGGAATCGTTTGAATCTTTTCAAATTCAGAATTCAGAGAAAAAAGTTGCGATCGCTGGAATGATTCGTAAATACTTCAGTGCCATATTTTGTGTGGAGAATGAATATGTATATCAATTTTTCAATTGATAGAATGATTCCAGAAGATTGTCTTCTGGAATTTTGAAGAGAATAATGTCGAACATGAGAATTCTGTGAAGTCTCAATTTCTGAAGTGGTAGTTTCCAGCTCCATTCGTCAATTCGAGATTCTCTCTTGAAATATTCCTCCAAAATAAATTTCTGGACAAGTCAGGGTGTTTCATTTATATTTAAAAAAGAATCGAAAGGTAGATCCCTTGCAATTCAATGAGGAAATAGTTCATCTTCCAGCTTTTTGTGGGATTTTCTCTCCTCGTTTCTATAAAATAGAGTAGAAGTTATTAAAAATTATTTCAATATATTATATTTTTTCTTCGCAAAATTTTTTAATTGTGTTGAGGACGGGAGCAGATTTGTTCCCAAAACGTCCACCAAGATAAGTAGAGGTTTTATTCTTATTAAATATATTTGTATTTCCTAATTTTTCAGGAACAAGGTGTCACTGACATATAGAAAATATTTCTTTTAGGTATCTAAAGGTTTAATTTCAAGCGCAGTGACATTTTGGGGCGAATCACAAAATCTGTTCCTAATACAAATATATTGAAATAATTTTTGATAACTCCTACTCTATTTTCTGGAAACTTGGAGAGAAAATCCCACAAAAAGCTGGAAAATGAATGTACCACCTCCTCGAAAAACTCACAGACAGTATTCGAGCAAATAGTTCTCATGAACTTTTCTGCATGTCCTTTTTCCAAAGTTTCCGAAATACTGGATAGCGACGGACTTTTGGTCCTCACTGTCTAGTCTTCCTTCAGTAATTGTAAATGTATGAGAGCCGAAAAGAGTGAAAATGAAGAAAGTGAATTCCCGTTTTGTTTCAGGTGAGGGCGACCGGCAAGATGTACGCGTGCAAGAAGCTGGAAAAGAAGCGCATAAAGAAGCGCAAAGGCGAGGCGATGGTGCTCATCGAGAAGCAGATCCTGCAGCGGATCAACTCGCGCTTCGTGGTGAACCTCGCATACGCCTACGAGACCAAGGACGCCCTCTGTCTGGTGCTCACCATCATGAACGGCGGCGACCTCAAATTCCACATCTACAACATGGGCGGCGAGCCGGGCCTGGATCTGGTCAGAGCCAGGTTCTATGCGGCCGAAGTCGTCTGCGGCCTGGACCATTTGCACCAGCAGGTTTGTGAAGCCACCCCCTTGTCTCTGTGTGCAGGGTGTTCCAAAGCTCGATGCGAAGGTCGACGGAGGTGAGAGGGGAGCTCGTCTTGAGTCCTTCGAACTAAATACAGGGTGTCCCAACGAAAACTTTCCACACGGATTTACTGGGAAATGACAAATTATTTTCGGAAACGCTGAAACACGTCGATTTTGATTTCTAGGGGGACACATGTCAGTGATGAATTTAGTCACGCAACTTCATCCCCCTGACAGGGGCGACTACCCCATTGCGAATCATCATAGGGAACGTGGGTCGAGTGATACATCATCTGAAAGCTCTCTTTAATCTCTATCCAAACGTTTATTATTTTTTCAAAATCGATTGACTGGTACTTGAGATTAGTGTGGTAATAGGTTCAATTTAAATAATCAATATCGTACCTGTTCTTATCGAAATTCAATTTATTAATTGCTCGAAATGAGCTCCTCCTACCTCCATACAATGATAAAGTCTACTTTCGAAACTATTACGAACGTTTTCCAATACTTCTGGAGTTATGCTGCCGCACTCGTTTACAATTCCTCTAGTGACTCTGGCGGAGTGGCAAAAACTTTGCTTTTGAGATGCCCCCATAAAAAATAATCCAACGGGTTGAGGTCCGGTGATCTAGCTGGCCACTCAATTGGTCCTCGTCGCCCTATCCTATCCTTTGGACGTTTCGCTCACAATTGGGGTGAGCATCTTCCGCTTGTATTGTTGTATTCGCGAATAGCGACATCAACCTGATACTTGGTTGAAAGATCTTCGCAATTTATAGTCCCAGCCTGGCTACTTACTTTGTTTTGACTAATTTGTTTTCGTTTTTCGTGGGGTGACTGGGTTCCCTGACCGGATGGGATGTTGCCATTGTCTATCTGTCCACTCATCGAGTCTTAAAATAGTTAATAAATTGAATTTGAATAAGAACAGGTAAGATATTGACTAATTACATTGAACCTGTCAACAACACTAATTTCAATTACCATTCATTCGATTTTGAAAAAATTAAACACGTTTGGATAGAGAATAAAGAGAGCTTTCAGATGATGTATCACTCGACCCACGTTCCCTATGATGATTCGCAAGGGGGTAGCCGCCACCGTCCGGGGGATGAAGTTGCTCGACTAAATCCATTACTAACATGTGTCCCCCTAGAAATTAAAATCGACCTGTTTTAGCGTTTCCGAAAATAATTTGTCATTCCCCAGTGAATCCGCGTGGAAAGTTTTCGTTGGGACACCCGGTATACTCACCACAAAGCTTCACTCAAGAACAAAAATTTTCCATTCATTCCTCGAGTGTTTTTCATAAATACCATCAGTTACATCTGATGAAGCATAGCATCAGTACTTTTAATTGTATAGCGTTCGAAAAACCACATCCATATGGATTTTTTTACCTATTTCTCCAACTAATAGCTCAAGTGAAATATTGGCATCTATTTTGGGACACTCAACATTCCAACAAACCGTCATCGTTTGATACGCATTTTTTGCAGGGCATTGTATATAGAGACTGTAAGCCAGAAAATATTCTTCTAGACGATGCAGGTCACGTGAGGATCTCGGACTTGGGATTAGCTGTAGATATACCGGAAGGAGAATCCGTCAGGGGTAGAGTTGGAACTGTAGGATACATGGGTAAATATTCACGTTTCATAAGAAGTGATTTATCACGGAAAATACTTCTTTCCTGCGACAATCTATGAAAACATTATATAGCCCATTTTGTTGTTTGATAGACAGTAACTAGACATAGACCATACTTTCACCAAATTTGAAATCTACTATTATTCATTACTTTTTTATAACTAATGCATTACCACACTCGAAAAATCTTCCTTTCATTTGAAAGAAGAAATAGCGAATTCTCTTATTTAATGTCAACCTAACAGAATCCAAATTCATATTACAAGTTTTTTGGGAATTTCTTCCGGTGAATAATGAATTACTAATTTAATACCAATCAATTACCACATTCGTGAATTTGTTACTCGCCATTCGATGGAGAAAAAAACAACTGCTCTTTATATCAATCTAGCAAAACCACTACATAAAACATGTTTTCTCCAAATTTCAAATGCTCCTAATTGATCACTCTTTCTTTACTAATGCATTACTATTTACTCGAAAATTTCTCGTTTTATTTGAAAGAAGAAATCGCGATTCCTCTTATTTGATGTCAACCTAACAGAATCCAAACTCATATTGCAAGTTTTTGGAAATTTCTTCCGGTGAATAATGTATTACTGATTTATTACCAATCAATTAGCACATTCGTGGATTTGTTACTCGTCATTCGATGGAAAAAACCAACGGCTCTTTGCACCTACCTCTCAAAACCGCTACATGAAACATGTTTTCTCCAAATTTTGAATGTTCATAATTCATTACTCTTTACTAATGCATTTCTATAAATTTTTCATTATTTCCATTATCCTATTCCATTATCTCCGGTTTTGCCAGGCTGCATAAAGAGCCGTTGGTAATTAGTTGGTAATAAATCAGTTATACATCATTCCCCAGAAGAAATTTCGAAAAACTTAAGACTTCACTTTTGGATCTACTAAGCTAACATCATGATAGGGGAATTCCAGTTTCATTACATCAAATGAGAGGTAACATTTTCAAGTTTCTGGTGAATAGTGATAATAGTGTAATAGATTATGGCCTAATTGAGATTGAAAAAGCATAGCATGGCTTGTTAGTCTTTCCACTTGATGAAGATTGGCATGATGAATCATGTTAATATTTTGAATTTGAAATATTCAATTGGCTTTGCTTAGTTTACGAACAGATTTCTTCCACTCCAAATCAATCACTGAATCATTGAAAAAAATGAGTTTTTAGAGTAACAAAATACGTAGAATTCCTGTCAATTCTTGTCCTAAGCAAATGTCTTATCGAAACAAAAAAAAATTAAAACGTACATTTCTGGACTCTGCCCTTCGCAAAGGATTTATCGATTTTATAAATTTTATATTGACATATTGACTGCAATGATATTTCTTGCTCTTGTTTTTGAATCGATTAATTCAAATTCATAATTTATTTTGAGAGTGGTTGAAGTTGAGGTGAATTTTTTGATATTATCGAATATATTGGAAACAGATAAAGTCCGCTAAAAAATCAGGAGGCAGTGTTCAAAACAGTCTAATTGATGCAGAATAGGATAGTTCCATGAAAAATGCAGGCTTCCATGTGAGAAATTTTATTCAGTTCTCATATAGAAAAATGCCGAAAAAAACATCAAGTTATCAGCTTTTTAATGGAGATATAGATAACGGCGTCATTGTTGATAGATCTAGTGTTTTCGTAGTTTCATATTGTTGACATGTTTTGTTTGTTTCAAATTTTCATGCTTAGTTAATGAGATCGTTAGTTTCTTGAAAAATAATAGCTATTTTTATATCATACGGGAGCAAAGGTGTGACAACAAATATTTCATGGTCGAATATATTTATATACCTACTGATACATATCTGATTTCTGGACCGACCATATTGGACCTGATTCTCAATTTTGAAATATCATTGTCAGTTGTGATTTATTTAATTCCATTCATTTTATAATTTTGAGAAAGATCAAGAAGTTCATGCATCTTCTTGGTGATTTTTTTCAATATTCGAAGCTAAATAAGTGGAGAGTTGAAAATATTAATGGTGTTTCCTCAATTCATTCCAATTTTGCGATTTGCGCATTTGTTTCAGACGTGCCAAAGATACAACAGATGAAACCCAAAATATTTGAAAAAAAAACCTACCTCATATATACTTCAAGCTGTATGTATTGGTAAAAATATATGAAGACACCCTTCACAATTATCGTACAATTATCTCTGAAAGGTACAGTGGCACTATATTGTGAAAGTATGACCATATGTGACACATATGTAAGATTACCAGGAATTTGAGTTGAAATTATCACCATGATATAATCATAAAAAAGATGAGGCATATGAAATTACGTTGTCTTATTAATGATGAATTGCGGTAATGGCGATATTGAGGACGATATTGACTATTACAGAATTGTCATTTTGACAGATATCACCGCTTCACCAATGTCATCAGTTTTTAGTGTCATATTTTTCTGTGTTAAAAAAATGTGAGTTATTTCTTCCTTTATATTTTCTTTCTTTCTCATTAGATATCTCTCTCTCTCATGAAGATATCATGAGCCAATCTTTTCTTAGATTCCTTCAAACATATGAAAGAGGCTTTGATTGATTCAAATTCAAATTTTCCACAATTTCTCAAATAGTGGTACCTTAAGTTATGAATTTGGTATATTTTATTTGCGAAATTGGTACTTGATGAAAATCTTGTTTGGCAAAACTATTCTCGTTCTTTATACTTCAACAGATTCTAATATTTTTAAGTTGAAAATAAAGTGTGTAAAAACATAGGGACTGTTTTTCCTTGATTTTCATTCGTCTAGCCAGGCAAGTTGGCATTAGATAAATGATTATGATCGTCGAGCAAAAGTGAGACAGATCTGATGATGCCCACCAGAGACATCATCGCTTCGTGACTAGATTTGAAAACTATCTGGGATGTGGTTCCCATAAGTTTCAGTAGTTTCCTAGACACCTACCGAGACGTTTTGCCGTTAGAGGGCGTTGAACATGCAACATCACATGTTACACCCAGACTTGCTCTCAATGCTTGCAAAACTAGTCACGAAGTGTTTCCAATTTGTCAGCAAACCAAAGGTGACTGATGAGGTTCTTGGTCAGCGGCTAATTTACAAGCAGGCTGAGTAGCCTGGAGCCTAGGGCGGCAGATTTTTGGGGCGGCAAATTTAGGGACCGATTTTTTTTGCTACCGTATAGAAATAAAAGAAAATATTTTCGCATTACGATTTCCTGATGTTTTACAGGTAGAACACTGCAACAAATTTTGCCGATGACTTTCCCCTCTCACTTGTCAGTGTACATTCGGTGTAGCAAGTAGGAAACTTGCTTGTTCGCCGCCCCCCAACCAGTAATCGGCCTCTGTGTCCTCAGACCACACTTTCTATGAGTGAAAAAAGCGAAATTGCAGAAAATGTATTTCTCTCTTCACACTATCAACCCATACATGCTAGTCTTGCTACTGGTTGGAGGCTGCAAACTAGATGGTTTGTCTATACTTTTGTGGTTTTAATTTGAATAATATCGCGCAAAAAGGTATTGTAACGAATTTTTATAACTTTTGACTGTTTGTAAGCGCAATAATATTATTCATTCACGTTTACCAAATGTACATTATTGTGTAAGTAGCATACATTACCCCGCCTTTAATTATCCTAAATGATTGAGCTTTGATTACCTCAAAAATAAGCCAGAAAATTATTTTACGTGCAATTTCAACGAAATTGTTAGATTGCAAAAATGATCTGAGACATGACAATGGTAGCAAAAAATTCACAGCGTATACCTTGAAAATTTGTAAATCAGCAACTGCTCTTTGTGGGCCGAAACAGATCATTTGCTCGACGAATTGGAAACATCCTCAACCAATTTCTTTCATAGATTCCTTCATATCCGGATGATGTATGTTATTGTTTTGCGGTGTGTTCTTTTGCGCAGCGCCCGAGGTGATCGACAACGAGCGCTACACCTACAGCCCGGACTGGTTCAGCTTCGGCTGCCTCCTCTACGAGATGATCGAGGGGCAGGCGCCGTTTCGCGCGCGCAAAGAGAAGGTCAAGCGCGAGGAGGTCGACCGGCGCGTCAAGAGCGACCAGGAGAAGTACTCCAGCAAGGTAACGATAAGGAGGAACGTGAAAAAAGTACACCGTTTGGGGTATATGCCCAGTTCCCGATGTGATGATTCTTTTTTGCTGATGTTTTGCGACTTTCTCTTCTTTTTTCTAAAAATAAATATTGAAATTTTTTCAATATATTCTGCGAAGTCAGGGTAGGTTTATGGCCTGCCCCGAAATGTCACTGTTTAAAATTCAACCTTCAGATACCTTAAAGAGAAATTCTCTATTTGTCAGTGACACCTTGTTTCGAAAGGATTTTGGGAGACAAATATTTCAAATATCAAGAAATATCAAAATTTCTACTGAATTCAGTACTGGACAAATCTGAACAAAATATAGAAGTAAAAGAATATAAATATCAAAGACTAACAAAATGAAGAAAGATAACAACCAAAAAAGAAATTTCGAAGAATCTGCTATTGCTAATTGTTCAGTCGATATAGATAGAACTTGGCGTTCACTCCTCAAAACAAAATGTGGAAATGGTAAATTCAATATCAATTAAAGAACCCAGCATTATTTCTGTCTGATAACTTGTCACTGTTTATTGTCAAAAGACGAAGCAAATGATGAAAAAGAAAAAGATTTTCCATTCTGTTGAAAAGGAAGTAGATTCGTTCCCGAAACGTCCACCAATAAGATATGTAGAAATTTTGATATTTGTTGAACATATTTGTCTTCCAAATTTTTTGAAAAACAAGTCACTGACACTCTTATGTATCTGAAGATTGGACTTTAAGATCATAAATCGGTCTTTACTACAAATATAATAATATAATAATAAATAGTTTATTCACACGATTGTACAATATTCAATAGGTAATATATTAGGATTTCTGGTGCGCGACTAAACTATCTGCAAACCGAAAGTACGAAGTACTTGTGGGTTTTGTTGAGTAAAATACATATTGCTAAATTTCACTCCTAAAAGAACCCTGTTCTTGATATATGAGGTATAGAGGTTGAACAGCTGACAATATAAACATCAGAGAATGCGTAAGTAATGTGAAAAATACAATTAATTAAATATAATGTTCCTAATAATAAAAATAATAACGACAATAATGATAATAATAATAAGTGGATAACAAATGATGCATAATATATGTATTCTTGTATATATATATATATATATATATATTAATTTTCATTCTGTTTTCGAACTGAATGTCTGTATATATATCAAAATGAACGGTTTTAGTTTTATCTATTCGAATACATGATAATGAACAACAACACACAAGGTTCGGTTTCGAAGCTGATTTATTCAGGATTGATAATAATTTTTTGTTGGCTTGTATTATATCATCCCGATATGTTTCAATACTTCGATGAATAGTAGTATATTGTATATAGTAGTATATTGAAATAATCTTAATTTCTTCCTTCATTTCCAGAAACGAGGAGAAAAAATACAAAAGAGGCTATGAAAATGAATATATTACCTCCTTGATTCACCTACGTCTGCTGATTTTTTGTTCGAAATATTTGTTACTCATTTTTATACCTGTAATGATAATGCCGAAATTCAAACTCGATAACCAGACAAGTTAGTACTTCTTGAATACTGTCTGTAAGTTCTTCGAGGAGGTGGTACATTCATTTTTCAGCTTTTAATGGGATTTTCTCTCCTCGTTTCTAAAAAATAGAGTAGAAGTTATTAAAAATTATTGCAATATATTTGTAGTAAGGACAGATTTAGGATCTGTCCCAAAATGTCACTGCGCTTGAAATTAAACCTTCAGATACCTAAAAGAGAAATTCTCTATTCGTCAGTGACACCTTGTTTTTGAAAAAATTTGGAAATACAAATATATTTAATGAAAATAAAACCTCTACTTATCTTGGTGGACGTTTCGGGAACGAATCTGCTCCCGTTCTCAACACAATTGAAATATTTTTCTCTTCGTAAAATTTCTTAGTACTTCTTAAGTAGAAAAAAAGTTTGAATAGGCTTAGTGGCTTACCTTTCAAATACTAAATCCTTTGAGCGTATGATTGTTATGTGAATAAAAATAATAACAGATGAAAAAAGTTGTGAACGTAGAAAAAGCGTTCAACATTTTCAATGTTGGTATTTCAGACTGACCTCCCTAATTCATGTCATTATTATTGTTCTCAAGTTCAGCGAGGAGGCGAAGGCGCTGTGCCAGCAGCTGCTGGCCAAGCAGCCACTGCAGCGGCTGGGCGGCCGGGCAGGCCGAGGGGGGGCGGGCGTCGTCAAGCAGCACGGCTTCTTCCGGCCGCACATCAACTGGCGCCGGCTCGAGGCCGGCATGATCGATCCACCCTTCGTTCCCGACGTGAGTTCTCTTTTTTTTCTTTTGCTTCCCTCTTTTGACAACACGAAAAGAAAACCCATAACGTTCAACAGTATGATATACCGAGTGTTCCAAAAGTCGGTGGTAAGTCTAAGGGAGGAGAGAGAGAGGACAGGGACTACTCCATCTCACCGGCCTGTAGTTTATCCCCTCTCACTAGTGGGTTGAGTTTTTACTTCAGCTCGAATTGGTGCGTCCGTGATTGAAAGGCTATAGCTCATTCACTATAAAAAATCAGAAACATACTCAAGTAAGACAAAAAGATCCCTAATGAATTTCCAAACTCGAAATGAAGAGTTTCCCTATGGAGATAACTTCCTTTCGCGGTTATTTCTGAATTGTCCAGATTATCTTAGGATTAACCGGATTAGACTCAAACGCTGCTTAAATCCTCTGAGATAAAGTAAAAGTGTATGATATAGGCGATGAAATTTCCTACAAAGTTCCACAGTTTGATACTGACACTTCATTCCAGTTGTCAGTTCGAAATCTGAATATTATGAAGAAACGCTTCAAGGTAATCCTAATTTTTTTGCACTCAGCTGCTGTTTTTCAACAATTATACACTTTATGCACTAGGTAAACAATAACTATGCCATTGACCAATTCAAAATACAACTTATTTGTATAATCTGTTCACATATTTCTCTGTTTTAAAAAAAATATGCTTCCTCTGCATTATTTTATTTCACTAAGTATTTCATTTTATGATTATTATTTATTCATTACTATTATCACTATTCCAACCAAGGAAATCGAAAGGAGAATTTTTCAGGTTTCGGAAAATATACCTCGTTCCTCGAAAACAACGGATATTGGAAAAAAAAGGTTCAGAAGAACTATTTTCCTATTCATTTTTCTAGAACAGTCACCCTTTACTTCTCAATAAGAGCAATATTTTTCTCTGAAGGTAAATAATATTGTTAATATAGTAATGAAGATAGGTTTTTTTTATAGCTGTGAGCTTTTTTGTCGATTAATGCTAGAAAGAAATATAAACACGATGCTCTTTCGGGAAGTACTCGGAAGTTCCATTGCTTCAGAACGTAATTTTATTGAGAACTGAATTGCGCAACTTTGTCCTAATTCGAACTTTGCCGTATCTCCCTCCCGTCAGTTTCCGAGAAAGCAATGGTGGGTGTCGAATCTGATTTACTCTGTATGTCTTGCATTCGAGTCCCAAATCTTCACACAGCCTAATCACGATTTTTATTTCAGCCTCACGCAGTGTACGCCAAGGACGTTTTAGACATTGAACAGTTTTCCACAGTGAAAGGTGTAAATATAGACGAGAGTGACGTGACGTTTTATAGTAAATTTAATACGGGGTGCGTGTCGATACCGTGGCAAACGGAGATGATCGAGACTGACTGTTTCCGGCAGTTGAATGTCTTCGGCCACAACTATACCAGGACTCCGGATTTGGTGCTGCAGCCAGTAGAGATTTGTGAAAATGAGGGATGTTTTCCTTTCAGGCGGAAGGTAAGAAATGTCATTTCTCTATCACGACTTTATTTTCATCGGTGTCGAAAGATGTCCACATCATTTCCATTTTTTTTTGTGAATTTATCCTACCGACTGCGCCATTTCTGTTCAAAAGTTTTTGTTTTCAGTTTTCGAGCAATCAGGCTGCAAGTGGAAATGTAGACACTATATTTAAAAACAGTTTTTTCATTATTATAACCATCTACTCATGCTGACCGTGATTAAATCTCCTGCAATCCAATGTTTTTCTCATACTAGATAAGCGTGAAATAAATCATGAATCCGATTTATCATTCCAATACCATATCTCTCAATTCATCTATATGAATGCTCATCTCAACCATTTTCAGAATGAGAATAATTTCCATTCCATAGAAGCATTAATACATTTTACAACTACTACCAACTAAACCTCATATAATGAATAATGAAAAATTAACTGTTCCCATTGATGTCGAGGTTCAGAATTATCAAATTTGCTATAATCTTCAACCATAACATCAACTATTTTTGATGTCAAGCATTTTGATATTGACATATTTTTTATTCGACCGAACAATCATCCACACTATCGGACAATTTTCCATACTTCACTTTCGTGAATTTATCCTACTAATTGAGCGATTTTGTGATGTGTATCATGAGAAGTAAAAAAATGATGATGATTTCGTTGTATTATCCTACCCTCCGCGATATTTTGTGTTATGAGTATCATAAATCAAGCGATGATTTGAACCTCTAGTTCAATTGCAAAAAGAGGAAAGCGGAGCAATGTAATTTCACGATTATGTCTTCCTTGACGTCAATGTCAAGCATTTTGAGATCTTCCTTTGTAATTAATTGACTTCAATCCTGCATGAATTTATCCTACGGACTGCGCCATTTCGAAATGCTTTCCATGAATAAATTGATTCAAGAATTATCAATCTTCAAGTGAGAATGTAGACACTATGTCAACAGTCTGTTTCATTATCAGCGCCTTCTACTCATGCTGACCGTATTTTTTTCTGCATTCCAATGTGAATGATCATTTCAATATTCAGCATTTTCTCACATTAAAGAATTCCTACTGAGTGTGCTTTCTTGCAATGAATGATATAAAATCAACAGTTCATGTACCTAATATATTTTCGAGATGCAAATGGAAATTTCTCAATAATTTTTATTCTTGACGTCAATGTCGAGCATCTTGATATCGTCTTGTGATTTTTATTCAGTACAATTATCGACACTATCAGAATATTTTCCATATTTCCCCTGCGTGAATCTATCCTATCGACTACGCCATTTTTTAATGAATGTCATACATAACTCAATGATTTGAGAGTTTGATAATCGTTGTAATTGGGAGTTTTCATATCTTGAAATGGTTGACGTCAGTGTCATTTCAATAATTTTGTATAATTTATCAAACAGTTCAAGTTGTGATGATTTTATGTCCTAAATGTCACCGATTCCAGTGACGGAGCACATTTTTTTGTCACAATTTAACTATGGTTTGACATCAGTATTATCTTCATCAATATAATACTTATGACAGAATGTCATTGCTCAATAAGAAAAAAACAAATTGTCTAATACACCTTCCGTGCACTCGTCAGCACTATTTTCATTATTCAGTGCATTAATTTGTCTTATCACTCCTATTGCCTAAGTCGATCAAACCCTATTGACAGGATATTATTACAGAAAAAGGATGTGTGATCAATTTTCACTATTCTATTATTCTTTGACATCAATATCAACAATTTTAACATCATCTTTGTTTCCAACTGAACGTTGGATGCTCTTTGTTGATTCGTTTGTTTCAGATTGTCTTTTCTAAGTACCACCTATTGAACATAAAATACAATATCCAATGTTGAAAAAAAAAACATTTGAAATGCTGAAAATTCTTTTGTCTTGTTTCTACGTCGACCACGACCTCCGCTTTTTTGCCTTCTTCTGTCCGGATTGAGCTTGTCGCCATCATTGTAATGAAAGTTTGTTCATCTTGAGTGAAAAATATTCAGCTGCATGAATGAGTTCGTCATACCATTCCTACTGACTGCGCCATTTCGTAATACCAATACAAATTCGATTGCCAGGATGCTTGCTATCTTAAATGGGTGTCAAATGTCAAATGGAATGGATGTTTTTCTTTTCAGAAGAAACAACTGCCCCGGACGAAACCGGTCCCGATCAGCCCCAACCTGCTCAGAATTGTGACGTCAACGGAGAGTTGATGCCCCGAAAGCCCCCCGTTCATTTGTGCCGATTGTCTCGCGACTCGTCTTCCCCTCAAGCAAGACGCAAGCGTCAAGCGTGAAGTATTCCGACGGTAAGACGAAGTTAAGCCGGAGACACTTCCTCTCTCTCTTTCCCACGGGAACTCCGTCGGGGAATTTTTTGTCGGGTTGATTCTTGTATGTGGATGGATGGTCGCAACACAACAGTGGATAGTTGCTTGTTGTTTTCTGGTATTCAACCAAAAAAATGTGCAATTTCTCACATGTTGTCTAAATTATTGATTTTTACGAAGATGAATTATAATTGTAGGTTGTCGGTTTCAATTTTAATCATTGTCAAAAATACATCTATCAAGTTCATTAACGTCCACAAGGCTCCATTGATCAATCTATAATCAATTAATGAGAAAGGTGGGAACAAATGCATACCTAGACAGTGAAGAAATACAAAACCAGTTCTAACCTATCTTAGAACTTAGAACACAAATCATAATGGAAAATTCGGAACGAATTGACAGATTGAGAGAAGCCTGGGATTGCCTCCTTCCGGCTTCAGGACCATTATGTTTCTCAAAACGGCTGATTCAGGAAAAAATATGGAAATCTTCAGGAAAAATCAGGTTCTTCTTCTTTCGGTTCATTTTTTTTATTTGACTCACTGTTTTTCGAGTACAGCTTGGTTAGTGTCGCAAGTATTGTTTTTTCTTCTGAAACTATAAAACACGATTCACTGATGGAACATCATTAACAAATATCATCATTATTTCTTATTGAATTTCCTAGGAATTGCTTCCATAACTTCCCACAGAAATAAAACTTTACATAACATTGACTGATAACAATGTAATGAATATACTATTAATTTTTCTATATTTTTTGGGATTTTCCCTTTATTATCTGCTCCAAAATGTCACTGCGCCTGAAATTAAACCTTCAGACACCTGAAACAGACATTCTCTATTTGATGTTGACAGCTTGTTTTGTTTAAATTTGGAAGACAAATATATTTAAAACATATCAAAATTTCTGCTTATCTTCTTGTGGACGTTCCGGGAAACACCTGATCTCGTTTTCAGAAAAAAGGAATGATATTGGTATCTCTAATATCCACAATAATAAGATGAGTAGAAATCGTGGTATTTATTGAATAAATTTGTCTCCAAATCTTTCCAAAAACAAGATGTCGCTGACCAATAAATATTGGCATCTGAAAGTTGAATTTCAAGTACAGTGAAATTTCGGGGCAGATCATAAATCTGTCCTTGCTACGAATAAATTGAAATAATTATTATAATTCTTATTTTTAGGAAATGAGGAGGAAAATCTCAAATAATCTAGAAAAAATGAAAATACCACCTTCTCAAAAAAATACTCAGATACATTCTTCTATGTCATTCAGTATTATAATAGTAATAATGATGGTAGAAAAACCCTCCACAGTCTGTTGAGTTGAGTTCCTGATTCCAAATGTGAATGTGAATGCTGAAAAACATCAAAGTTGAAAAAAAACTGTTATCAGGTTTGATAGTCATGACAGTCAAAGAGGAATCAAGAAGAACCCTGTATATTGAGATTAGCTGCTTACTGCTTCTACATCTCCCTGATTTTGTCTCTCGAAATACTCTGAATTTCTGACTTGCACCTTGGAATTCTCCCTCAGACTTTCAACTCTTTACCTTACATCCGGAGAATTCACATTAGTAATCCCACTTGAAACATTTTCTTTCCGATTTTCAATACAAAATTTCGATCTGAATTCTGATGTTTACCTGAAAATTCGTCCGATTCGATATCCTGAGATTCGAACCATTATCGGTGAGATGAAAAACTGGTCGCCATTGTTTCTCAAATTTATTTATAATTCACATTATTTATTTTCTGTTCCACGCTATTTTGGAAAAAATCTGCTGCTGACCACCCTCGTACAAAAATCAACCACATTATCAAGAAATTTTGCACTGGGGTGAATGAACTCTGGAAGGGTCTAAAATACTCTTGAAAACGTGCAAGAATTTGACAAATATTTCATATCTGTGGACGCACAATGGTATAGTTGAAATTGAATTGATATTACCAAAAATTTAATCTGATCAGATTGGAAGTAGGTAGGAAACATGTTCGAATCTTGAATATGTATTTGATATGTCCAGTGCTTAATTCTGTTATTGTATTTCCCCTTCGTTGAAACCATTTGTCAAAGTTGAGAAAATTTGCGTTTTTTTCTCAAAACTGGTGTAACTTGAGAGTTCCAATTTCCAAAGTGTTCATTACTCCCAAACGCATAGTAATGATGAGCATTTCTGAAGAAAAATTAATAATAAATGATCATATACTCAATGCGCTTATCTGCTACAACTGGATTTAACGATACTAGAAAACTTGGTATTTCTTTGGGTGTCCCTCCAGAAACTGCATTAGAATATATATGAAAAATCCATTTTTTTTATGGTTTGGTCTAATAATAGTTTTCCATGTATCGATATTTGTAGGTCCAAAAGGACACCCTGTAGAGTAGTATAACAGAGATAGTTGAATTTGGGAGAGAATGAACATTTTTTATTAAATGAACTTCAAACGATGGAAAATATAACTGTGATTGATGAAACATAATTTTCTGAATTGACTTCGTTTGTTTTTGGAAGATGGAAAAAAAATGGTTATCTCTAGAGCTTTTTTTGGTTTGTTCTCGTTCTTTCTTATGACAAGTGTTTGTAGGAAGGAGAACCACGTGATTTCTTTCAAAGAATATTGTGTAAAAATACAAAAGTATGAATAATGAAGGATTGACCTATGATTGCACAATTATTTTCATATTATTGTATTTTCTCTGAATTGTTCCTTTTTCGAAATTGCGAGAGACAAAATTGTTGAATGAAGCAATTACATCTTGGAACAGGTTAAGTTTACCCTTTCTCTACAGTATTTGAGATTTTCTCTCCCCGTTTCTAAAAATAAAAACAAATTAAAATGATTATTTCAATATATTTGTAGCAAGGACAGATTTTGTGATCTGCTCCAAAATGTCACTGCGCTTGAAATTTTACCTTCAGATACCTGAAAGAGAAATTATCTATTTATCAGTGACACCCAGTTTGAAAAAAAAAAAATAAACATAAATTTATTCAACAAATATCAAAATTTCTACTTATCTCAGTGGTGAACGTTTCAGAAACAAATCTGCTCCCGTTTTCAATATGTGAAATGTTTTTCTTCTCAATCATTAATCGATATTTGTTGAATATATCTGTCTTCCAAACTTTTTTGAAAAACAAGGTGTTACTGACAAATGGATAATTTTGCTTTCTTATATCTGAAGCGCAGTGATATTTTGGGGCAGATTATGAATCTGTCCTTACTACAAATATATTGAAATAACTATTGTACTTACCTATTTTCATCTTCAGAAATGCAGAGAGAAGGTCCCAGAAGTCTGTACAAATGAATATACCACCTCCTCGATTAACCTAACGAAGTTGAAATATCTTCAAAATCTTGCACAGATGCATGCACAAAGAAACTGTCACCGTAGATGAATTCTCCTTTTTTTTTCTAGATATACCAAATGACTTCTTCAGAAATATTTTTTTCCTATGTGATTTCTGATTTTATATACTTATATACCTCTTTCTACAAAGTGAGATTATTTTAAGGATCATCTACTGTGATGGACATTATCAGTTACGGGTTAGGATATCTGAAAATAAAAGTAATGATTCGTGAGTAATGAGTCGTGGAAATACATAGAAGCAAAGTTACCCTCAACTTCAGTCCAGAGTCTAATCAGAATGAACAATTGACTTAGTTACTTCAAGCCGAAGTGGAGGTGCAATCACATCTTATACAGGGTGGTTTCGTACCAAAACCGATAAAAATGAGAATAAATATTGATCGTGAAATACTTCGTATATAAGATACAGGGCGCTTGAAGTGGTGACATTTCAGCTGATCTGTAATGCAGTTGATTTTTCGATTGATAGTCATCAAAAAGATTTTCATTAAGATTTATATTATTTGGGAACCCACTTTTAGGAAATAATTGAAAATGGTGATATTTTGAGTTCGTTTCTAGTTGTATTTCCAGGACTTGATGCCAGTTGTCTTTGCTCAATCTAAACATTATGTTGTATGTATATTTTGTAACATATTTATCTTATATATTTTGGATGAGAAATCTCAGAAAATGTGGGTTAGATTGCGAAAAGACACGGATTGTACAGTGAATGTATTTCATTCCATTATCACATTTTCTGTAACAAAAGTATGTAGAATTGATGTACTTGAAAAAAAGACCATTATATTGTTTGAATATTCAACTGGTATTTTGATTATTAACTGAAAGATGCTGGGTGGAAAAATTGAGAGACAAGTTTTTGACGAAAAAATTTACAGATGAAATTTCTTGTGTACGCTGTCTCAGGTCAAGATGACGGAGTTTTTCACATGAAAATAATACTCAAATACTGGGTGAATAGGTTTTTCATTTACCTATCTTGGAGTGTACAGGATTATTCTCAGTACAGAAGGGATTTCAAATTGAGGCTATTTTGCACACTTCCATGTGGAAAAGTTCAGTTCTCCTTTTTTTTCTGAATCCAATCCAATACATCAATACCCTATTCCATAATTGTTCAAAAACCAAAACCTGAACTGAAATTTTTTGAATATATATTAGTTTCAATTGTTGAGCAGTTTTTATGTGAGACATTACAATTTTGTTATATTACTATGCAGTAATAAAGACTAACTAACTATCAAAAATTATTATTGAAGAGATATACAGGAAAATACAAAAATACAAGCATTCAAGGTTCCAGAGTGGTAATTTTATAGCATATTCGAATGAAATGCTCTGACTTGATGTAGGTACGTATTTTTAGCGGAAGGTACACTGATTTCGAACAGACATTTCGTTTGAATCAATCTGATGTAGAGCAGATGCACCCAAAATTCAAATTACTCTGGTACCGATATAGAACATATACAAGTTCTGTTTTCCTGGTATTTATGACTTTCATTCAGCAAAATTCAAAAGAATTTTTTGTGGAGTATTGCCATGGATATTCTTATGGTGATCCTTAATGAAACTTCATTGTTATTTTATTATATTTCATTATATTTTTTACATCAATAGTAACCAATCGCCTATTCAACAACGGCGATTGCTGTCGACTTTTTATTGATTTTATCAAAATGATGAATATATTCAGGTGTATAGCAAAGCGAATTGAGTGACTCGGATAAATTCCTGGCTAGCTTCGCCAGTCAATCTACTACTTTGCTACTATAATAAAAAATTTAACGGTGGAAAAATAGTTTGCCGAGATTGGGCAAAACAGTGGAATAAATTAATGGATTTGACCTATACGAAAGATCCAATGAACACTTAGGCAATTCGGACTTGACATTAGCAAGAATTTTTCAAATGAATCCTATTGTCACTTCTAGTTATATCGAAATGTGATTGGATCTTTTCGATCACAAGTTCATATTTATTTTCCGAATTAGATATTTATTGTTTTTAAATTTAATTTCACTCATTGTGGTGATATATCACGACTTATTTTATATTTCTGTATTTTCTTGAATAAATCTTCATTGGAATAGTTTTTCAAACTGAAATAAGAAACAAAACCTATAGAACAGCAAGTTTTGCGAGTCTAAGGCTCTCTTATCTAATGTAGCCCGTCTACTGCACTGCGAGATTATCATTCCACCACCAAATATCCACAACAAAAGGCCATAAACTTTATGGCCTACGAACGACGCAGTTGCTGACCGATCCGAAAGTCTCCGAGTAATGAAAATCGCACCAAGCGGCGTTGTTCTCGAACGTCATCTCCGGCACTTTGAACTCCGGATTGACGGCCACCTTCATGGTATACTTGCCGGGTTCCAAGTCGGAAATGTCTACCCATTGGCAGTCGACGGTGTACCTACATGCGCACAGAAAATATGTCAATCAAAACATGAAGTAAGCAAAATTAATGTAGAAATATCACACATATTATATGGAAACATAGAGATAATAGTTATTTTTGTATGACAACAATGTCATACATGTACATTATTTTTGTGTGACAAACAATGAGTAACGATTCTTCCATAATTTTCTAACAGCAATAAATTGATGCAAAATAGAACAACTATTTATTTATAATAGTTATTTGTGTATTGAGTGCGAAAAATGAGTGTTTTTGGACGGGACTGCAGGTCGAGGCCAAAAATTCACGGATTTTATGCACGAACTGCGAACAACATTTTTTTGTACAACTGTGAATGGAAATCTATATGAATATATATGAAGCATATATAGGAGATAGTTTGAATAACAAAATTGAGATTTCTAACAAAATATTGAATTGTCCATCTTCTTCCACACAAATTAAAATATCTGATAAAATTGTGGAATCAACTCTTTAAGGAATATCTAACGTTTCTGATCCGCAACAACATCTTCGGAAACTTATATTGGAAGTAATTGTTCAAACTTCACTATCAATAAATAATTGACTCTGTTGGAAATAAATCCTTAAAAAAGTGATAATTATTTTGTCACGGTGAAAAAGAGAGACTTATATACTAAACAAAATCAACGCCGCATGATTTTGAACGTCAAATTCATCGCTCAAATTTCAATTTCACGGCGCGCCCAAATTTTGCGAAATTCATTGCGAAATCATTCGTACCTGTAGATGTCCGAGCAGTTGACTGAAATCCCTTGGTCACCGTAGTTTGCGCAGGCGAATACAGGTTTCACCCCCGGCATACACTGGTTGTCTTCTAGGCAGAACGAGGCCTTGTGCCCTTCTGCTACCCTGTGGCCGGTGCCGTTGTATATGTCGAAGGTGGCGAACACTTCCATGCTGTGGTAGTGCCTGGAAAGTGGTTTTATCAACTCTGATCACCGCAATTACTCAGAAAACCGAGTTCTACAAGAGACAATGAAGATAAGAAGAAGGACTCTGGCAACTAAAGTTATGGTGAAATCTTCACTACCTATGGAAGTAAGGTAGAGGTTGTTTCTGCTAGAATAACTATAAATAATGAAACCTTAGCAATTGCTTTCCATGGATGTGTTGAGAATCTTTTTTTTCTCATACATATTTAAAGAAGTTTATCTCATGGCTATTTATGGATGACGGAACTGAGAAGGTTCTTAGTTTTCATACATATGTATGTAGAAGTTGACCAGGTATCCGTCCTGAATTTCTCATTGCATTTTTCGAAAACATTCATTTTCTCATTACGATGACGCAACAAAGTTGTTTGAAGAATTGTTGATATTTCCATCGAAATCGAATTAGTATCTCGGAATGAATTTCATGTAAAACATTTTGAAGCTTTCTGGAAGATTTTTATTCTCGGTCTCAATGAACCACTATCAGACATTTTCATTTTCGAAAAGAAGAATGCTGCCAAATCACAAAAAAATGAGTTGATATCTCAAAAAATGTTGCAAAAATTTGAAAGGGAAACTCACTTTCTCTGATATCACGTCGCCTTGCTTTGATAATTGATTTTCCATTAGAACTAGTGAATCTTCTGGATATTCATCAAGAGATGTACCGATTCCGAAATACAAATTTATTCGATTTTCATGAGAGAATAATAACTATAATACGTTATCGTAATTGGGAGAATGAAAGCTTTCGAAAAATACAATGAAAAATCCAGGTCGGTATCAAAAATATCAACTGGAAGATGGCAGCCCAGGCGAAAACTTCAGATTATCAATAATAATTCAATTCTATAGGTTCTATTCGTTTTTGTAACCAATATCTCCTGTATTAATGGGAATTTTTGGCTTTCCTGCAGGAATGTTTTTGGGCTTCTGCCACCATTTGAGCTCTTATATTTTTAACTGTTTGCAAGATGCCCATGCATATAATCTTTATTTTCATACATATTCAAAGAAGTTCATCTCAGGGCTATTTATTGATGATTCAAACTGAAAAGGGTCTTCATTTCCATACATATGTATGTAAGAAGATAATTTTACTACATGATGTTAATTTTGAAATTGCACCTCCACATTCCCAACGATCGAAATTTCAGTTCGGCTTCCAAAAAGGTATGAGGGCGCTGTGCGCGGTCCCGGTTTGTTCTATGGCAGATTACATTCTATCTGTGAGGTGTTTTCTATGGCAGGCTGATGTTTTTTCTATGACACTCACATATGACACATATGCCACTCCCAAAGATGCTTCGGAATGGCGGGCCTGAAATCGGCATTTCCGGCGTTGAAAATCTTCGCTGTAAACCTCAACAGCCTTCTGGTCTCCAAATGCCACGCTGGATTCTCTTTCTGGATTTCGTAGGCGCTGGAAGCAGCGCAGTTTTCTTCCATCGCGCACTGCAGGAAGAACATCGGCCTGTCTTCGAGATGAGCTGTCCTCATCAACTCCACATGGTCGATGATCAAATCAGCTGGTCGAAAATAACAGTCAAATTATTTCATCACTGATGCTTTTTGGTGATTTTGATGATTTTTTCTCATCGCGCGGTCGCATTTGAAGATTCTTGACAGTTGGCTCAGGTGCAGGGAATGTTTCAACCTTTCGTTATTTATTTATTTCATTTTAGTCATAACTACACATACTTGATTTACCAAAAGTTAGGGTTTCTGAAAGCATATAAGAAAATTTATTATTCATTCATTTTCAGAAGAATTATCAGTTTCATTTAAGGAAGAAGAAGCACTATCAGTATTCGAACCATTGTCATCAATTTATCAGATTTTTTAGTAAAAACGCTATCACTTGTTTCCAAAAATCGTTTTGAATCAGTTGAAGTAGCGTAGAAATAGTTTCTAAAATTATGGAAATAAAATACCTACTATTTTCAGCAACTGACTAAAAATACAAAAATAAATATAAAAATATAAAATATAAAAGTATTGCCTCGTTTCTATACATACAAGCAAGCAAGGCTACATTCGCTTCACAGCTCGTGAGAATTTGAAACCGTTTTTCACGGTTGCATAGAAAATAGAGTTTTATCCGGATTTACTTCGATTCATATAATGAAACAGGCTGTAAGTCGAACCAAAACAAACATGGGGGTGCAAACAAAAGTTGAGGGGTAGTTTTTCGGAGGTTGATTGCCAGGTGGTGGATTTTGCTATGCTCCATGAACGAGCTTATGGTCTCCTACGGCACGTTTTTTTTTTCAATTGTCTTCTCTGCGAATAACTGAAATATCTGGTGGCCAAAAGCTCTGGGACACCCGGTATATCACATTATACATATAGTGGAACCCTGCAGTTGCATGCGGATAATATTTGAAAGATGAGAGATGAGTATTAGACAGAATAATAAACAAAAATATTGATTGCTATTATTTACCAATTGAGTTGGTACATGAAACTGCAGCCATATCTTTAGTAGGGCATTTTCCTGTTGAGTGACTGTCGTGTTTGCATTGAGATAAACTGATTTCGTTCCCTAAGCATTTGATGTCTGCAAAGCTGTTTATCGTCAGATTCCCACCGAAAAAATCTGTTTGCATTGCGTCTGCAGCATATCCTATGAAAGAGAGGTTATTTTGAATAGAAAACCAAGTGACCTTGAAAATCGTTCAGTATCTTCACTAATATCGGATTATCATTATTGTTACCTAAATTCAGAGTTTTGCAGACAACTGATGCCTCTAGAAGAGACCATCCATCTCCACAAATTGATTCCCATTCACCCTCACCATTTTTTATTTCTACCCTTCCTTCAGTTTTGATTCTACCATTAGTGAGACGTAATCTCAAATTTCTTGGTAACGGAGCCCTGAAAATATTTCCATAATCATGTCTTCAGTAGATTCTTCTACCTTCATATCGATTTCCAGGACTATAGATAGTATACAAGGTGATTCAACCTCACTGATTCATTATTTGAGGCATATAGAAAACTGAGAACAGTCTGGAATTTTGTTACTTTTTGTTACTTTCGGTTGAAGGTTGACAGATTTTCGGTATTGATGCTTTGCGTGAAAATATCCAAAAAAAGAATAAATATATTCACCTGTCAATTGATGAATATTCATGTTATTTATCGAATACGAAATTTAAAAATATCTGAAGCACACTTGTGACAATACACACGAGTCGAATGAGGGTTTTGTTTTTTATATTTTTGGTGATATCTCTGTTGATATTATTTCAGCTATAGGTTGTGCTGAAATCAGTAGAAAATAAAAATCCGCATCAAGTGAATTGAGAATTTGATGGTCGTTCCATTTGAAATGAGAAATTTGTCGGCATTTGAAATTGCATAAACGTGAACGGAAATACCAGTCACCATCCTGTTTGATATTTTGGAATACTATTGAGGGCTCCTCATAGGAATCTTGTATACCAAGAATGAACTATTCATCTCCAACAATGTCGCTAATTCAAACATTTTAGTAAGTCATTCGATATCACAAAATTAAATGAAGATAGGGAAACGAGTAACGATGGAATAGCTCCACGTACAATTCAAAAATACAATAATACACAAGGTTTGAAGAAGCGAAGTCATTGTCACTTCGATTCAATCGGAAATATCAGCGTATTGAAAATATTTTAGAAAAGTAGATCACATGGCGCTATAGTCGCAAACGAAACTTCAGACTGATTTTCCATTTAGTTCTCTATAAATATATCTTCTTCTCATACAGTAAGGCGAATGATTTAGTACATCCATATTTTTGTATCTGCTCACATGGATTTTGTTGTTGTTTCGATGATTTTTATCGAGTCTTTCCTTGTTATTTCTTCTGGTTCACTGCAAATGACACCAGCAGCTTCACTGGAGGTGCAGTCATTTTTTCCCCACCCATCAAAACGACACTGAGAAATTTCTGTTTCAGAGCCATCGCAATAGATATTGTCCATCCAATACTTCCCTTGAAAATAAATCAGACATGCTGTTTGATACAATACATTTTTATGAAACACGAATATTGACGAACAATCAACTTCGATACTTGAATTTTCATACTTGAAAGAATTCGGATAAATTAAATTTTTGATAACTATATGCCCTATTTTTTACTTATGCGTATTATATATATATATATATATATATATATATATATATATATATATATATATATATATATATATATATATATATATATATAAAAATTATGTATCATATATATATCATATATATACGTATATATATAGCTACTATATATGTATATATGTATAACTACTATGAACAACGTTTTTTTCGATCACAATCAAACGTAATTTTGTGAATATCTGAAAAGCTCTTGATTCTTACTTCTAGCAGGACCAAAAAAAGAATTCACAGTTGGTTGGGCATCATCCACTGTATATCCAAGTTGTTTGCATATTATTCTCGCTTCAGTGATATCCCATTCATCATCACAAATCGGGCCCCAAGATCCATCATGAAATATCAAAACGTTTCCTGAAAAAGAGCCATATCAATCGAATAAAAGAAGATCATATTTGATCTTTTATGCATGGCTTGTAAGAGTAAACTGCTATGATGAGAATATTTTCACAAAGTCACAAAAGCACTTAGAAAATTCGAAATAGTCTATAAAGTTTTGGAAACCGAGTGAGGCGTATCTAGTTTTCCTGTAAATTTTTGCACCCCACCCGCAGTGGCAACCATTTCAGATTTGATCACATTACAATTCAATACGGCAGACTTCCAGTTTTCCTGGGAATGCCATCAACTTTGTTCTTTCAATGGAACACCCTGTATATTTTCACATATTCAACTCTTACAGGTCGAAATATGTTCAAACGTTATTTCAAATGTAATTTTTTCGAAACAATTGGTAATATTTTTTTGTACAACTGTCAAAAAAACTTGACAAATCTGCATCTCTGTTGATGCGTAGAAAATATTTACTTTTATTCACAAAAAACATGGAATATTACTTTTTAAAGGATCTATTCGTAACAGATTCAACTATTATTTGATTATTCATAATAAATAAATTTCATTCATAGGAATAATAAGTTTGAACGATTACTTCCAAAATGAATTCCCGAAGATGTTCCATATATGTTGCTGCTGATCAAAAACGTAAGATTTTCCTTGAAGAGTTGATTCCAGAATTTTATCAGATATTTTAGTTTGTTTGGAAGAAGATGGACAATTCAATATTTTGTTAGGAAACCCAATTTTGTTCTTCAAACTATCTTCTACAGGGTGAGTCAATAATGTGTACCGAGCTTTCTGGGGGTGATAGAACATTGAAAAATAAGTGTAGTTTGATGATTAAACTCATGGCCCAAAATGCATTATATCCTTCCAAAGTTGATAAAATTAAAATAATTTCTCCGCATAACTTCTGAACGATGAAAGCCACCTGATTGAAATTTTGTGCATGAATGTATGTTGTCAAAATACATTTTTTCGTCACACTTCCACATTTCTGATATTGTTATAAAGGGTGTTTTCAGAGGGTGAGTCATGATTTTTTGTAGAAAACTTTTTTCCCTGTATTATTTTCGGTGAAAAAACAGGAGCATTCGATGGAGCGAAGAAAATTACATGAAAAAGGTACTCTTATTCAAATACAAAAAATTGAGCCATTCGTGAGATATTTGAGTTTTTGTAGTTACATGATATCAGCAGATTGATTTTATTCATCGCGAGATTCATCGGTATAACGATATTTCAGCAGCATTTGCATTTCCGAAGCACTCGCCAAGCATTAGAAGCATATCAGTTTGTTCAGAGAACGAATAACCTGCCTTATTTCTTAAAACCTCAGTTGATAATCGCAGTGATAAATGACACAGAAAAACCACACGAACAAATCGACTACAACAATGTTGATTCGAATGTTGATGACATGAACGTCAAAATTGAGAACAAAATTATTCATCATGGCCTGCTAAAATATTGTTACCGATAAATCTCGCGATGAATAAAATCAATCTGCTGATATCATGTAACTACAAAAACTCAAATATCTCACGAACGGCTCAATTTTTTGTATTTGAATAGGAGTACCTTTTTCATGTAATTTTCTTCGCTCCATCGAATGCTCCTGTTTTTTCACCGAAAATAATACAGGGAAAAAAGTTTTCTACAAAAAATCATGACTCACCCTCTGAAAACACCCTTTATAACAATATCAGAAATGTGGAAGTGTGACGAAAAAATGTATTTTGACAACATACATTCATGCACAAAATTTCAATCAGGTGGCTTTCATCGTTCAGAAGTTATGCGGATAAATTATTTTAATTTTATCAACTTTGGAAGGATATATCTCCCTTAATATGCATTTTGGGCCATGAGTTTAATCATCAAACTACACTTATTTTTCAATGTTCTATCACCCCCAGAAAGCTCGGTACACATTTTTGACTCACCCTGTATATGCTTCTGGTATACCGAGGCAGATTTCCATTCACAGTTGTAAAAAAATGTTTGTATTTCGTGTATAAAATTCGTGGTTTCATGGCACATTCGAGAGAATTTTTGGCCTCGGCTTGAGGTCTCGTCTCGAGTGCCAATAAAAAACACTAATTTTACTCTCTCACTAGACAAATAACTATCATTAAAATATATTGGTTCTATTTCGCATCAATTCTCACGTTATTGCAGTAAGAAAAGTATGAAAGAATCATTACTTGTTATTTGTACGAATTTTTCATTTTATCTTTCAGGCAAGGGCTAAATTGGGGTGAAAAAATCTGTATCGATGAAAAGTCGGTTGAAATACATTTCAAGTCGGAACGGCAATTGAAAAAATTCGAAAATTCATGAGGTACCCTCATGGTTTCAAACTTGATAAAATATCCATAAAAAAATAGAACCTGGGTTTAAGCACACATGACCCTTTGGTAATCTGTGGTTGAAATATGAACATTCTCACCTTCATATTCACCTCTACCTCCCACCAATTTGATCCCCCCTTCCTCCTTTTTCAACCTTTTCAGGTGTTTTCTGATCAGCTGCGCCCTTTTTCGCTTGATTTCTTCTGGGGTGTCGCTTTCGCAAACCACAATCAAAACTAATGCGAAAAATGCCGCGCGAAAGACGATTCTGGTAAGTGAAGCCATGTTCAATGGTATGTTGAGACTGAGCGCAAAATTATGTCACGATCTAGTTCTCACATATGTGGACCATTTTTTTCAGCCGAAGATATAATTATTGATGACCTTATTAGTTATTCATCTATGGTGTTGGTTACACATCCAGGAATGTTGCAATATTTTCGTCAGATTGAAAACATGTTCGAATTGTTATCGAATCGATGCACATGGTACGAATGTACTGTACAGGGTGGAAGAATTGGGGTATCTCAATTCGTTTTAAAGAAGGGGAAATTAAGGAATTATCGATTCCTTCATCATTTTTTGAATGCGCTTTGACTACGACACCCAGCATTTTCGACCAATAAAAGCCTGTATTTTGTACCGTTACTTAAGTAACTAAACAAATTTCCGGGATTTTTTCCCTCATCCTTGTGTGAAGTTACATTGGAAATTTTTGGACGTTTATAGGTAAAATGACATTATCCTTCAACTTCAAATTATGACAAGGTAATTCTATACTTGGTGTGGAATTTTCTTACCGAGTACCTATAACTTCAATCAGAAACCGGAAATTTTTTCTCGAATAAAAATAATTATTTTTCAGTTTTTGATGGGATTTTCTCTCCTCGTTTCTAAAAAATAGAGTAGAAGTTATTAAAAATTATTGCAATATATTTGTAGTAAGGACAGATTTAGGATCTGTCCCAAAATGCCACTGCGCTTGAAATTAAACCTTTAGATACCTAAAAGAGAAATTCTCTATTGGTCAGTGACACCTTGTTTTTGAAAAAATTTGGAAATACAAATATATTTAATAATAATAAAACCTCTACTTATCTTGGTGGACGTTTCGGGAACGAATCTGCTCCCGTTCTCAACACAGTTGAAATATTTTTCTTTGTAAACTTTTTTCGATGTTTCCGATTTTGACACTGAAGAGTTTTTCAGTTTTTCGTGGAATTTTCTCTCCTCGTTTCTAAAAAATAGAGTAGAATACTGTCTGTAAGTTCTTCGAGGAGGTGGTACATTCATTTTTCTGCTTTTAATGGGATTTTCTCTCCTTGTTTCTAAAAAATAGAGTAGAAGTTATCAAGAATTATTGCAATATATTTGTAGTAAGGACAGATTTATGATCTGTCCCAAAATGTCACTGCGCTTGAAATTAAACCTTTAGATACCTAAAAGAGAAATTCTCTATTGGTCAGTGACACCTTGTTTTTGAAAAAATTTGGAAATACAAATATATTTAATAAGAATAAAACCTCTACTTATCTTGGTGGACGTTTCGGGAACGAATCTGCTCCCGTTCTCAACACAAATTGAAATATTTTTCTCTTCGCAAAATTTTTCAATGTTTTCGGTTTTGACACTGTGAGGTGACAATTTGGTAGACGGAGGAATTCTGGTTACAAGGTGTTTTCATTAATTGATATCGAATTTTCCATTTTCATATTCAAGTTTCAGAAGTGGATGCCAAGTTCTATCTATATCAACTGAACAAGAAGCAATATTATTGTCTCCGTTCAGGAGAATGCAAGCAGACTCTGATTTTCCGTTTTTGGTTGTTGTCTTCGTTTCCTATGATCTTAATATTACCCCAATCGGCCATATGTTGTCCATTTTCAGTAAGAATATGTTCAGCTAATTTTGATTTGTCAGTATATCTTTTCTTTATATTGTTCTTATGCTCTTTCATCCTTACTGATAGAGGCCTGCTGGTTTCACCGGTATAATATATTCCACAAACACATGGTATACTGTAAATACAATTTTTCGATGATTGTTCTTCATTTTTCGGTTTCGTATGAGTCAAAATGGCAACATGGCAACGAACCGTGCAAATGTGTGTGAAAGTGCTCCGAAAAACAAATCCTGTAATAAGTGTAAAAAAAACCTAGTTAAAGGTGTAAAGTGCACCCTTTGTGAGAACAACTTCCATACAAGCTGTGCGAGAAATATCAATGTCAAATTTCTCAACGAAGACATGGTAATATGTTGTACTTCCGAAAAAGTTAGCTGTGACAATGACCAAGCGTTTTTTGATGCAATGGAAAACCTAGCAGGCGAAAGTAAGGTAGTCGATCTTAATATTTTTAATTATATTGTCAAGCAAAAAGATGAAATTATACAAGAACTTCGCGACAAAATAGATTTGATGCACGAACAAATTGTTCTATTAAAAGAAATGAAGAATGTTTCACCCGTAAAAAATCTTGGAGACACCAACAAAAAACAAGATTCGGGAAAAAACTCTGACCACAAGGCAGATAAAGTGAATGTGACCAGGCCTGTGAATCTGAACCCTTCCAACAGCGTTGCCGGGTGTTCAAAAATTTCCAACAGTTTGATTATTACCGAAAAACATGTTTCTCAACCCTTGTTGCAAGTTGCCACGCAACAAAAGTGTGAAGAGATTATCAATTTAGCGAATAACATGGAGGCCAACAGCAGTGACTGGGAACTAGTTAAAAGAGCAAAACCAAAAAGAAAACTGGTTGTTGGAGATAATAGTTCCATCAAAGTCAATGGTAAGGAACTGAAGGGCATTCCAAAAATGGCCTGTCTACATGTATACCGGGTTGATCCGACGATGACTGCGGAGGAGCTAAAACAATCTCTAACTCCACATTTCTCTGAAGTTAAAGTTGAGACTTTAACTTCCAAACATCCAGATATCTACGCTTCTTTCAAAGTCTCAATTTATGAATCCCATTTCGATGCTGCAATGGATCCAACTAAATGGCCCAAAGGAGCATACGTTCAACGCTTTTTAAACTTTCGGAGATCTGTGAACCCCCCTCCAACTTAGGTGAAATACCAAGACAAGGCGATCTATTGCTGCTAAATGCAGAATCTCTGAATTATGACAAACTCGACTACATCAGTACTGAATATCTAACTGAAAAATATCAACTTAATTTTATATGCTTGACAGAGACCTGGTGGTCTGAAAGCTCTGTAAACTCTTTCAATTTTCCTGATTTCATTCTTTCTAACTCATATCATAGAATCAATTGTATAGGTGGTGGAGTCGGTATATGGTCTCGGAACTATTTAGATGTAACTCCGTTGAATTTACAAGAGTACTGTATTGAAAAAAATATTGAGATTTGTGGTGTTCTATGGAAAAATAATGATACTAATATTCTCATATTGACTTGTTACCGCTCTCCATCAGGAAACTTCGAAATATTTTTTGAGAAAATCTCAATAATTCTTGACAGAATATTTGTTCCTAAAACAGTCATAATATTGAATGGAGATTTCAACTCTCACTCGATGAGTAATACCAATTTAAATCGCTTTACACAATCATTGATATCATATGGTCTCAGTCCCAGAATAACCAAACCTACTAGAGTCAGCCAGACTTGTCAAACGACGCTCGATCAAATATACACTAACCTACCAGAGAACAACGAATGGGGTGTACTCAAAAACTGTATTTCTTCTCACCAAACTGTACTCTTCTCAACGAAGCAACATCAAACTGATGAAAGATCTCCATATAATCATAGGAGAATAATAAATGACACTAATATTAGAAACCTGTCGAATGCCTTAGAAAAAGAGAGCTGGTCTGAATTGTATCAACTAGATAATCTAGACGATAAGTTCAACAGTTTTCATGATACTCTGTTATTTTACTTCAATCGTGAATGCCCAATAAAACCTATCAGAAAACACCAAAACAAAAATCCTGGAACTGAATGGGTTAGCACTGAAATAAAAATGTCAAGTAAAAATCTTAAAGAACTTTATCAGCAGGTGAAGACTAATCCCACCCTGAAAGAATTCTACCAAACACAAAAAAAGCAACATAAAACTCTGGTAAGAAAAAACAAAAGTCTATATTATCAAAGTAAAATTTACTCTTCAGGTAATATAAATAAGAACACGTGGTATGTTGTCAACGAGTTAACAGGAAAAACCACAAAGAAAAGTAATATAACTATAGATAGTAATGATGGTCTTGTAGAAGACCCATTCGATATCGCTAATATTTTCAATAACTTTTTCGTGAATACACCACATGATATTGTCGACAAAATAAAAAAAAAATTCAAATTATAACCCTTTGAGGACTAATTTGCTACCAAGTATTGAGAATAGTATGTTCATTACATATGTCAGTGAAGATGATATACTGAAGGTTATCAGGGACAAAATAAAAAATAAACATTCGTGCGGACCAGATGGCATCTCTGGTCATGTTATTAAAAGGATTGCACCCTACATCATAGTGTCCCTGAGTCACATTATAAATATATCTTTTCAGCAAGGACAGTTTCCTTCGCGACTGAAACATTCTATAGTCTCTCCAATCCTGAAAAAAGGAAATTCTCATAATTTGGAAAATTATCGTCCTATTGCTGTTTCCTCATCACTCTCGCAAGTATTTGAACACATAATGTTGGATTTTCTACATAACTTTCTTAATATAAACAACATTTTAACTCCGAATCAACACGGATTTCGATCGAATCATTCCACTACAACGGCAATTATTTCTTTTTATTCGAATCTTCTACAGGCTGTTGAAGCAGGCGAAAATCCCACTGGGATTTTTTGTGACCTAAGCCGCGCCTTTGACTGTGTACAACACAGAAATCTCCTGGACAAACTGTACAAAAATGGTATTAGAGGAATTCAGCATGAATGGTTTGTATCATATCTTTCAAATCGCACCCAGGCTGTCAAAATACAATATTCAAATGAGAAATACAACGAAACATTTTTTTCTGATCAGTTGAATAATGACATAGGTGTTCCCCAAGGATCAGTTTTGGGGCCAATCCTTTTCATTCTCTATATCAATGAGTTGCCATCTATTCTGCCAAAGTCACTCACTTGTTTGTATGCCGATGATTCTTCCCTCCTATTTAAATCAAAAGATTTGCCTGAATTGCAACAAAATATAAATTCAGATCTCGATAGCTTGCAAAATTGGTTCAGTGAAAACTCATTATTTTTGAATGCCTCCAAAACGAAAGCAGTAGCTTTTCATACTGCCCAAAACATTTATTCGGTAGACATTAATATTGGAATATCCGGTGTTGAGATAGAAAGAGTTGACAGTATAAAATTTTTAGGTCTTTTTCTAGATAGCAATATTAATTTCCATCAGCATTGCGATAATCTCATTAAAATACTCAATAAGCAGTGTTTTCTGTTAAGAAACTTGAGACGAATTCTAGACAACTCTGGCCTACTTTTATATTACCACGGGCAGATACAATCAAGAATTAACTATGGAATTATTGTTTGGGGAAATTCTCCGCCTGCACACAATGTTTTTGTAACGCAAAAGAGAATTATCAGAACTATTGCAAACGCGTCACAAACATCATCGTGTAGAACACTATTTAAAAAATTTAACATTTTGACTCTACCAGGTCTCTACATTCTGGAAGTTTTGTTGTACATCCATAGAAATAAAGAAGTTTTTAAACGAAACCAATCTTTTCATGAATATAATACACGCATCAGAAATGATTTTCACATACCCAAAACACGTTTATCTCTACGTCTGAACTCGTTCGAGATTCTGGGGCTGAGATTATATAATGCACTTCCGGAGTTTTTCAAAATTATAACCAAGGACCAAGTATTCAAACATAAAATAAAACAACTACTTTTCGAAATTAGCCCCTATACAATCGATGAGTTTTTTTCTCACCTACATTAGTAAAAATGTTTTGTATTATTTTTCATCATTGCTGCTTCGTTCACTCACCTAATTGTTTATATACCTCTTATTATTCATGAATGTGTTTGTTATATATTTGTATATTATATCTGTATCTGATATTTACTGACTTGTCCTATTGCTTTTTTTAAGCTCGTTCTAATGGATCAATAAAGAATTGAATTGAATTGAATTGAAAATCGATCTCATTGTATTTTCTGTCTTGAACATTCTGTCTGTTCTGATAACAATTGTAATCCCATACATTCCCGGAATATCTGAAAAAATTAAACGTGTTGGTGACAAGTTTCGAGTGAAAACAGTGTTTTGTGAAGAGAAAAATATTTCAATTTGTGTTGAGAACGGGAGCAGATTCGTTCCCAAAACGTCCACCAAGATAAGTAGAGGTTTTATTCTTATTAAATGTATTTGTATTTCCAAATTTTTCAAAAACAAAGTGTCACTGACCAATAGAGAATTCCTCTTTTAGGTATCTGAAGGTTTTATTTCAAGAGCAGTGACATTTTGGGGCAGATCACAAATCTGTCCTTACTACAAATATATTGAAATAATTTTTAATAACTTCTACTCTATTTTTTAGAAACGAGGAGAGAAAATCCCACGAAAGGCTGAAAAATGAATGTTCCACCTCCTCGAAGAACTTACAGACAGTAAGAATAATTAGAAAATTCTTGTTCTCGAAAAAATGTCGTGTTATTATAATTGACAATTTTGATGTTGCCATAACATCTCCACTGTTATCAACTTTCCAATAGAAACTGATTGGTTACATAAATATGACAGTTGTAATAAATTTGGCAGAGTTTTCAGAATGGGATGTTATACGGGATGTTGAAATGTTATTATTTTCATAGAATCGCCTTTTCAAAAGGCATTTTCGATCGTTGTGTGGACGAAACGTGCACCATGATTGTTCCTTGATATCCTATCTCAGTTCATGAATGTCTGAAAATCACCGTAGCTTCGTAATTTTTTGTATTGGAAAGAGAAGGGCATTGTAATGCCCCTCGCGCCCCCCTAATTAACTCATCGTGAAAATCATCATCATCATCAAAATGGAAGATTCACAATTTCAACGGGATTGTGGCAGCACCAATCTGAATATGCGATTTCATCAAATTTTAATTTCTTTTTCAAACAACGCGAATTTTGATTTTGTTGAAGTTACTACTACTGTTCCCCAAGTGATGCAAATCTCTTCTCTGAGATGTTTTTCATTGCTTCACAATGCTTTGGATATCTTCAGAGAGGAAAAAGCAAGAGAAATAACCTCAAAAATCTGTAGAAATGAATATACCACCCACTCGATCAACTTCCAGAAGGTATTAATTTTCATATTTCTCGGAATGCCCTTAAATGTTACGTTATCGATATCGATGGAAAAATGTTGAATCTAGAGGTGAACAAATGAAATACGTTTATATTTCAAAATACTTTATCAAAACTCTGAACAACTTGAAGCTAAATATAAATCAAATATAAACTCTGAATATCCAAATTTTAAAGCTTTCGAACCTGGAAGTCATAACATTATAAAATTTCCCTAAGAATATCGCAAAACAAGTGTACCAAAACTTTGGCAAGAAAGGAACTGCGATATCAACTTTTGTACCGTATCATAAATCTCGAATACAATATAAAAAAAAAAACGAGCAACAAGGTGGCCATCGCTTCCAACTCAAACTGAAGTCACATCCACCGTCTCCACTCTAGTGATAGGCTCCATCACTTTGACAGTGATACTTTTTTCGTCCGGATTGATCTTCAACTCCTGAATCAATTCAATCACGTTATTGATTGCATCATTCCCATCGTCTGCTTTCGTTGCCTCTTCATTCTCGCCCTTCTGGTTCTTCTTCGAGTAATGAAGATAGCAGAAGCCTCGGCTTCCCTTCCAAGTGATATTCTTCGGTTTTATACCCTTTTCAGTCAAGGCGATCTTCAAATCCCGAACCCTCACGCTCCGCTGGATGTTACCCACTCTCAGAGAGTAATACGTGTGTGGTCGCTTCTTCCTCTTCTTCAGTTTGGTCTGATGAGCCACGTTCTCAGCATCTTCCCCATTTTCTTTCGGCTTGTTGCGATCGGTTTTTGGGGCCCGTCTGGACCTGGATCGAGGTTTAACAGTTGCGCCTTCTTGGGGTTCCGTTCTGTTGGTTCTGTCACTCAAAGGTCTTTGTCTGGATTTACTCCTGAAGAATCTTCGTTTGTAGTACGAAGGAAAGATTTTTTGGTCTGGGCCGAGTTCTTTCAAAGTGGTGTCTTTTCCTTCACTGGAAATTAACACGCCTTTGGTATGTGCATCAAAGAATATATTTAAATCTCCGAAATAAGCTGTGTGACTGTGGCAGAAACTGTAGGAGATATAGATTTGGTTGAACCGGGAAAAAATTCTGTAATTCAAAGACTTGAAAAATCGACAAAAATTTCATAATGCGATTGGTTTTTTTCCAGATTTTCTGTTTCATTTTCTTTTGGGATAATAATAAAAAGAATGGAACATCTTCACTGCGCTTCAATATTGCATCACCGATTTCTCCATCGAATAGAGAAGGAATAAACAAGATGAGAAAACTTTTATTGACTGGTCCAAAATATCATGAAATATTGTCAATGAGATGAAAGGAGCGAAAATGAATGTAATTCGAATTGAAGGAAATTCTCTAGAAATTGTAACCTCCCTTTTTTCTCAACCTCCAAATAATTACTACGAAAAATAAGAAAATGAGTTACATGTATGCGGACGGCAGCTTTTCATCAGAGAACAGATAAGTGAGTTCGAGATAGAGCTATATATGCACAAATTCAAGTTTTTAAGGGGCGCCACTCAATTTAAAGAAAATATTTCAGTTTGGATAATTGAGAAAACCAAATACTTATCATGATGGTAAAATTCTGAAAATAAAGATGTATTATTTTCTTAGATTGTGGATGGCAGACAATTAGATAAATAAAATGCAGAACTCCTTTAAAACCTATTTATTTCCTGTGCAAACAGACAAGGCACATTTGGACCTGTGTAGAGGCTGGTAAAAAAATTTTGTGACTATGAGTGTGATGGAATTTGAGTATGACAAACAAATCACTCAAATCAGGTCAGCATAAATTATCAAGACATGAGTTCATGATTTGAATGTAAAAGAATCAGATATGGACCAATATCTACCAATAATAAAAGGGGAATAATCTCAAAAAACCAAAGAAGTCAAGTGCAAAACCTACAGCTGTCGCATAGCGCTATGAGAGGGCCTTACAGGGGGTTTTACGTTCAATGTATGGAATAATTGATAAGTTACTGAGTTCCCTAACAAAAACCTGACCCAACAGCCTCTTCAGAGATCTAGATCACCCCGATCACAGTCTGTTCCACAGGATGGGCAGCATAGGTCACTGCCAACAGCACCAACATAAAGGGGGGGTCCTCCACAAATCTGCTGGGCTGAACTCCGAGGTCTCTCTCCCTGGTATTCCTCCTGGCGCTACCACGAAGTGGAGCACAGCAGATTGTTCTGGCACACTCCAATTGAACCCAGAGGTCTCCGCAGTCTCCTCTAGTCTAGATCTGTGGCGCAGGTAGTACTAAAGTACCAGGGCATCCTGACCAGAAGAAAGTGGGATCCTCGATGGACGCAACAACAGCATATAAGAGGAAGAATGCTAGATTCTCAGCATTATCCTACAACCCTGTTATGGAAATAAGGTTCATTTAACCTCAAGTCACAACACGTGGAATATAGAAAAACCTTCCAGAAAAAGATGTGTTTTCATCCTAAAAAAACCACTGACTCACCTTCTCAGAAGGGCTAAAACCGGCGTCATCGAAGTAGCAAACACGAGGTAGGGCTCCAGGTGACAATAGGGCAGTTCCCGCGTGGTGACATCAAATTGGCTCAAATCACAACGTTGGAGAAACGTCAGTGGCTCATAAGACTTACTCAAACAAATCCCCTATAAGGGCAATCGATATAAATCGATTGTCAGCCTTCTTGTTGAACCAGAAAAATCTTCAAGTGCCTCTCGTCATGGCCACCGAGAAAAAGCCACGATAGACGAGAGCGGAAATCCCTCCCAAACCTCAGTTTTTCCTTTAAAAATCCCTAGGAAATATTACTAAATCCATCTTGCCAACACAAAACGTAGAAGGTCACACACAGGAAGCATTATTTTAGACATGGGTTAAAGGTTAAACCTATGGCTGTTTGAAAACCCTGTGCCGACTGCAGCCATACGAATTCGCTAGCGGCAGTAACGTAGCAGACAAGACAGGTGACTCGTGAAGTATGTCAACCTGACACTCCTGACAGTGACGTTCTGGACGAAAATATAACCTGTTAAATGAACCTATCTCCATTAACCAAAATCCCAACAAAATAATAAACAGATTCTTCAAAAGGGACCCGTTCTATCAGAACAGTCAACCTAATGATTCCTGAAATAGCCAAGCACATCCATTCATCATAGTCGGAGAACACCACAGGTAAGTCATTGTCTTTTTCTTATAAACTACATGAAAACTAATTGACTTTCAAATTCCAGACCAGAAGAACTTCCTCAAATCGTTGGCATTGACTCTCTTCAACATCAGAACCTGTTTATTTGGGTCAGAAAGAGAAGCCTCAGCTTGGATCATCACATCCTACAGGTGTACTGCGTATCAGAGAGGATGTTGAGAAAATTGATGATAAGTTTCCAATATAAAAGGTGTGTGATATGAATCAATAGCCATTAAATGTCTGAACTAAACCAGGTATGGGTATTATTTAGCTGACTGAGTGTTCTCTGTGAATATGTACAAAATTGATGAATTATTTACTTGAATATTTCTTAGGCTTGTATAAAAATCATAACCAAAACTGTATTCAGAAAATTTAAACGCTACATCTACCCCTATCCTAAGAGAAAAAATTGGCAACTTGTTGACAAATTTTTTTTTTTTTTTTTTTTTTTTTTAAGGGTTTTGAACTACAAATACTGAGTAGTAACTAGTTTATGATTACTTTGGATTAAATAGTAACTGCGTGTACTAAGCGTTCCTCAATGGAAGTCAAAATTGGTAAGTCTAAATTAGGGGAAAGTCTGAATCATGAAATGTCATAATCGGTAAAGTCAAATCCTTTTTCATCAAAACTACAAAAAAAATATTTACAAAATAACCTAACCAGAAAATTGAATATTTACATCAGGGAAATAATGATGCTCAGGTTGATCAGACCTCTTGAGTCATCAAAAAAATATAAAAAACACTCTTCCAGTGTCCAGTATGCATACTTCAAAGAATACTCCACATATCCTTAATCTAGGTTACAACGGAACCATACTTTACTACATGACAGTAGTCTCTAAAATTATTTGTGCACTAACGCACCAAAAAAATAATTGAACTTTCATCTTGAAAAATTCCAAAAACTAATTTTTACCTAACCAAACCTATTGAATAGGTATACAAATCAAAATTACTATGGTTCAAGCAAAAATATCTATCCAACAGATTATCTACCCCACTGAGACATCTGAATTGGATCCAAAATACTGTTTTAAATCTTTGATATGCCATTCTCCACCAGGAGATCCATCGACATTATCCAAAGAATAAACTAAGCGAGATATCCGCTTTCTCACTGTACATAACACATACTTGGGGGCTAACTTGGCACTAAATTTAACTGAAGCATCTGAAAGAATTTTGTTTCTTCTCCAGACTTTATCGCCTTCATTAAACACATGATCTCTCTTTCTAAGATTGTAAGTAGATGCATTCCTCTGGTAAGCCTTATGTAATCTCTCCTGAACTGTCTTATAGACATCACAAAGACCACTGATATTCTGAACATAACTATCCCTGCTGTCAGGTAAAAGTTCAATATCTTGGGTGCTAGGAAGATTGCCATAATATTCACCAGAAAGAGGTACATTACGACCGAATGTCAAAAATGCAGGACTATACAGGGTGACTTCGTGTATAGATGTATTAATAGCTTGCTGAATCCTAAATAATTCTTTATCCCAGTCTTTATGATCTATTACATAACTCCTAATTGCTTGACCTATTGTCTTATTCGTTCTTTCTACAAAATTACATTGCGCCGAGTAACGAGGGGTGTACCATATTTTTTGTACCTTGTAGGTATCAGCTAACTTTTTAAACAGTTTACCAGCGAATTGCTGACCATTATCACAAACTATAAATTGTGGTACCCCGAATACTAAAAATACTTGGTTTTCCATGAATTTGATAACACTCGGTGCTTTCGCATCACGCATAGGACACAATAATGTATATTTTGTAAAGAAATCTGAGACTACCAATAAGTAAGTAAAGCCTTTAGAAGATCTAGGGAAAGGTCCCATAATGTCTACTGCAATAGTCTGAAAAGGGAATTTGACTGTACGCTCAGCTCCCATAAGTCCCATACGAGGAGTGTTTGATAACTTTTGTGACTGACAAACCTTGCATGATTTAACATATCTTAGAATATCACATCTCATCTTGGGCCAGTAGTAGTGTTGTTGTACTCTAGATAGTGTTTTGAAAAAACCAAAATGACTACATACAGAAGGATCATGTGAATCTTTTATGACTGCAATTCTTTGAGAATTAGGAACTATGACTTTCCATTCGATAATATTAGACTTGATAGGTATTTTAGAAGGGACATACTTGAAAATTTGGTCATCCTCAACCTTGAAATGTGCATATGCATCAGGGTTTCGAAGGATCTTATTGCGTAGAGAGAAGTACCACTTGTCTGTGTCAACAGGCTTGACATCAATCAAATTTATTTCTGGACTATTTTCACCAGGAGGTATCCTTGAAAGAAAATCAGGTACTACATTATGAATGCCTTTTAAATGACGTAGCTGAAAAGTATGCTGCCGTAACTTGACGGACCATCTAGCTAATCTTCCTGAAGGATCTTTAAGGTTATTTAGCCAAAGGAGGCTATGGTGATCAGTGATTACATTGAAAACAGTGCCTTCTATATATGGACGAAATTTGTCAATTAAAAATATGAGACTAAGTAATTCTCTCTCTGTCACGCTATAATTTCGTTCTGCTCTAGATAACGTCCTTGAAGCATATGCTATGACTCTTTCAACACCCTGAATTTCTTGGGTCAACACCCCACCTATGCCTACATCACTTGCATCGCACTGGATGGTAAAAGGCTGAGCAAAATCAGGAGGACACAGAATAGGTGCTGACACAAGAGCATTCTTGATAGCAATAAAAGATGCCTCAGCTTCAGAAGTCCATTCAATGGGTTGTTTTTTCCCTTTACCCTTCAACAAAGCACTAATAGGGGCAATTAAAGTGGAAAAATTCTCAATAAATCTCCTATACCAGGAACATAAACCCATGAAACGCTTAATTTCTGTGCTGGTAGTAGGACGTGCATAATTGACCATAACCGAGACCTTCTCTGGGTCGGTTCTAATACCTTCTCTATCAATGACAAAGCCTAAGTATCGAAGAGATGTCTTAAAAAATTCACACTTCTTTAAGTTGATGGTTAAATTCGCATCTTGCAAAATACTCTTCACTTCATATAAAAGTTTCATATGTTCTTCAAATGTAGAAGAGATGATAATGATGTCATCCAGATAAGTGAATAAATTCGGTTCAAACTTAGGACCGAACAACGCATCACATAACCTTTGTTGTGTCTGTGCACTGTTACATAAACCAAAAGGCATAACGTTAAAATGGTATAAACCTCGACCAGGTACACTGAAAGCTGTTTTCTCCTTAGAAGATGGTGTTAATGGCACTTGCCAAAATGCTTTTCTTAAATCAATGCTAGAAATGTATCTTGCATTTCGTAATAAAGTAAGTATTCTATCAATACGTGGAAGTGGGTAGCTATCATGTTTGGTGAGTTCATTTAGCCTACGCCCATCGAAACAAAATCTATATTCACCAGAGGATTTTTTGACAAGTAACACCGGACTATTCCAAGGGCTATGTGATGGTTCGACGACACCTAATTTAATCATATCATCTAATTCTTCATTTAAGATCTTCAACATGTATGGAGACATTAAATATTGCCTCTGTTTAAACGGTTTCGAATCACCAGTATCTATTTCAAGAGTAATTTTGTCAGTACGACCTAAACGAACATCACTACTAATTTCACCAAAAGAGTTGATAAGACTTTTCATTTGTTCTCTTTGCTCTGCTGTAAGCTCATCATCAACAGTCAATTCTGAGATACTATACAATTCTGGAGAATTGGCAACAATGTCGACAGTTCCATCTGAAACTCGACATTTAATGTCCCAACTAAAATCATGAAAATCTATGGTCACACCAAACTTACTACAGAAATCACTGCCTAGTATAAAAGATTGTGACAGGGAAGGTACAACAAGTGCAGGAATGATCTGAAATTTTCCACTAATATTTATAGGTAAATCGACAACTCCTTCAACATTTTGATGGGCACCATCTGCAGTAAAAACATGGTTCAGGTGTGGGCCTCTGATTATTAAATCAAGATTTTTTATTGTCGTTAAACCTCCCTGACCTATGACTGACATATTGGCACCACTGTCCAAAAGTGCAATGACATCATTATCAAAAAGTTTGATTTTAACATAAGGCCTGTTATCGTTCCCATTTTTGATTAAAAGAGGAGCTACAAAGTGTTGAAAATCTTCCTCCTTTATTTCATCTGACTCTATAATATTATTGGCTCCTGAAATATTTGGAGAAGATTGAGAGCCTTCATCAAAATTCTCCTTTACAAGTTTCCCTGTTTACACTTGTCGCAATCTTTTAACATGACATCTGGTGTACCACATTTAAAACAGAATTGTTTCTTAATACCAGATCTGCAAACACGAAATGTGTGGTTTGCTAAACCACATTTCCAACAAATAACTGGAGATTTATTTGCATTCTGAGAACCACCAGAAGCAGAAGGAGAAGAAGTGTTATTTGAAGTACTAGGGGCATTTCTTGATTTATTTTTCTGGTTTCTATTTCCAAAATTTTTGTTTCGATTGAAGGGCAATCTTTCTGACTGATCTTTGGCAACAAACGCAATTTCAGGGTCATTTACCATGGATACTGATCTGTTATTAAGATTGGAATTTGAAATAGAGCCTAGTGAATCTGCTTCCTCTAATTTCTTGCATAACGTTCCAAGCATTGAAACGGAATCAATATCACTGAGAGCTAGTCTACGTCGATAATCAGATTTTAATCCCAACTTAATATACTTTACTTTGGTTACCTCAGCTGCTCCATGACTGAGTCTATTGAACAGAGCCTCCATACAGGCAATGTAAATGACAACTGGCTCAGAATTATTCTGTTTCCTATTTTTAATTTGCTGCCAAATCTCATCATCAAAATCTGCTACCAAAAAATCTTTCTTAAGTTTCAAAACCAATGAATCCCAATCATTGACTTGAGTTTTGATATAACGAAACCAAAAAGTGGCTTTTCCAGTGAACAGGTCACTAGCTGATTCAAATAGTTCCGTTTTGGAAATATGCCTAGAATGTGCAAGTTCATCAATTCGTTCTATGAATGACAAAAGATCTTTGGGGTCTCCATCAAATTGTACTCCTAACTTGTAAACAGGGGTAGACTTCATGAAAGGTGAGAAAGAATGATTTTGTGCCATACTAATTCCAGGGTTTACTGTAGAATTCATCAGTGGCATGTTATTCTGTACAGGCTCTGGTTCTACAACTTTCTCATGCAAGTCCGCATCTAATAATAAAGCAGTAGCATACGATTCATTTTTAAAAGACAACTTTGCTGCATAATCTGCATCTGCATTATTCAAAGGAATTCTTTGGATTCTCAGAGTAACATGACTCAATCTAGACAAAGCTCTTTTAAATGTAGAGTCTGAAGATGGACCTTCAAAATCACTAATCAAAGTTGTTATCGATGCTAATGTGTTTTCAATCTCTACTTTATCAACTGCAAAATTAAATGACGGATCCACTAGGTTAAGAACATCTTGACCCTGTTGTAACTCTTTAGCAAACAAACGTCCCAAAGTCTTTCTTTTGTCATCCATATTCCTGTCTGAAATAACACCTCTAATCCTCAACTCATAGTTGATTTCTCCAATTAGCAAATGTTTAACTTTGAGTGACTCCATGTTGACTTATGCTTCACAAAAAGAACAAATGAAATATAAAAAAAATGTGCAATCACAAAAATTATGTCAAGCAGAAAACACTAATCTCTGCAAAATATTTCACAAATATTTGTCAAAAGTTGGAAATTTTTCAAACTTGGCAACGTTGCAAATTTATCTAAAAAATGAAAAAATCCCAAATTGCAACTATTTAACTCCCAAATATGCAATTATTACAGACAAAAACAATTGTCACCTGCAGTGCTCTCAAACACAATAATAGACAGCCACAAACCAAATCAGAAAAAAACTTTCACTATTTTTCTGGGAGAACCTTTTGCTGGTAATCATGTACCTATACCTATACTGCTCATCCGTTCTGTTATAGGACTCATGCTACACCTTATTCACCCAAGTGTCCACCCAACAATCTAAGAGAAATTTATTAAAGATATACTAATTTTTGAAAAAACTTGAGTTTTGAAATTTTAGAATTTCGAAATTTCGGGCCCCACGTTGGGCGCCAATTATGTAACCTCCCTTTTTTCTCAACCTCCAAATAATTACTACGAAAAATAAGAAAATGAGTTACATGTATGCGGACGGCAGCTTTTCATCAGAGAACAGATAAGTGAGTTCGAGATAGAGCTATATATGCACAAATTCAAGTTTTTAAGGGGCGCCACTCAATTTAAAGAAAATATTTCAGTTTGGATAATTGAGAAAACCAAATACTTATCATGATGGTAAAATTCTGAAAATAAAGATGTATTATTTTCTTAGATTGTGGATGGCAGACAATTAGATAAATAAAATGCAGAACTCCTTTAAAACCTATTTATTTCCTGTGCAAACAGACAAGGCACATTTGGACCTGTGTAGAGGCTGGTAAAAAAATTTTGTGACTATGAGTGTGATGGAATTTGAGTATGACAAACAAATCACTCAAATCAGGTCAGCATAAATTATCAAGACATGAGTTCATGATTTGAATGTAAAAGAATCAGATATGGACCAATATCTACCAATAATAAAAGGGGAATAATCTCAAAAAACCAAAGAAGTCAAGTGCAAAACCTACAGCTGTCGCATAGCGCTATGAGAGGGCCTTACAGGGGGTTTTACGTTCAATGTATGGAATAATTGATAAGTTACTGAGTTCCCTAACAAAAACCTGACCCAACAGCCTCTTCAGAGATCTAGATCACCCCGATCACAGTCTGTTCCACAGGATGGGCAGCATAGGTCACTGCCAACAGCACCAACATAAAGGGGGGGTCCTCCACAAATCTGCTGGGCTGAACTCCGAGGTCTCTCTCCCTGGTATTCCTCCTGGCGCTACCACGAAGTGGAGCACAGCAGATTGTTCTGGCACACTCCAATTGAACCCAGAGGTCTCCGCAGTCTCCTCTAGTCTAGATCTGTGGCGCAGGTAGTACTAAAGTACCAGGGCATCCTGACCAGAAGAAAGTGGGATCCTCGATGGACGCAACAACAGCATATAAGAGGAAGAATGCTAGATTCTCAGCATTATCCTACAACCCTGTTATGGAAATAAGGTTCATTTAACCTCAAGTCACAACACGTGGAATATAGAAAAACCTTCCAGAAAAAGATGTGTTTTCATCCTAAAAAAACCACTAACTCACCTTCTCAGAAGGGCTAAAACCGGCGTCATCGAAGTAGCAAACACGAGGTAGGGCTCCAGGTGACAATAGGGCAGTTCCCGCGTGGTGACATCAAATTGGCTCAAATCACAACGTTGGAGAAACGTCAGTGGCTCATAAGACTTACTCAAACAAATCCCCTATAAGGGCAATCGATATAAATCGATTGTCAGCCTTCTTGTTGAACCAGAAAAATCTTCAAGTGCCTCTCGTCATGGCCACCGAGAAAAAGCCACGATAGACGAGAGCGGAAATCCCTCCCAAACCTCAGTTTTTCCTTTAAAAATCCCTAGGAAATATTACTAAATCCATCTTGCCAACACAAAACGTAGAAGGTCACACACAGGAAGCATTATTTTAGACATGGGTTAAAGGTTAAACCTATGGCTGTTTGAAAACCCTGTGCCGACTGCAGCCATACGAATTCGCTAGCGGCAGTAACGTAGCAGACAAGACAGGTGACTCGTGAAGTATGTCAACCTGACACTCCTGACAGTGACGTTCTGGACGAAAATATAACCTGTTAAATGAACCTATCTCCATTAACCAAAATCCCAACAAAATAATAAACAGATTCTTCAAAAGGGACCCGTTCTATCAGAACAGTCAACCTAATGATTCCTGAAATAGCCAAGCACATCCATTCATCATAGTCGGAGAACACCACAGGTAAGTCATTGTCTTTTTCTTATAAACTACATGAAAACTAATTGACTTTCAAATTCCAGACCAGAAGAACTTCCTCAAATCGTTGGCATTGACTCTCTTCAACATCAGAACCTGTTTATTTGGGTCAGAAAGAGAAGCCTCAGCTTGGATCATCACATCCTACAGGTGTACTGCGTATCAGAGAGGATGTTGAGAAAATTGATGATAAGTTTCCAATATAAAAGGTGTGTGATATGAATCAATAGCCATTAAATGTCTGAACTAAACCAGGTATGGGTATTATTTAGCTGACTGAGTGTTCTCTGTGAATATGTACAAAATTGATGAATTATTTACTTGAATATTTCTTAGGCTTGTATAAAAATCATAACCAAAACTGTATTCAGAAAATTTAAACGCTACAAAATGGCTGAAAAATTTTATGATTTTCTAGTAACTTCTGTTGAAAATATCAGAGCGGAAATAATAGATGTATAATACACAAACAGAATAAAATTCCAACAAAAGCCCATGTTTGTGAAACGTGTCTTGAAAGAGGAAGTGTAAGTTATATTATGTAAAAATTTGTATATTATAAGTATATTGGAAAACAAAATGAGATCTGGGGATGATGAAGTACCTACTGAAATAATTGAATTGAGTCTGAATTCTACAGTACATATCTACATATCTAGAATGATTCACTACAGTCTGGAATTTCATCTAAAAATCTCAATGGCTGTAATTAAACTACTTCATGAAAAATGTGATGAAACTATTGCTGAAAACTACAGACCAATCATTCTCAGAAATATCTGAATATGTAATGTGCAATAGTTTGTTGCACTTTATGATATCTTCAAAAAGAAAAATCAACACGAATCGCGATAATTCGCTTACTAATGATGTTTTGAATGCATTTGGAAGAAATAAGCTTCGGAATATTTTTAGACTTATCTAAAGCATATGATTGTCTAGATCATATCTTACTCACTAAACATGGAAATATATGGGATTAGCGGTCAAGCATTGCCATGGTTTAGATCATATCTGATTAATAGAAAACAAATAGTGATGATAAATGAGGAAAATAAAATAGGCAGGTCCGTTATTGTTCGTCATATATCTGAATGATTTATGTGATATAGATCAAAATAGATACAAGATAACAAATCATGCAGATGGTACGAACATTTTGGTAGAGGCAGTATAGGGGGCTAATTGAAAAAATCGAATGACATAATGCAAAGATGCCATATTGTTAAAACTTTACTATCAATACCACATTCTTCACGGTTTAACCAAATCTGTATCTGTTGCTAGTTTGGATACCCCCAAACTGGCCCACCTTATCTAGGACACAGTATTTTATGGAAATAAGTCTATATTCGGTTGATAAGGTGTGGTTTTCCATACACAATAATAACTCGTTTATTGGATGTAATGATGAGATCGGATTTGGACATTTTTCAAAACAATGTATATTTTAATAGGAACGAATCAATGCCCTGGCTGGAATTGGCGCCGACAGAATAATTCTCCGGAGGCAGCAACATTTTGATAATTTTCTAGTGAAGAATATTACTCAAGTAAAAACAGGAAATAATGAAAAAACGGCAAAATTTCATTGAAAATTCAATCTTCATTTTTGCATCGAGATTTTGTTCATTATTTCATCAAGTTGTAGAAATGTATGTATGAAACATTTATATATATATATATATATATATATATATATATATATATATATGCAGATATGCAGAATTGAACTTAATGAGGAGTTATTTCCTCCTAAAGAATGTTTTCTTTACTAGATTTCATTATTCGTTTTAGGTACACCTAGGGCCTATGCATGAATTTTATATTTTCATATTTTAAAACAGCTCTTTTTCTAAAATACTGTCTGTAAGTTCTTCGAGGAGGTGGTACATTCATTTTTCAGCTTTTCATGGGATTTTCTCTCCTCGTTTCTAAAAAATAGAGTATAAGTTATTGAAAATTATTTCAATATATTTGTAGTAAGGACAGATTTGTAATCTGCCCCGAAATGTCACTGCGCTTGAAATTAAACCTTTAGATACCTAAAAGAGAAATTCTCTATTGGTCAGTGACACCTTGTTTTTGAAAAAATTTGGAAATACAAATATATTTAATAAGAATAAAACATCTACTTATCTTGGTGGACGTTTCGGGAACGAATCTGCTCCCGTTCTCAACACAATTGAAATATTGAGAACGGGAGCAGATTCGTTCCCGAAACGTCCACCAAGATAAGTAGAGGTTTTATTCTTATTAAATATATTTGTATTTCCAAATTTTTTCAAAAACAAGGTGTCACTGACCAATAGAGAATTTCTCTTTTAGGTATCTAAAGGTTTAATTTCAAGCGCAGTGACATTTCGGGGCAGATTACAAATCTGTCCTTACTACAAATATATTGAAATAATTTTTAATAACTTCTACTCTATTTTTTAGAAACGAGGAGAGAAAATCCCATGAAAAGCTGAAAAATGAAAGCTCTTTTTCTGATTTCGGAAATATATTTTTTCCATACTCTATCGAGGAGATGAAGAGAAATCGGCAAAATTAAACTTGACTCAAAATTGAATTCGTTCTCGAAACGTCCATTAAGGTGAGTAGAAATTACAAAACTCTTACAAAAATTTCTTGTTTTAGGTATCTGAAGGATAAATTTTATTATTATTATTTGAATTCCAATCCATTGAAATGTCACTGGAATGTTGACATTTCATTCACTCATTGATCATCTCTTTCTAATTCAACCACAGCAAACTTGAACCAAAGATAATTTCATGTCTCTATCGATTCAAATACAATTTACCAATATTTTTTCGACTTCTTGATAGAATATACTAAAAATATATATTTTCGAAATCAGCAAATCAAACTCTTTTTGATGACAAAATGATGATACAAAGTTAAAAAAAAACCTTTTTCTGAATCTAAAATATATCTCACTTGAGATTAGATTTCCAGATCTTAGGTATCTTTTTTTGTTTGCGAAATAAATATCAGCTGTTAAAGTCCTGAAATCCATAGTCAATCGCCCTGATCATATACCTGACATAATATTCAAATTTGAATGTACAGAAGCTTATTCATCAAAAAAGTCCTGCCACTGTAATTTATTACTCAACCTATTATACATTTTGAGAAATGGTCCAAAAGGTTCCATGTTATATGAAGAATAAATGGTGTAAAATAAATGAAGCTCCCAGCATTTTTGTATTTCATTCCATAATGGAATAATTTTGAATGCCTATGATCTTGAAAAATAGATACCTTTCTTGCTAAATTTTCGAATATCTAGAACAGACTATTCTAGACAAAAAGCAATGAGCCCAACAACTTTATAATTACGGGAGGGAACATTTGCACTATGTGACTTATTAGTTCATTGATATTGATAGCACAAAAAAATAAAGAACGGTTCTGATAATGTTTCAAGGACAACTCAGAGAAAAAAATAATTTTTTTGAAAAATTTCCCAACTAAATGATAACTATGTCTCTTTAGATTTAGTCAGCATTGATATTAAAATTAAGTTGAGAAAATACAGCGTGAAAATGTCTATAGTCTGAAACAAAATATTGTAGAATATAATAAGTTGTAAATAATAAATAAGAGTTTATCTTGTGAGTTCTTCGCATTTGCTTTGTACATGAAAAAGTTCAGAATTATGAATGATTTACCTTTCATGTTTCTGTCTCAAATCACCAAGTACAGCCTTCATCTCAACTTGTCGCTGATACAGTTCATTCCAGAATATACCCTCTGGTTTAGGTAAATTCTGTTTCACCTCAATTATTTGTGTTGGCGTTATGATATAATCAACTGGTACGTCATGTTTTTCAAAAAGATCTTTAGGTAATTCATCAAATACCTGAAAGAGACTAGGTATGTCACAAAACCCAAGTAGCACAGGTATTGAATATTAAAAAATGTATCATTTGACTATGTGTGTGAGTTGCTTTGTACACTATTGGTATGAGAATAGATATTTTGCTTTGGCCCAAACAGATCCCAATAATTATTTAAGAAATGAAAATATCATTAAGAAATTCCTATAATCGATTCTGCTTAATAATGTACAAATGGAATCTAAGGAGAATATTTTGGGGGAATTACAAATGTGTGAGATAGGTTTGATCAGATAAAAAGTAGAAAATTTGCGATATCTTGAATTATGAATTCAAATAATAACGAATATTATATTTCCTACTGACCAAATATACAATATCTGCATGATAGACATGAAATTGAGATGAGAGAATATTTGTGGGCTGAATAAAAAGTGTCCTAATTCCAGGGCTGCACAATATATAGGGTGTCCCGAAAAAAATACCTACAAACTTTGAGGGACGATAGGGGACATCAATGTTTGCATTTTTATTTATCTGAACATATGTATGCAAATGAGCTGTTTGGGCTGTAGAGCAAAAAAACTGTTTGGTACTCATTATACTGCACAATAATTAAATCACTGTTCACTTATTAAATTTCTTTTATAAAAAACTGAATTATGGTTTAAAATAATTGTACAAAAAGTTGACCATTCACTTCAATGCAAAGATTGCACCGCCAGGTCACAGATTAGTTTAGGGTGTATTTTTGGATTTCAAGGTAGGAATTTTCTATATGTTTATAAGGAAATGTTTGCAGCTTGTGGTCAACTGAATGAAAAAGCGAGTAAAAAAACTTTTCAATTATTTGTGTATGATTTAAATAGTTTTTTTGCTCTACAGCACAAATGGCTCATTTGCAGACATATGTTTACATCAACAAAAATGCTCATTTTGATGTCCCCTATTACCCTTTGAAGTTTGTACAGGAAATCTCTGATACTTTGAAATAATCAATGTGGCGACTTGGTATTTTTCAAAGGAAAATTTTCACACTATTCTAAACTGTGAATTCAATGGGGTCAAGCACAAACTTTTTCTATTCAAAGTTTCATGAGATTCTACATAATTTCCTAATTGGCAGATGACTAGGCTAACATAAAACTTTTAACAATGGAATTCTGCAAAAAAAACCCACCAAGTAAAAAGTGTTTCTTCAATTTTTCATCAAGTATATTTTTATTTCTTTCAAAAAGCTGGCTAGAACATATTGCCAAAGGGCACTAAGTAATCTGTCGGTATGTACATATCTGGGTGAATGAACAGGTATAATTTGGAAACCACCTAGATTCTAGATATAAAGCCAAACAGATACCTACTTGTGAGTCATGAACAATGGTGACTATGACAATCTGATCATCAATAGCCTTCATTTCCTTGAATAAAGCAAACTCCAAGTCTGCATAACCTCCACCTTTCCCGATTCTGCGGCCATCTCTTGAAACAGCAACACTACCCAATACTATCAAATCAATGTGTATCTCATCCTGAATATCAACTTTAGTCCCTGTATTGTCTATCCCCCATCGAGAAACTATCAGTTTTGTATCATGTGTTGTATCTAATTCAAGTTTTTTCAGTAACCCTCTTTCAAGGCCTGGACAGGAAACATACAAGTCTTTTTCATTCTCCAATACCAGAGCCCTGGCTGATTCTAATGGTTTATCAGGACTTATTACAATAGATTTTGCCGATTTGAAAACGTCAAGTTCTAGCAGTTTAGCTGATGCTTCCTCAACCCCTATGAAATTGGGAATTCTTCCAAATGGTGTAGGAAATTTTACTAGTTTTTCTTTCCATAGTTGACCCCACACGGTTTTTCTTACCGAATATTTAGTCTCTGCTCAAATAAACGAAGCATTATTCCAATTTGAAATTATAAAAACCAATTTGCTTACCTTTCTTTGGTACAAATGGCTCCTGCAGAGTCTTTGCCACTTGGGGAGTTCCTAGATCTTGGGAATCAGTCATTCTTTATCTGCTAGTACTCAACTGGAACTGAGTTTGATGCAAGATAAAACGTTATCTGACACTTTCATTTATCAGGAATGTCGATCAAGTACCACAGAAACATCAAGTACTCCCACCGAGTGCCAATTTGATTTGTTATATTGTTTTTTTCGATATTTCTTTGACGAGTTTTTTTATCCACCTAGAGGCAAAGAGAATTCCCAAGGCAAACAACGTTTTGATTGAATCTCTCTTAGTTTTTTTAGATGAATAAAAAATATTTTCTTCACTTTGAGGTTAGAATACGGGCATAGGCGTATGCTGTGAACCTCGATTATTATTTAATTGCCATTAGCGGGTACTGAGGAAATTGAAGGGAGTAAACTACAAAATAGCCAAAATTAAGGTTTACAGCTTTCAAGTCGACGACATCGAAAACTTGATACCCCAACATGGGGAAATGGTGATCAATAACTTAGAAATGAAATCATATAAATAATAGTTCAAGAATTTTTCTCGAATTTATATTTAAGTACATTCTGGTATTTTATCACAATTGAAATCAAATAGGTACAAAGTAAAATGGAATCCTTAAGATAAAGCAGTTGAGAGTTCACATATCAGGCAAATAATCTCAGTCATCAGTCTATCTTATAGTTTGGGACATATGAAGAGGTGTGAGCATCAACTCAAAAGCAGCATCTTTAAGATTGGCTCCACGTAAATTTGCTTCCTGAAGGTCACTTCCTGATAAGTCACAGTTCTGTGAAAATGAATTGAGTATAACTGTACTAACATAGAATTGTTTTATAATTTATAGCATTGAATGCAAGGAAGAAAGAATTTCAGATCAATTTCAGTTGTAAGGCAATAGATATTACAAGTGAAGAATCTGTAATCTGTAATCTGAAACTATACTAACATAGAATTGTTTTATAATTTATTGCATTGAATGCAAGGAAGAAAGAATTTCAGATCAATTTCAGTTGTAAGGCAATAGAATTACGAGTGAAGAATCTGTAATCACCTCTAAATCTGCACCTGCCAGCACAGCAGCTCTTAAATCACAGTTTTTCAGGTTGGCATTTTTTAAAGTAGCGACCCTTAAATTGACACAGCCCATGTCACTTCCTTCAAGGATAGCACCTTTCAAATTTACACTTTCCATATTTGCTCTATTCCCACCTGGATCTTTAAAATTGCAACATTTCATGGACACACCTTCTAAATTTGCACATAAACATTTTACCCCTGTGAAAAATATCCTTTTCTTCATGATGATTCATTCTATTGGGTCTTATGAGTATATTATCCTTACCTAAAAGTTGAGCATTATCCATAACTGCATGGGATAAATCTGCTCTTTCAAGACAACACCAACTCAAATTTGACCCCATCAATTTACACCCTTGCAAATTAGCATATTTGAAATTGATATTTCTCAGGTCCAACCTACTCAAATCAGCACCAGATAAATTCACTCCCTGAAACCTCAGTTCAGAGGTATATGGACTTTTAATGAGAGCATCAACTACATCTCTGCGGGTCAATGGTAAACTGTCTCTTGGTATGTTCTTTTTGGCTATTATCTGCTCAAGCATGGGAATAATAGAATCTATGCCAAAGAATCGAGCTTCCTCTAAGATGCCCTCAGGATTGACATTCAAGTCATAAAGTAACTGTCCACAACGTAAATAATTTAAAATAGGTTCAAAATATGTAGGACTTCTGTCTATGAGATATGCTCCATTTCCATCTAAACTACTAGGTGTGAACCAATAACCCTCGCTGCCTTCAGAGAACATTCTTGCAAGCATACTGGTTGGTTCATTAGCAGTTAAAGTCTTTTTGGAAGTTGTGAAATGCTTTCCACCAACATTTAGAGTCACCCATTCAGAACATGACATGTCTTCACTAGGTCTTTTCATGAAATCTCTCCCTTCTGATACATAGAGCCGGTCTTTGTTGCGGATGTAGGAGATGTCTGTGATCTCTGTTCCATCATCAAGGTATAATCTATTTGCTTTGATGTTGAATTCACAAGAAGCATTATATAGCAGTTCTTCCAAGCTCTGTGGGAGATGAAAAACCTGTGAATACAGTATATTCCATTAGGATATCAATACTGGTTATAGAAATCTTATTACCACTCCACTTGAATTGGAGCCATTCACATGTAAAGTCACATTTTTTACACTCATAATATACTTCAATAATGATTGTTGCTAGAACTATTCATCAAGATTGATATCTCGAATAACATACGGAACTGAAATAAATGAAGAATTCCAATAGAAACAATATTGGATATTCGATTTCAAATAATACACAAAGTGATAACACTGGGTGACGTCACAGTGTGAGATGACACATCACTATTTGACACATGACTGTAAAATAAACTCTTCTCTTCTCTACACGATGAATTACTTGGCCTACGCTATTGATTCCCAAGACTCTATAGTATCATGCCCAAGACTATTGATTGACCCCCAGCAATCCGAAAACCCCAGTTAGAATTAGCTTATGTGAAATTTGAGAATACAGTAAATAAAAAATATATTCTAGCACTTTCATTACCAATCGATAGCAATAAGGAATAAACATGATAAGGTAACTCAATAAGACCTACACATCAGCATATGCTGACATCAATACAATTATTTTTTTCAACTAGTTATATGAATTCAAACAATTTTCAACCCAAAACCAATGAAAGTCTGTGTATATATATATATATATATTCAATACAGCATACTCAGATAATAAAATATGAGAATCAAGATTTTGATCGGATATCTAATTTTTGTATCTCCAGTCAGCACCATGGTAATGTGGTTTATTTTTCAGTTTGTACATCACCTACCTATATCATAATGACATGATTTGTCTTGATTGTTGTCAAAACTGTAAAACATCAAATAATAAAAAAATCTGTGTAGACAAATTTACTGAATGAGGTCATCAGTAGTCTAACACCAAGTACAAAAACTGTGTCTTACACAATCCACTTCCAAGCATATCATCAAAGAATGGTCTTCATTATCAAAGAACCCATCTATTTATGGATTTTCCTATGCTTCCTCAATAATGTTTTCGAATGCAGTTCTGCATAACAGATATTACATTTGTACTGTTTTCTTTCATCCTTATGGATGAACATCATATGTCGATCCAGCTGATGTTTATGTGGTGCCTTGAAGGGGCAGATTTGACACTCACTAAGTGTAATCCCTGGGATCTTTTCATGATATGTCATGTGCTCAATGACTTTCCACCGCTTTGCTGCACTGTAAGGACATTTATTGCAAGAGAACTTCTTCTTGAATGATTGATTATGAATAGTCTTCCCATGTTCAAGAAAACATTCAAAAAAAGCAGTTTCAAATTGACAGTATTTGCATCTGAACAGATTAACAGATGATTCTGCTTTGGAAGATTGATGGGAATTGTGCTCCAATGACTGATGGGGGCTGTGTTCCAAGGAACCAAAGTCTGCATCAGACTGCCGAACAATTTGAAAATCCTCTAACGAAGTTAGAGAAAGGCTAGAGACAGAGTCTAGCAGACTTGTACTCCGACTTTGATGGTCGAAATCTCCATGAAAATTTGGAGATATCAATTCTTTCTCACTTGAAACGATTTGCGGTTGTGAACGTATAGCCTTTTTCACTACAGACGCCATTTTACTCGCTTGTAGTAATCAATCACCATTGTTTTCAGAAATCATATAACAGCCCTATGTTTTACTTGAAATATTGATGATACTGAACACGTTGAACTTTAGATCACCGTTCAGTTTGAAAACAAAATATACATACACCGCATCAACAATCGGAACAAAGGTTAACTTCTTCCTTCTTCTTAGATGTTGGCCTCTTCCTCTTAATTTCGTCTTGTGACTTTTGACTTTACTACAAGAATTACGGACCTCGCAGTCTCGATCATCAATATATTTATGATCTGTGATCATCAATGTCGAATGTCGAGTCCGTCGGCCGTCCCATGTCCCATAGATAAACTAAGTCTGTTCTGTGATGAGGGTGAGAGGCAGAAATGTTAACGTGAGAATGATTAAGGTTAAATTAGCGGTCTTCCTCTCTTCCTCAAAAGTGGAAACTATTACTCGAACTGGACACTCTACAGCAGCAGATATATTAGAGTAACACACTACAACACCAGTCACAGTATATTATAATATTTGTTGTTGTATTCCCAAATGAGAAGGTAAACTTTTGTCCGAGCTTAATAGTGCAAAGGTTTTAAACATATTTGTAATTGAATACAAGAATACAATGCATTGAGAAAATAATTGAGTGATTTCATCACTATAAACATTGGATGAGCAGCAGGTGCAAAGTTATGAATATGATTGCAAATCACCGAGGATTTTGTTTGCAGACAGTCGAGACAAAGAATCCAGTCATAGAAATAGCTGTGACAGAAAATTTCAATCTGGGAACTGCGTTAGAAAATATTTATCCTCTACTCGATATGGTATTCAGTTACTTAGATTGTGATGAATTGAGAACCTGCTGTCAAGTGAGCAGTAAATGGAAAGAAACTGCAAAAAAAGTTCTAGAGAGGAGGGTTGGACCAAGCTGGTTCACCTGTTACAGACAAGTTACGAAATCTAACAGTCCTTATTCTATTTGTAATAGTGATAATCTCAAATATACTTCTATATCACTTGGCATTGTTCTCATCGACATTCGGAAAATAAGATCCAACAAAAAGGTGTGCTTGCACACAGAGCAAAATACGTTTTCTACAACATCAATTCAAGAATATATTGAGAGGTTGATACTGAGAGATGTACAATACTGTATTATATCATGCTGTAGAGTCCTATCATCATTAAAAGCGGAAATGCATCTCAAAGACCAATATATGATGGATGGATTGTTTCTACCTCAAATCCCCAATATAAAGTCGACTATGTTCTATTATCCAAGGAATGATAAGAACTTTGAAAATATTGTTGAACAAAATAAGGAACTCAAATGTCTCTTAATATTTACGTCCACTAAACATTCTCATCGAAACCGAAAGAAAATCATAGATGATCTGTTAGTGAAGCTGATTCCAGAAAATAAAAGAACATCTGTGGCACTAGGTGGTGGAGTCGTAAGAGGAATGAGACTACCAAAGTCATTTGGAAAGAGGAGTTCTAATGCAGTTCTTTCCATTGGATTATGGGAAACAATTGATTCAGGAGCAGATTTCAATGCTTTTTCACATGTGATTAATGGTGATTATTTATCGAAAGATGAATTTACAAGTGAAATTTTGAAGTTCAGGGGAGGAGTCATATTGAGAAGACATTCTGTGGCAATCAGGATTTGTTGTTCAGCCAAAAGAAATGCAGAAGAGGAAATTGTAATATTCAGTGAAATATTTCCTAAGGTACCTTTGTTGGGTTTCTATGCTGATGGAGAAGTAGGATGGAATAGCTCATTATCGACAAATAATACTTCACAGAATTTTGATCTCAATGAAAATGTACACCATCAGTGGTCTACAGTTTTTGTATTACTGACTTGGGGCATCATATCTTGAACAATGAACTTCTTGATTTTAGGATACCCTTAAACGATAAGAAATCGATGTGCAGATATATTCATCAACATGTTACTGTTTCCATTGATGTTTTGTCAGCACTGTTTTTGAATTTTCAAATAACAGTCAAATCAGTATCTCTCACTTCTTCTGATTCAATTAGAACATTGCCATTGTAACACTCCTATGGTCTACGAAGTCTACGAGAACGCAACTTTTAATAAACCGTGGGCATCTCTCGCATTGAGGCCAGTACTTATAAACAGTATCAGAAGAAAGAAGATAGGTTACAAAATGTCAATGTCAATACTGTCAAATGTAAATATGACATATAAGACGAATGATTTTTAATTATTAGATGTTTCTTGTTTGCTATCACAAAATATTGTGCTTTCCTGAAGTCTTGATCTGTAATGAATGGGAGTGTTATTAAACTGACAACAAAGAATAATATAATAATTTTTCTAGATTTATCGTTTCCATCGGAACAAATGTTGAATTTTAGATTTATTAAAACCTTTCAGAAATACTGAACAAAGGGTGAGTCATTAGCATTAATAACTTCTTGTTGTGGTATTGTAATGACACACCTTTTCAGTCTCCCACTGGAAACAAATACAAATACTCCTTGATTGAAAGACTGTTGGTAATGAACATTGCAGACATGTTCTGGTACTAATTGAATAACTTGACAACTGTACACCTGAAAATCACAAGATTGAAAAATGCCAACTTCTCATAGTAGGAGAGAATATAGAAGACAACCAACAAGCAATTTTACTCATGTCAGCCCTTGTGTTAAATATCTGATATTCATCCTGAACTTCATATTTTGGGTGAGTATTCATTGTTTTTCACATTGGGTCAGAAATCAGTTGTTATTGTCAGTCAAAGATTCATAACTTCAGATGATCTGTATACCTCTACATACCAAATTTTGAGCTTCTATTATCAGTAATGTTAGAAATAATTGAATGAAAGTACATTTAGGGACCTGAATTTCAAAGGATTGGAATGCATTCTGAAAACAGTTTTGGACACTTCATATTTTCAAATGTAATATTTTGGGGCACCCTGTTTGAATAGTTTGTGGGTAAAAAGTTATCATGATGACTGAATTGTTTGTTTCAGTTATTCGGGGGTCTCCTCATTGGTATTGGCCTGTATGCATTTGTAGACAAATGGCAGTTGACTGGCTGGGTGAGACTTGAGAATGTTTATGATGTGATATTGAACATCTCATTGGTAATGGTGATAATGGGTGGTGTGGTTTTCATAGTCAGTTTTGCTGGATGTGTGGGAGCACTGAGAGAAAATACCTGCTTACTTAAATTTGTAAGTATATATTGAAACCGTCTGAGTTGAGTAACCAAACTTGTTCCCCTATAATGCTATAACTGATATCAGCTGATATATTTGACTTGTAATAATGTTGTGTCTTTGATTTCAGTACTCTCTTTGTTTGTTGATATTTTTCCTATTGGAAATGGGTATTGCTATTGTTGGATTTGTATTTCCCCACTCAATGCAGTCTGTTTTGGAAGAAAATTTCACAGACAAAATTATTCACACCTACAGAGATGATCCTGATTTGCAGAATTTCATTGATTTTGCTCAGCAAGAGGTAATTTCATTAAAAATACAATTTTCTCTCAATATCTCCTGTTAATGTTTCTTATATGCATTCTTTTCTTCAGTTTCGTTGCTGTGGACTCAGTTCAGAGGGTTACATGGATTGGTCCAAGAATGAATATTTCAACTGTACTTCCCCAAGTGTGGAACACTGTGGAGTCCCATTTTCTTGTTGCATCAATGCAACTGACTTGAGCTCTCGTTTAGTTAATATTATGTGTGGCTATGGAGTCCAAACATTATCAGTAAGTTTTGACATGAATTTCTATTCCAGAAATTAGAGAGAGAAAAAATATCTACTCGACATTTCAGCTTCTGAAAATCAAAAAGAAAAATTTGATTTTTGTTATTTTCAATTTCTGATTGTTTTAACACCATATATTCTGCATATATTTGAGCTGTACCTTTCTGTCCATTGATTTTTTTTTAGTTCTGAATTGTTTTGCCATTGAAAATGCCATGAATATTATCAACTTTAAGCCAGTGTTTCCTCCTTAGTATCTTGAATTCCTGGTTGGAAGAAGAGGTCCTTGATGATTAGCAAGATTACATACAGCCTTAAATGAATAATTGAAAATTAATATTCGTGCATAGGCTTCAAAACATATGATGTAATTTTACAAAACACAAAAATGTTTTCAGGTTATGTGGTCTTTCCTTGTTTCTGAAAATGAAAAAAAAAGTATTATAATAATTATCTCAATATATTTGTAGTTGGGACAGATTTTGTGATCTGACCAAAAATGTCACTGCTCTTGAAATTTAACCTTTTGATACCTGAAAGAAAAATCAGTCAATCAGGTATGAGTGACCCTCATTTTGAAAAAAAATATTTTAAACAAATATCAATATATATATATATTAGTTGTGGACGTTTCAGGAATGAATCCACTCTGATTTTCACAACAATGCAAAATGTATTTATTTGGCTTTTGTGTTGTTGACAATAACAGTGACAAGTTGTCAGACAAAAATAATTTTTTGGTTACAAGGTTTTTTATCAATTGATGTTAAATTTACCATTATCATATTCAGTTTTTTGAGGTGAATGCCATGTTCTATTTATATCTATTGAACAAGAAGCTATATCATTTTCCCTGTTCATGAATATGAAAATAGTAAATTCAAGATCAATTGATGCAGGTTGGATCAATAATTTCAGTATCTTTCATAGCAAAATTATTTCCCTGAACTATTTTACACTAACTTTTTTTTTCATGTGTTTCAATACTCAAAAGACCAAGATTGCAGCACAAATTGTCTGAATTTTTACACTCTCATATTGAAAATGAGTAGAATTCAGTTGCGATTTTGGAAACTGGGTAATGAAATGCAGAGAAAAATCGGAGCTGTGAGATAGCTCTTGATTGGAAGTTGCAACAACTGTGAAGAACACAATTGTCAAAATGAATTTCCATCTAGGTTGCAGAGGCCAGTAAGAAGGTTTGGACATCAGGGTGCATAGAAATCGTGCGCTCCTGGGCCGAAAGGAATCTCTACACCATCGCAGGAATAGCCCTAGGTGTGGCGCTCTCTCAGTTGTTTGTGATTTACCTCGCCAAAACTCTCGAAGGCCAAATAGACTTGCAGAAATCGAGGTGGGCCAGTTGAAATATAGGGAATATCTGTAAATATGAGGTCCAACTTATTTGAAAGTCCGTTAAGTGAAGTCCGATAAGTGCGGTGATTATTGTTGCTCATAGCTTAAGTGTATGTCTTTTTCCAAGTGAATAAATATATTTGTATTTGTATATTCGCTTATGTTTATGTCTTGGTGATCCAGTCCTGTTTGACATTGTTTCTAGTATAAATGTACAAACTCGTAGTACCTCTGTTAAAAGTGTATAACTGTGACTGACATTGCTATGTCAAATGATTCCTAATCTGAACCTTTTTCAATTGTAGTTTGAAAAGGAGTGTGTTAGTCTCAAAAAGTATCAATTGTATTTTAATTTATCAATTTAATTTGAAAATATATGTCAAATTTGTCATTTAAAAAAAAAGAATTTCAAAATCTATCATTTCAATATCAAAACTTTCTTCAACTGTTGAAAACACGAAAGGGAAACCTATGATGTTCGAGGAACATCTTGTTTTCCAGCGGTGGAATTTTGGGAGAGAAGGAAGGTGGTGGAATTTTTCTCGAAAGTTTGGAGGTTGTAAGCATCAGGAAAGACTTCACTAAGTAAAGAATTCCACAACTTCGCCGTTCTATTGATAAATGATGCTTCGTATAGCGATGTTCGACAGGTCTCGAGCCTGACAGTGTAGGGGTGGACAGCTTGAACTCGCATGGTTTGTCTACTAGGAATAGCGCGTGGTGCCATCACATATCATATTTATTTCAAAAGCAATCTACAGTAGCCTAGATACTACTACAATCTGTGTATATGTAATAACGACAGGGGGAATAAATATTACATACTACCCCAGTCACATTATACATAGTACCTTGCATATCTTCGCCAGAATCTTAGCTTAATATTGATGATGCTTCAAGAAATACATTCGACATATTTTGAAATAAAAATGTCTGTTTTGGAAATTGAACTGTAAGTTTCTGAAATTAATTTGAATGGTTTGAAATACAATCGATACTTTTTGAAATTCAAATAACTATTTTGAAAATTGAGGAAAAGTGTAGAAATACTCCAAACTTTTCCTTTATTTTCAAAAACTCCCTAGGAGTTTTTCAGATTGTAGAGCTGGGAAATAAGATTACTTGAAAATCATTTCTTGTAGAAATTGAAGAACATTCACCGAATTTTGTCATATATTGATGGATAATCAAAACAATTTCTATGACGTCTTTGTAACAAGCATTTGATGTGCTTTGGACTCTGAACAGCTTCCAAACATCTGTTTTTCAATGCTTCAATAACAAAACAGCTCTTTTCAGTTATTATGAATATTTACAAATAGAAGAATCCAGAATGTACTTCTGAATGCCAATTAAGAACATACGTGGGATATTTTGAAGAACAGGATCGACAATTTGTGATGGAATCCAGAATCTGAACAAATCTTTCAGAGCCAAGCAACTGACCAATTCAAGAAACAAATCACAAAGTGTAATGAACTTTTGAATGGATATTTTTTAATATACATCATATTGATATTGTTCCATTGGAGTATAACAAAGTAGAAAGTTAGAGTTCTAAAAATTATCAGGAAATACTTACAAAATGTTAGATTTTTACACTCCCTGATTATCATTTTTCTACAATATTTTGGAAAATAGTGTTATAAATCATCCATTGATTTTATAATGAATGATATCCTTATTCTTCTACCACTAATTCATTCACCAAACACACATCCAGCAAGCAAAATGTTGCTCTGCACATAGGACAAGTACACTTTGCAGACAACCATCTATTCTGTTGGTCTTGGTCCTGACGAGAGGCAAACCATTTAGCTAAACAATCGCTACACCACATTGGCTTGCAGTAACAGCTGGAGCAATTGCTTTGACCAGGGCTGTCTTCACATAATCTTTGAATTTTTACATTTGGACTAGACTGCAGGCAACCAATACATTGTTCCAGCTCCTAGGAGAAAGATAAAGAAAATGAAAATACAAAACAAAAACCAATTCAAGTCACCAATGGCACAGGTGATTCTCTCAACTCTTGCAGAACAAATTATTAATAATTATTAATATTATGCTTCATGTAATCTAGTAAAATTGTGCTGCATCTTTATTTACTAGAGGGATGAAACAGCAAAGCTTTGGTTTCTGTAACATTAAAACTTCATAACTCTCAAAATGAGATATTCATTAACTGTAAGATAGAATCCTCTATGACCATATTTCAAGTCTGAAGCAATCAATTGAATTGAATGCAGCTGCATCAATCAGTATATTTTCTGTTTGGTGTGATATTATCATTTCTTCCAACTTAAACTGTGATGCTACAAAATTCAGCTGATATACCTGATATACTGATATACCTGATTTGTGGAATATGAGGGATTGCACCTAATGGTTTCTTTGAAAACATCAACAAACTGGTCCAACACAGACTGATGAAACTTTACATCAGGCATTACAGTTATAGTTCTAGCAACTCTGTCTGCCAGATCTTTGAAGTCACTAGCATTGATTCTTATCACAAAAGGACCCACTCCTTGTCTCCTAGATTTCACCTCGATATTTAGAAATTGTGTTTGAGTTAAATTGTTTGTTGATATATGGTATGTATTAGCTTCTTTAACTGCTAAGGAGGCATCACTCTGGTGCACTACAAATATTGTTAGTGGAGTGACTTTCAAAATCCAGTTTTCTGTTGCCACAATATTCACAATTGGACTTGTTTGGATGGATAGTTTATCTATTCTGAAAATAAATGGGAAACAAATATGTATTGGAATAGAAGGAACAGCTGCTTTCATGAAAATTACCTTCTGAATTCTGTTTCTATGTCATTAGCAACAGCTTTCCAATCCATATTATTGTTGCAAAATTTGGAAACACTGATAGCAATAGGATGATTTTGGTAGCCATCTTTCATCCAACTACGAATTTCATACAAACTCAGAATTGGTAGAATTAGACTAGTAGTATGAAATAACTTCCAAAATAATGTATCCCATATAGGTAAGTCTTTTATCTGAAATAGTATGAATGAGAAATTGGAGAAATTGGAGAGATAGGTATGTGCATACCGTTTCTGTGTATTCCAAAGCATAAGACGATGATATATAACCAAGAGGTAACAAAGAATAGATGAACAGGTTCAAACAAGACTTCTTAATATGGTAAGAAATACATTTATCATGTTCATTCCCCAGAACAGAAGAAAAAATTGTTGATATAGTTAAACCAGCCGTCACAAACTCGGTAGGGGGATATATAAGGCAAATACTCATCAGAAAATATACAATAGTGAAAATAAAATAGTCCGAAGACATTTCAAATAGATTACAAATCATACATATGAAACAAAATAAACATTTCAATTTCTTTTGACGTTTCAACAAATGTTAGGTTATATATTTCTTCTTATTCTTCTTCTTTATTCATTTTTATGGGTCTTGGTCCATATTAATCCCTCAGACCAGTTCATTCTTCTTTATCTACTCGCACTATCACAACAATTTGCACTTTTCTCTTAGGTTTAGGTTATGTTATTTTTTATCGAGGTTGTTGTAAACTTTGTGAAGGTGAAGGATTGTTGCTTATAACTTGAGTTGAACTAAATACATTTGCTCTAAACAAAACTATGGCAACTTCTGATGATGAAAATACTGAGAAAATCTCAGGACCAATCGAGAACGCCTGGGAATTGAAAATACCAGATTTCAAACCAGAACATAATCCACATGGCTTACTAGAAGAGAGTAGTTTTGCTACTTTATTCCCTCAATATAGAGAACAGTATCTCAGGCAGATATGGCCCTTAGTTCAGAAAACCTTGGGAGAACATTTCATCAAGGCAGAGTTAGATGTTGTGGAAGGAAGTATGACTGTTCGAACTACAAGAAAAACATGGGATCCTTACATAATCGTGAAGGCTAGAGACATGATAAAGCTGATGTCCAGGAGTGTACCATTTGAACAAGCTAAACGTGTATTAGAAGACGAAATAGGATGTGATATAATCAAAATAGGTAAACTCACTAGAAACAAAGAAAAATTTGTGAAAAGAAGACAGAGGCTCATAGGCCCTAATGGTTGTACTTTGAAATCCATAGAGCTTCTTAGCAATTGTTATGTCTTGGTGCAAGGACAAACAGTATCAGCATTGGGGCCTTACAAGGGATTGCAACAGGTTAGAAAGATAGTAGAAGACACTATGAAGAACATACATCCAATTTATAATATAAAAGCTCTCATGATCAAGAGAGAATTGGCAAAGGATCCTAAATTGAAAAATGAAAACTGGGAGAGATTCTTACCTAAGTTTGTCAACAAAAATATCAGCAAGCGCAAGCAACCCAAGAAGAAGAAGGAAAAGAAACCATATACACCATTTCCACCAGCCCCGCAAGAGAGCAAAGTCGACAAAGAATTGGCAACTGGTGAATTTTTCCTTAGTAAAACTCAGAAAAGAGCTAAGAAGCAAAAGGAGCAGGATGAGAAGCATGCAGAAGCTGCCAAGAAACGTGAAGAGAAGAGAAATCAAGCTTTTATACCCCCAGAAGAACCTACTTCAAAAGAAGTTAAGCAGAATGTAGATGTGAATATAGCTGCACTTAAAGAGAAAATAGCCAAGGCTAGGAAAGGTACAAAAATATTTCACAAGCCAAAAGAATGACATAATAAATAACACCAATAATTTGAGTTCTATTATTTGGTTTCTACCTTTTGTTGAATATATATTTCAATAACTGATATGAAAACATAGGTATAACTTCTTGAAATTGAATTAAAACAACCAAAAAAAAGAAATCAATATTTTATTTCAAAGGAAGTTGTTATTAATGGTGTTTTATGAATCCATGCATAGTTTTGAAAAATGATAAAATTAACAATTACTTTATATTTTTGATTATTTTTGATTGACAAACTCAAAAATGAATAGCAATTTATTCATTGAAATGGCCCATTCACAAATTATAAATTTTGTAGTGACTTTTCACTGGTTTTCATATGGTAAGAGAATAGAGTATATAATTTCATCAGCATAAGCATGTTGAATCCTAAGGTAAATTGAAATAACCCTTGTAGGTGAGCTGCAAACATGGAATTCCTTGTACATACACAAGTACCTAGTTATATATTTTTTTTATTGTACACCACCCAAAAGAAATCCATTTTCAGAGTGGGAAAGTCATAGGTACAAAATAAATTTGATTAGTAAAGATACAAAAATAGTGAATAAATGAGACAAGATACGAAACTAGAGAAAAGGAAAAATAATATCAAAATCTGATTTTTTTTCAATGAAGCAATGCTGCAAGAGAAAATGTCACAGCTATTATATATAATATGGTAGTTGTTGCAAATTCTGATTGAGGTTGAGTTTTTCTGTACATTTGTTCTCTAGGTTTCAAGGTAGAATGGAGTGTTATGTCTTGAATTTACTCTTGGAACACGAAAATTCAGCATACTTAAAACAGCACTACAGTTGATTTGGCTATGGATCACCTTACAAAGAAAAATCAGAGCAGATGTATTCCCCTTACTTGCAAGAGAGGTGAAGTTATGTCTCTCTAATGAGGCGGTACGCACCATCTTCCTTGAAAGAGAGATATTTCATAAAGCGTCTTTGGATTCATTCAAGACTATTCGAATGGACATTATAATATGGACACCAAATGATAGATGCATACTCTGTTCTGGAACGGACATAGGAATTATATAACAGTAACAAAGTGTTCTTATTCGAGAAATCACGAGTATTTCTGACAATGAAACCTAAAGCACTTGAATATTCATTATATTTATGTGTGTAGAGGAATATAGTTTTTGGTCGAAGGTGACGCCAAAGTCACGAACAGTATTAGATCTAGGGAACACGTCATTGCCAATTGAGTAATTATAGATGATGTTGTTCTGTTTTCAAGTAAATGTTACAATTGAGCACTTATTAGCATTTGATAGAAGGCGATTATTTTTGCACCAAGTATGGCACAATCATTCAGGCAGTTTATTTTTATATATAATTTCAAATCATTTGCATATAATAGACAGTTGACTCCGAGATCCTCAATAATGTCATTTATGAACAGATTGAAGAAAAGTGGACCCGAAACAGAACCTTGTGGAACGCTTAATGTTGGTGTGAATGAAATAGATTTCTGGCCATGGCACTCAACGTAGAGGGAGCGATTTTTTAGATAGGAGGAGAAAAAGGTATCCAAGTTCCCTGAGAAGCCAAATGCATTCAATTTACTGAGTAGAATATCATGACCAAGCTTATCAAAGGACTTGGAGAAGCTGATATTTTGGGTCTATCAAAATTACACCCTATCAAAGTGAATCTTAATTTATGACAAATTCTTCACATTTCAATACTTTGAATTCAAAAATATGAAAAATTAAGTAAGTAGTTGAAATTCAGTTCAATTTCGTCAAAAGAAAATACCCACTCAAATCATTTTTCAGAACATGATGGTCAATACCCTGTATCACGAGAACGAAACATTTGTGTATTCATATGAAGATAATTGGTTACATCCGAGGTTACATCACAAACTCATGGTACTTGCTCTTTCCTCATTTATCACCTAAAATCATTCCAAATGATGGAAATGATGGTACACTCTAGCTTTATTTCGAATGAAAAAATATTGTAGTTAGTAATATATACGTGCCAAAATAGTGAATCAAAAATCTTCATTTTTTGAAATGGTAAAATAATGGTACTCTGACGTCATTCGAAAGGACCATCTATCGGCAATTGTTCAGAAATGTAATACTACACAGTTGTTGTTACATTGGAAAATTGAAAGTGATGTCGTCTCCCGAAAGTTGAAAAATTTTCCTAAATAGGTTTGTCAAAAAAGTGTGTCTAGTGAACATATTTGATGTTCGAAAATTCAGAAATGTAGCTTTGGAAATTAAAGTACCAAGTACAATGAGTCTGTCACCCTATATACAGAAATAACTGCGCCGCTATGATAATAAGAACTGACTGAATGACAGTAATTAGCACTGACAGCTCTGGAATCAAATTCAAAGTTCATGTTATTAGAATAGTGAATAGAATTTTATTGATCTCTTCTAATCATTCACATGACATGAGACAAGTCAAACAATCGTAGGTTAAAATCGGGAAAAAAATTCATTACATGGAACTAGTTCAGTATGAGAAATATCACAAAATATACACCTATGGAGACTAACATCAGATATGGTAAAAATATACATATAGGTAGTAGATATAATAAAATAAATAAAATAGAGGGAATAGTGACATTCTGAAGTTCAGAACACTATATCATATCCTAACGGCTATGAAAATCGGTCTGTAAACTCTTCTAGAAAATTAAAACAATTGTTTATCAAAAATGCCTATCCTTCCCTTTTATTTTATTTCATATGAGGTTATAGATATATCCTCCTGCATATAGTGAAGATTTTTTCAGGTGCATTCTGTTAAATTTTCTCCGGTGGATGTCGTTTTGATTTTGTGTGTTGTATTGGTGGACCTCACTATTTTTTTGAAACTTATCTTTGTGCTGGTGAGAAGTTGACATTGGTGGAAGTATTTCTGTTGTGAAATCATTTTATTTGTTGTTTGGTTTACCCTTAGAGAAGGTATACTGTAAAACCCGCGCGGAATGCTCATTTCTCAATCGTATGAAAGTTTGCAGCGCTAGCCAAGTCTTGTGCAGAAACATTTACTAAATACTCGTGAAAGTATTGAATATGGTATATATATTATGGTTTCAAGTCATTTTGTTGGGCCTCCGGCTTGGGTTAAAGTTTCTAGCGTTCTCGATTTCATTAGCTGTCTCACGAAATTAGCAGAATCCTTTGGTGTTCTTGTTCTATTGGGATCATTGAAATCGACGTGGAATAATCCATATTTTCTCCTGAAACGAGGAAAAAAAATATAGGATAAGAAAAATGATCGGAACACGGTTATTTTGTTATAACATAATTTGATTATAACACTTCGATCAGAATTGTGAAGATACAGATTGTCTACTGAGATAAAAGATTATAAGAAATAAAAATGCGACAGAGCAAAATATTCTGTCAGTATCAGAAGTTTGACATACTTAGTTAGCGAAGTTTACTGATCCATAAGTGTGTTAAAACAAAGATATTCAGTTGTAATTGTTGTTTGGATGTTGAAAATTGGTAAATGATCCTTGTTCAACCGGTTGAGCTCATCAAGTCATGGAATGATTTTAAAACTTTGTTAGAGATGTTGTTGTCCTGTTCAGCCTATGGCTATACTAATAGATTAAAAAATATCAGAATATATCATTTCATAGGTAGTTATCAAATAATGTTGAATAGATTTCAAATAGACCCTAGTTCGCGCCTAGAGGAAGGCGGTGAAATCCTACCAATGAGAACAGTAAATGAGAGAGAGAGAGGCAACCAGCAGTGATCAACTGACTGTTGACAAAAATTGCACCTTTCTTTGTTGCACATCCAGACGAATCGATAGTTCTTTATTTTTCTTATATGTCCTCGTTAGTCAAAACAGAGCAAGTTAACACACGTTTATATGATATTTTGTTTCATAATATCACAAGGAATCATCACCTGAAATTATTGACATCGTTTAAGTTACACCCTGTATATTTTAACTTCAAACGGCAACCTCAACAGCATCTTCAACGTCAAGTATATGAATCCAGCTTTCAGGTACCTTGTACATTCGTTGCACGTTTATGTTGTTTTCTCAACATACAGTTTTTCTACTCACCTGTAACCAACGGTAAACTCAAAATTGTCCATCAAAGACCATATGTAATAAGCAGTCACATTGACCCCATCATTGTGGATGGATGACAATAATTGTTTCAACATATCCTGAAATCGATAGGCAGGGTCAGTTGCTTCCTAACAATGATTGAAATCAAAAGAAAATCTCTCCTGTGCTATTTTCATTGCCAGCACTTCCAATAGGATGCACACACCTAATCTAAATGATTTCATCCAAATTCATGATTTTAGCCTAGGGATATTTACAGGAGCGTAGAAGGCAATTATTATTTTATTTTTATTTTTCTCTATTATTTTAATAAATTTAATTCCTAGTTGCAACTCGGAATTCGAGCGAAAAATAAAAATGAAATAATAATGGCCTTTCTACGCTTCCGTAGATATTAGCATTCTCTAGGAAAGGTTTTGATTTCTTTACCTTTTTTGTTTTTTGGAATATTGCTCGGAACTTGTTTTTTTTACACTTTGTGCCGAATTTGTGGCGAATTTTCTGCTTTTTCATCTATATCTCGAAAATTTCCTCCATTTATTATTTCTGAAGTTATTTTGTACGACCACCAAATGTTTAGTCGCTAGAGCTCGCCAAAAAATAGGCAAAATTACCGGACATTGAAAAATCCCGACACGTGTTCCATTCTTATTGGCCAGCAATGATATTGATGTCATTCAATTACACTCGAAGTACACGAAGTACACTGGAAGTAAATCGTAATCGAGAGAATTATTCAAATGGATACAATGAAAAAACGTCGTTCATAAACAATGTGTTGAAATATAATAGATACAAATGCTGATACAAAATATACAGGGTGTCCTTAAAAGGTCTTTACAAAAAGCTACCACATATTCTTCAGACCAAAACAATTCGATACAAGCAAACTTACCTCAGTAAAAAGTTGCTTAGTTTGGGCGCTAGACGGCTCTGAAGTTGAAATTTTCAAATCGATTTTGCTTCATAACTTTTGAACGGCTCATGAGATTTTTTTCAAATTTGGTACGTTGGCATAGACTCATCGGGCAATGAAACTCATATCATAATCATAATGAATATCATTCCATGGGCGTAGAACTTGATTTTTTCAGTAAATAAACATCTAAAACTCCTACGCCAATGGAAAAAAATTAGTTTCAATATGAAATCTAAATTATTCAACTCATTCACTACAAAAAAGGTACTCTTGACAAAAGTCGATTCCTCTCATGATTTCGACAAAATTTTAATTTTAGTGATTTAGAGCATAATTAATAATAAAACGATTAACAGATATTTCATAAAAATTGTTCAAAATGTTCACCATTTTCACGTATACAAAGATTTATACGACGCAAAAAGTTGAGATGTACTTTTTGCATAGGTTATTTCTATTGAAAATAAGTAGCACTGGTTTTTTTTTTCTGAAGACTATTATTATCTGCTCGAAAACAGTGATATTCACATTCTTGGTTTCCATAGTTTCATCTGTGTTGATTTGTCGAGTTTTATTGACGTTGATTGTTGATATCGGACTTTTCTGATTTATCATGGCCGTACAATACACCAATGAAGAATACACCGATATGTTATTGGTATTCGGATATTGTCAAGGAAATGGTCGAGAGAGTGTATTCGGCAAGGTTTCCAAATCGTCGCGTACCAAGCCACCCAACCTTTGCTGCAGTTGAGAGACGTCTTCGGGAGACCGGTCATTTTGCTCCTAGAACTGGTGATTATGGAAGACAGCGTTATGTAAGGATTCCCGAAGTCGAAGTAGAAATTTTAGACCGTATTGAAGAAAATCCAGAATTGAGTACTAGACGGATAAGTAATGAACTAGAAGTTTCTAGGAATGCCGTTCATGAAGTACTAAGAGAACAATTATTATACCCATACCACAAGACGCCAGTTCAAGATTTATTAATCCATGATTCACAAATCGTCTGATGTTTTGTAGGTTCATTAATTTGCAAAGAGAAATGAATCTGAACTTTGGAAAGAATATTTTCTTCACTGATGAAGCCTGTTTCACGAGAAGAGGAATAACTAATTTTCATAATGAACACGTTTATGCAATTGAAAATCCTCATTCCATTAAAATAAACCATTTTCAACACGAATTCAAAATCAACGTTTGGGCTGGAATAATAGGAAATTTTATAATTGGTCCTGTCATACTTCCACAAAGATTAACAGGAGACATGTATTTACAACATCTACGAAATACGTTGCCAAATTTGTTGGAAGATTTACCACTCCAACATCGGGTAGATATGTGGTTTATGCACGATGGAGCTCCACCACATTTTTCGGTGGATGTTAGGAATTTTTTAAACCAACAGTACCCAGACAGATGGATAGGTAGAGGATGATGGTGATGCACCCGTGAATTGGCCACCACGTTCTCCAGACTTAACACCGATGGATTATTTTGTATGGGGTTATCTCAAGTCTACGGTTTACAAGACCCCTGTGAATACTGTAGAACAATTATGGCAACGTATCCAACAGGAGACGAATAATCTTACAGGCGATGAAGAAGTTATGCAAAGAGTACATTTCAACTTTTTGCGTCGTATAAATCTTTGTATACGTGAAAATGGTGAAATATCTGTTAATCGTTTTATTATTAATTATGCTCTAAATCACTAAAATTAAAATTTTGTCGAAACCATGAGAGGAATCGACTTTTGTCAAGAGTATCTTTTTTGTAGTGAATGAGTTGAATAATTTAGATTTCATATTGAAACTAATTTTTTTCCATTGGCGTAGGAGTTTTAGATGTTTATTTACTGAAAAAATCAAGTTCTACGCCCATGGAATGATATTCATTATGATTATGATATGAGTTTCATTGCCCGATGAGTCTATGCCAACGTACCAAATTTGAAAAAAATCTCATGAGCCGTTCAAAAGTTATGAAGCAAAATCGATTTGAAAATTTCAACTTCAGAGCCGTCTAGCGCCCAAACTAAGCAACTTTTTACTGAGGTAAGTTTGCTTGTATCGAATTGTTTTGGTCTGAAGAATATGTGGTAGCTTTTTGTAAAGACCTTTTAAGGACACCCTGTATAATAACTTCATGCATAAAAAATATAGGAAATTTCGTCTACTTCAATTGTATACTTCGTGATTTTTCAAAATACCCTTACATTTCGAGATATAGACGGAAAACTAGGAAATTTTCCAACATTTTGGCAAAACGTGCAAAAAAAAAACGAGTTGCGGGCGAAATTTTTGTCAGCAAATCTCAGATTCGTGTTCGTTGACCCAAAAAACAAAACATATAGGCTGAGAAAATCAAAACTAGATATGATTTGCCTATTTGTTTTTAGTCTGGTGGAAATTGAAGCGATCTTATCTGAGATTTCTATGTGTAGTCGAAAATATTCCTGCCTTATGGTATTTGATGCGATGTTCATCATGCATTCCACCATAGTCGAATACGCCATTTTCTGTGATGTGAATCTCTGGACTGTTGTATGTTTCTTTGACCCATCTCAAACAATCTCCGAATCCTTTAGCGTATTCCTGAAAGCCACAGAAAACATGAGGAGTGAATATGATATTTTGCAAAGACTGGTAAATGCTTCGGTGTCATTCGGAAGTTTGACACACTAATTATCTGGAAATGCTGAGATTCTCCACAACTAAAAAGCTATACATTTCAAGCTCAACTAAATTCCCGAACATATTAAAACCATATATGTATTAACTACAATATTGACCAAACGCCATAAGAGCAATGTTAGAAAAGTGATGCTTCATTATATACGTCTTTCCTAGTCTGATTGGCAACGATGATCGAGGGCGCATGCGCAAAATTCAAATTTTGAAACTTCATGTGTAATGTGTCAATCTCTTCAGTTTACAGGTTAAGTTTGTACTACTTATCTATTTTATCCTTAGATTATCCTCATCTAAGATTTTCTCTGTGAATAATCATGTTATTTTGGAAATTTATATTCGAATATGTATATATTGATGGTAGACAACATAGCATATACTCAGCTTTGATATAGAGTGATCTGGCTATACAGGTACGTTTTTTTCAGATTGAATAGAATGGAGCAATCGATATTTGAAAAAATGGTAGAAATCTCGGTAGAAATATAAGATATCCTCAGTATTGAAATGATATTAATGAACATTCATCATGGAAGCAACACATATCCGTGTGATAAATTTCTCACCGAAGATATGGATTGGAGCTCTTGGAGTCGCAGGGAAAAAAATTTTACGTTTTTTGCGGACATTTTGTGAACAGTTACAAACTTAAACTACGAATACTACAAACAACAACAACAAGAACTATGAACTAACGTCTAAACACAAACACAAAAAAAATCCTAACAATAACGCTAATTACGAGTAATAAAAATATTCAATTCTTAAACATAGACAAGACGACAGTTCAAAGAATCTGGTTGTTTGAATAATTGCGCTACACAAAAAGTATTAGGTATAAGACACGACGCACGATCATTCCCAATTTGAGTAGCAACGACAGGCGTAAGAGTGAAACAACACTAAGAGAGTCTGTCATCTTCCACTTTCATTTTGGCGCATGCGCATAAATAAATCCTCGCCAATTGCCCTCTTTTATTTTGACATCAGATAGGCTGCCCTTATTATCAATATTCGTAGTTAATACATATATGATTAAAACAGTCCATTAAAAACTGATCTCGATGGTTATCTTGGAAACTCTGGAAAATACGATTTTTATCCATTACTGTCAGATAACCGTCAATATCAGTTAGAGAGGTTTCGACTTTACAGGATCGACGATCGTATCGCCACCTATATTCAAGCGGTGTGCGGCATTAGTAAAGTTTTTTGACGGGTCTAGATGTTTTGGAATGAACAATTGAAGAGTTTGTTCACCATTTTGTGTTCACCTTGGTCATGACAGTCAACTTGCCAGCCATCGTGATATTGACATTTGTCAAAAGTATGAATGCAAAACACTTTTTTGTAGATAACTAGATCAACGAGAATCACCGGAAGGCTGTTTGAACATGTGAAATCTTGATTGAAATCCATTCATTCATTCAAATATAGATTTCACATAATATCAGCTTCAAAATAATACGCCATGATGTATGTTTGGTTGCCTATACCACAATCATGCATTGATAGAGAAATCAATCGTTAATAGGGGTCATTAATCCTCACTTCCGTAAATGTTAACCAGACACGTTAATATGATGTCGACGAAAATAGTTATTTGAATTAAAAAAATAACTATGATAGCTATATTCATGAGTTATACAGGGTGTCCTTAAAAGGTCTTTACAAAAAGCTACCACATATTCTTCAGACCAAAACAATTCGATACAAGCAAACTTACCTCAGTAAAAAGTTGCTTAGTTTGGGCGCTAGACGGCTCTGAAGTTGAAATTTTCAAATCGATTTTGCTTCATAACTTTTGAACGGCTCATGAGATTTTTTTCAAATTTGGTACGTTGGCATAGACTCATTGGGCAATGAAACTCATATCATAATCATAATGAATATCATTCCATGGGCGTAGAACTTGATTTTTTCAGTAAATAAACATCTAAAACTCCTACGCCAATGAAAAAAAATTAGTTTCAATATGAAATCTAAATTATTCAACTCATTCACTACAAAAAAGGTACTCTTGACAAAAGTCGATTCCTCTCATGGTTTCGACAAAATTTTAATTTTAGTGATTTAGAGCATAATTAATAATAAAACGATTAACAGATATTTCATAAAAATTGTTCAGAATGTTCACCATTTTCACGTATACAAAGATTTATATGACGCAAAAAGTTGAAATGTACTCTTTGCATAACTTCTTCATCGCCTGTAAGATTATTCGTCGCCTGTTGGATACGTTGCCATAATTGTTCTACAGTATTCACAGGGGTCTTGTAAACCGTAGACTTGAGATAACCCCATACAAAATAATCCATCGGTGTTAAGTCTGGAGAACGTGGTGGCCAATTCACGGGTGCATCATTACCTCTACCTATCCATCTGTCTGGGTACTGTTGGTTTAAAAAATTCCTAACATCCACCGAAAAATGTGGTGGAGCTCCATCGTGCATAAACCACATATCTACCCGATGTTGGAGTGGTAAATCTTCCAACAAATTTGGCAACGTATTTCGTAGATGTTGTAAATACATGTCTCCTGTTAATCTTTGTGGAAGTATGACAGGACCAATTATAAAATTTCCTATTATTCCAGCCCAAACGTTGATTTTGAATTCGTGTTGAAAATGGTTTATTTTAATGGAATGAGGATTTTCAATTGCATAAACGTGTTCATTATGAAAATTAGTTATTCCTCTTCTCGTGAAACAGGCTTCATCAGTGAACAAAATATTCTTTCCAAAGTTCAGATTCATTTCTCTTTGCAAATTAATGAACCTACAAAACATCAGACGACTTTGTGAATCATGGATTAATAAATAAATCTTGAACTGGCGTCTTGTGGTATGGGTATAATAATTGTTCTCTTAGTACTTCATGAACGGCATTCCTAGAAACTTTTAGTTCATTACTTATCCGTCTAGTACTCAATTCTGGATTTTCTTCAATACGGTCTAAAATTTCTACTTCGACTTCGGGAATCCTTACATAACGCTGTCTTCCATAATCACCAGTTCTAGGAGCAAAATGACCGGTCTCCCGAAGACGTCTCTCAACTGCAGCAAAGGTTGGGTGGCTTGGTACGCGACGATTTGGAAACCTTGCCGAATACACCCTCACACTCTCTCGACCATTTCCTTGACAATATCCGAATACCAATAACATATCGGTGTATTCTTCATTGGTGTATTGTACGGCCATGATAAATCAGGAAAGTCCGATATCAACAATCAACGTCAATAAAACTCGACAAATCAACACAGATGAAACTATGGAAACCAAGAATGTGAATATCACTGTTTTCGAGCAGATAATAATAGTCTTCAGAAAAAAAAACCAGTGCTACTTATTTTCAATAGAAATAACCTATGCAAAAAGTACATCTCAACTTTTTGCGTCGTATAAATCTTTGTATACGTGAAAATGGTGAACATTTTGAACAATTTTTATGAAATATCTGTTAATCGTTTTATTATTAATTATGCTCTAAATCACTAAAATTAAAATTTTGTCGAAACCATGAGAGGAATCGACTTTTGTCAAGAGTACCTTTTTTGTAGTGAATGAGTTGAATAATTTAGATTTCATATTGAAACTAAATTTTTTTCCATTGGCGTAGGAGTTTTAGATGTTTATTTACTGAAAAAATCAAGTTCTACGCCCATGGAATGATATTCATTATGATTATGATATGAGTTTCATTGCCCGATGAGTCTATGCCAACGTACCAAATTTGAAAAAAATCTCATGAGCCGTTCAAAAGTTATGAAGCAAAATCGATTTGAAAATTTCAACTTCAGAGCCGTCTGGCGCCCAAACTAAGCAACTTTTTACTGAGGTAAGTTTGCTTGTATCGAATTGTTTTGGTCTGAAGAATATGTGGTAGCTTTTTGTAAAGACCTTTTAAGGACACCCTGTATAAGTTACAAGAATTTTAAGATATGCATGTCACTCATATGATCTTAAATGATATACTCAATATGCATCTTGTCATCTCTTATAGTGAAAGATGAAATTATTTTGAGAATAGTTTCCTCGAAAGATACTAACCTCTGGATCACCTTTAGAAAAATCAACACCAAGCATATTGCCGACTTCTCCCTTGATATCGTTCAGCACACTCGGCTCTGGTTCATCATTCGAGAAGCAGACGGGCATAGTGAAGTAATAGTTGATACCGATGTAGTCGAAAGAACCCTTCAACTGCTTCTTTTCTTCGGAAGTTAATCGTGGCAGTCGTGATTCGGGAAAACCCTGTTTGTCGCTGATCTCTGCGACAGTGTCGATCATCACTTGGGGATAGTCACCGTACACCAGAGGGTTGAGGAACCATCCAATCTGAAAATCACGAAGGTAAGAAATCGCGAATTTTGAATTTTCAAAATAATCTCAACATACTATCAAATAAACATTTTCCGTAACTCATACTGACGCCTATTCATATGAAAAATAAATACAGGTGAGTGTAATAGGAAATTTGTAAACCCATCATGTAGTATTATCGTGGCTCTATAATTATTATACAGGAAGTCCATATACATATACAAAAACATACCTTCTTCAGGACAAAACAGCTCCATACGAGCAAACTTACCTCAGTTGTTTAGTTCGGGCGCTAGATGGATCTGGAGTTACAATTTTCAAATCGTATTTGCTTTAAACTTTCAAACGGTCTATCAGATAATACTCAAATTTGGTACGTTGGCATAGTTTTATGCAAACCCATATCATGAATGTCATTCCATGGGCGTAGAAGTTGATTTTTACTTGATTTAACATCTGAAACGTCTACGCTAATCGAAAAAATCAGTTCGAGTATGAAATCTGGATTGCACAACTCATTTACTACAAGAGAGAAACTCTTGATGAAACTCAATTACTCTCGTGGCTTCGACAAAATTTTGATTCGAGTGATTCAGAGCCTATTGAAATATTGAAACGGTTCACAGATATTTCATAAAACAATTCAAAATGTTCACCATTTCCACGTGTGAAGAGATTCATACCTACCAAAAAGTTGAAATGTACTTCTTGCATAACTTGTTTAGAATACTGTAGAACAACTACGGCAACGTATCCAACAAGCAACAATAAATTATTTAACAGGTGAAGAAGTTATACAAAAAGTACATTTCAACTTTTAGCGACGCAAAAATCTTTGTGTCGACACCCTATACAAAAAAACTGTTATATCTGGGCATATGATGAGATGTAGATAAATACTTCCATCATCATTTGTTGAAGATCCCATTTTTTATTTTAAAACAAGGTGTTACTGACGAATGGAGAATTTCGCTTTTTGTCATCGGAAGGTTGAATTCCAAGCGCAGCAACGAAAAATACATTTACAAATATATGGGAATGATTATTTCCATTTTTATTTCCAGAAAGGACAGTATTGAAAAAAATGATTCTCATAATCTATATAACTGACGAATTCGAATAGATACTATGGATGTATTAGGTATTTCAAGACGAAACCCTTTACATTTGCACCAAGAAAAAACTCTACCACTTCCTTCTAATGCACTGAAATAATCTGAATTCGTGAATCACAGTAGCAAATGAACCAAACTAATCAATCTTCTGACCATTCTTCTTCAACAAATTTATAACTCCTCTAGAATATTTTCTCCTTCGATTAATTTTGAGAATTTGTTTTGTTAAGGAGATACAGGGGAAGGAGATACAAAAATTGACTCAATATATTTGTAGTGAGAACAGATCCATGAGCTCTATTTTCATTTCCGAAAACAAGTAGAGAAATAGAGAAAATTCCATAACAAAAAAATGAAAAATTAACTCATCACTCTCTCGCATCGAAAAAGTTACACGGTGTTCCAAAAATGTACTCACGGCAAACTGATGGAATCTTTCCGATGTTCTTATATCCTCTGAAGAATTACTTGCTGGTTCATTCCAAATAGCATTCAATGATATGCCTATTTTTCCTGCAAACGATAATCACAACGATAACGATAACTGATAACGATAGTTTTCTGCATGAAAACCTTGGAATGGATGATGAAAACTATCACTGATAATTATCCTGAATATGAACAGGGTCAACAACACCTGAGAAAACCTGCGAAATTTCAGAACAACCTGAATGAATTTATTTCAAGGATTTTTCGAAGTGGAACAATAGAATTATCCTATAATTACCCTCGTTTATATTTGTACATATTTTCGAATGTGTATACGTTGTTCGAATGAAAAAACTTCCGAACGAGAACTGCAGGATTACCTATAGTTTTATTTGAAATATCGTTGTTGAGTTCCGAAGGGTGACCATTGTAAAAGCATCAAGCTAAAATGTGCACAGATTGAATACTAAAAAAAAGCTATGAGAGAAAATTTGTAGCTCAATATACACTGTGTCCAAGATAAGGATGCATAGCAAGAGGATCTCCGAAACGGTGGGAGATACAAGTTGCACATTCAGAGGAATAGTCTTTGAAAATTCTCAAATAAATTCCTAGTTCTTCAGTTATATCGGAAGAAGTGGAACGTCTCAATGGCAACTTCTGATATGATTCGACGTGGTGATATTGTTTTCGTTTTCAATTATTTCGTATTCGTGAAACGATCATCAAATTTTTTTTTTCGAAAACGGTCCTGATTATGTTTTCACAGATTCTGTAATCTTCTGTCATTTTAGATACATTCCCATGTCACATACATAGTGGTTCGTCCTAGTTTTGGTCATCATCATTTATTTTTCGAAACTCCAAATCAAAAATATCATAGCCTGTGACACAACAAGTTCTTTCATCTTCGTGTCAAATACTGATTGACTATGATAATAATGAATAGTGGAAGGAGAAATTATTCTACTTATTATTTGAATTGATCTATCAAAGCACGAAATGTGTGTGTGTGTGTCAACATCATCATATTTCACAGAATAGTGAGAAGACTAATTGAAAACAGATCCCAAAACATTCAACATTTTTCAACCTCAACTTATCAGCAACACATTCATTACTTCACTACTTACATAGTTTGATATGGCCGCAGTCAAGATCGATTTGGTAAACTACTTCAGAATTACAATTTGAGGAACTGGTGAAACCATTTGTAAAATAGTAAGTAGGTGCTACTTCAGAAGGAAATCATATTCCGTTCATAGTATATTGAACTTTTCATTACATATTTTTTGAATAATCATCTTCATCTCTGTGAAAGAATAATCTGGACCGTATTAGGAGAAATGAAATTGATGATGGTTACAGTAATACGAAACGTCGGTGAGAGAAATTACCACGTTGTATCATATTAGAAGTTGCTATGACGAAGTATTTTCTATTTCTCACGGAAAAAAATAAATAGAATCCTGTAGCTTGAAAAATTGTGCTAATAGTCAAAAACTGCGGTTATATTAAGGTAACAATCCATTGGAATGCCGGAGAGACTTATATTGAAGTTCCACCCTGGTAAAAGACGAGAGTGATTAGAATATATTACTGGATGATCAGAGTCTGGGTACGATAAATAATATACCTATCCCTTTTACTTCAGCATATGGTATCTACAGTACTGTAAGTACATATCTTCAATTTTCACGTGGTCTCGGCTGCTGTAGGTGAATAAAGAACAATTTAGTGTTTTATTTATAGGTGTCACTTATATCTATTATGCCTTTGAGGTCTTGATTTACATTCCCTGATTTTTTTGTACACTTATTAACGACTCAACAGCTGTTGACGTGAGTAATAAGTATTTTTATCGTTGTATCTAAATTAGCAGTAGGCATTTTTATATGGGTCTTCGAATGAATAAAATATACCGATCTCATAGCAAAATTTAACAGGGTGTGAAAATAACAAGAACTCGCTCAACACCTGTCTAACAAAAATAGTCGTATAATAATTTCATCTTCACCTTAGTATACCTATATTATTTCCTGTTAATCTCGATATATCTCTATTGTTAATTTAATCATTTGATTTTTGTGGTGTCTAGACGCACACATATATACACATAGATATATACATTTGAATATTGTTGAATAAATTGTATAAGTTTGTTAAAACTGGCACAAAAAAATTCATTTGATCTTGCCTACACCTAACCTGTCAATTTATTGAGTGGCGCCTGAAGTCTGCCATATTATCAATAGTACTATAAAATATTTTTCATAAGATTTTTAAAAAATATATAGAAAAGAACAGATAAAAAAAAACAGTATCGAGGTAGGTTTGGTCATGATAACATGTCATCGAGCTGAACCCTGAATTGCTGAGCTAGCAAGAGGTTACAACCTATCTGCAACACCATCTTGTTAATGTTTTTTTTTTATATTTTCATATTTTCATATTTGTAATTTTTATATTTGTACTTTTCAATATATTTTGTGTATTATTACGATTATTGTGCGATGACTTGTGATTTATGGTATTGCTGTAATTCATTGTAATGATGTTTAAATTTCGTTTGATATTAGGATTCCTATATTGAATAAAGATCTATCTATCTAAACGAGCCCATGTTAATCGTTTCTAACCATTTTGGCTTCCAGCGTATTTATTCTGATAGAGGTCCCAAACAGCGGCGTGCGCTCTGATCATCTGATGACCGCACATGTACTCGGCAGTGCCCAATGGGATTTCTTCGTCGAAGATCTGGATGTAGTCTAGCAGAGACCAACAATAGATGTTGGGTTCGTTGATCGTGACCCAGGTCTTCACTCTGTCGCCGTACAGACGGAATAAGAGATCGGCGTATCGCGCGAAGTAGTAGACCATCTTTGGTTGGAACCATTCTCCCAGGTGGTCGAATGCTCTCGGATGATCGAAGTGGTATATTGTGACCTGGGATAGTATATAATAATAATTAATAATGATAATAATGTTTATTCACGAAAGTTGAAAATTTCACAATAATTAAAGTACATATATATATATATATATATACAGGGTGAGTCGAAAATGTGTACCGAGCTCTCTGGGGGTGATAGAACATTGAAAAATAAGTGTAGTTTGATGATTAAACTCATGGCCCAAAATGCATATTAAGTGAGATATATCCTTTCGAAGTTGATAAAATTCAAATAATTTCTCCGCATAACTTCTGAACGATGAAAGCCACCCGATTGAAATTTTGTGCATGAATGTATGTTGTCAAAATACATTTTTTCGTCACACTTCCACATTTCTGATATTGTTATAAAGGGTGTTTTCAGAGGGTGAGTCATGATTTTTTGTAGAAAACTTTTTTCCCTGTATTATTTTCGGTGAAAAAACAGGATCATTTGATGGAGCGAAGAAAATTACATGAAAAAGGTACTCTTATTCAAATACAAAAAATTGAGCCGTTCTTGAGATATTTGAGTTTTTGTAGTTACATGATATCAGCATATTGATTTTATTCATCGCGAGATTCATCGGTATAACGATATTTATATATATATATATATATATATATATATATATATATATATAAATTGTAAGTGAATAAACAGGAAGAATCACAAGGCTTTAGTTTGAAACTATCGATTGTATGTGATATTGAACTCAAAACTAAATAGCATACAATGATAAAAAAGTACATAAGTATATAATCTTGTTGAAGGAAATTACAGCTAATGAATGTATAAATGAAATAGTAAATAAATATTTTTCTCCTTGTGATACATGTAGTAAATGCCATATTTGGGGTGAGTGTCGTTTGCAGTAATGATTGAGGTGTAGGTATGTCATATTAGGGGTGTAAGTCATATTTGGGTTTTATCATATTGGGGTATTGTCTCGTATTCTGTTTGTTGTCAGTTTTTCATATATGCATGCTATATAAAAACTATTGGTATTTTAACTTGCACTTTTTGAACCTTTGCTTGACAAAATCATGTCCTTTCGGAACGAAAAATCCAAGTTTTTATAAGTTTTCTGTAGATAATAGAGGAATTTGAGCATCGTTGTCCAATTGCTTTTTCCGATCTAGGTGTCTTGTTTTGTTTGTTCCTGGTACTATAACATTCAGCGTTTCCAAGTAATAATCGTTGAAACCTCCCCTGCCAATTATACCGTAAGATATATGTGACTGTACTAAATTTAGATTTACATCTAAAAATTCTTTCAAGTATTTGAATTTGAATAAGAGACCTCTCAGTTTTCCTACTATATTTTTAATTTGAAGATCCCATCTAAGATGTCTGTCTAAGAAAACAATTCGTTTATCAAGGATCATTTTCGAGCACAGCTGAAGAAATTATATGTGGAGTACCGCAAGGGTCAATCTTAGGCCCTGTTTTATTTCTGATATATATCAACTCAATCGCTATAATCAAATTGAAAAAAAGAATCTACATGTTTGCTGATGACACAACATTAATTCATTCGGCAGATTCAGTCCAACAAATCAGGAATGAAATTGATAATGATTTGAGTGTTTTGTCTTACATGGTTGGCCTTTAATGAATTGAGTATCAATTATGACTAATCAACATTCATGAATATCTCCAAACGACCCATTTCGATTGAACTCATATCGCATATGAAATCCAATAATGAAATCATTGAATACTCAACAAATATTAAATTCCTTGGTCTCTACATCGATGAATATTTATCGTGGTCCAGACATATTGAATCAGTTAGAAAAAAAATTGGCGTACTCTACAGAATCAGACACCAAATTTCATCAAAATATTTGAAATGTATTTACTTTTTCTTCATCTATTCTCGATTACAATATTTGATATCTTTTTGGGGTACAGCTGGATTATCAATCACAAATCCACTGAAAGTCCTCCAGAATAAAGTAATCAAATGTATTTATAAATTAGATTATTTGGAACCAACAAGAAATCTTTATAAACCCAGAGAATTGTTACATCTTGACTCCATATATAAATTCAAAATTTTGACTTTCATCCATGTTGTCAAATAACATTCAAATCTGAATTTTGAAATCAAAAGCGATGAACACAAACAGATATGTTTCTCTCATGAAAATTAAATCGGATATTGGTGAAAGATCTATTCGCTATAATGGAATGATATTTTATAACGAATTGCCTGCCAAATTGAGAAAAAAATCAAGCATCGAAAAAATACTTACTCCTCTGATTTTTTTTTAAATTTGTTATTATTATACTATAACATTTATCAGTTTGAATTATTTATTCATAGATTCATGATGATGAGTTACAACTATTTGATTGTTTGATCTTCAATTTGTTATTTCATAATTTTCCCTGTTATGAACATGTACATTGTTCCTTGGGAATGATAAAGATTATTATTATTGATTTAGAGTTTCTCAGCATTGGCATGACTGATAAATGAATGCATCAATTGAAATATTTGCTAGCAACATTTCTCGTATGCATTAACATTGATTTTTTTCAACTCATATCCTCAGTTGTAGAAACAACCCTCAGAAGCAGTGAAGTGCGAGTGAAGGGGACAGGGATCTACAGTTTATACAAGTGGAATCCAAACCACTGTGGCATTTGGGCTAGTTCTATGTAGAGCTTTATGATATACATTATACATAAATACATTGCGCATAAATAAACCCAAATCCAACGGCCAGACAGGATTCGAACCCACGACCTCATGATCACTATGATGTCGCTTGACCGTCTCGACCACCTAGGCCGCCTGATGGATGGGAATGTATTTATGAATTAGATTCCAGATAGACAAACGACATTGTCAGGATTCCGAACTTCGATCTACCAAGCGTCAGTCATCATTAGAATGGAAAAGTTGTGGAATTATTGTCCTATATAGCAGTCTTTCTTGATGCTCACAACCTCCAGAGCTTCGAAAAAAAATCAAACACCTTCAGTCGTTCCCAAAACTCCACCGCACAAATACCTGATGAATTCTTTTTTCTTTAATTCTATATTCGTAGACGTATTATATTATAATGAATTATGATGAAGATTTTCAGGCCATGAAGTGGATGAGAAAAAATTGGAAACATTGAATCAGCGAGCATTCGTGTATATATTGTAAAGCTAAAATGAAAAAAAAAATCACTTGCCCATTATCATTTCTGACTGATAAAGAGTTTCGTGCTATATCATTTTTGAGCTCCCAAGGATTGTTATGAGAATCCGGTTATTAGCATGCACTTTATGCAACTGTTCCAATGATAATGCATACTCAAACATTTTTTGGAAGACGAGACCTCAGAAAAATGCCGATACTACCTTAGTTGTCACAACGATGTACAGAAGATTGGTGCAGTCCCTGATGGTGTTTTGTTTGGCCAAAAACTCTAATGGCATTTTCCGCTATAAATTGCAGAATAGTTATGAAACTCTCCAGAAGATGGCGACATGTTTACAGATTTCTGTACAAATAGTTGACGTTTTGAGATTGTAATAATCTAGTTTGATCATTGATTGAGAAGTAACCTAAATTACTACTTCTGAATCAACGTTTTCTCACATTGATTGTGCAATTATCAATAATACTGATTTTGTTTTCATTTTTGTGTCGCCATCTGAAATGCCGTTTTCATGTTGGCTCTGTGTTAGAGTTTTGATTGAAGAAACTAGATAGGTAAATAGACATAGTAACTGCACCAGTAATCCCTACATCGTTGTCGTCGCAGAGATTAACTCAGTAGTTGTGTAGGATCGTACAAAAACATTATTTTCGTCATACAGAGTTTATCGTTAGATGCATTTGAATATACTATGGCACTATGGGTAGCCTCCAAAATCACCTGATCCCAATTCATCGAGTACCATTCGGGTCAACCAACCATTGAAAGATATCAATTCGACTAGAATTAGATCTGACATTACGAACTGTCGATATCAAAAAGTATTGAGTGATAAAATAGTTAGATGACGTTCATGTCAAGCAATAGATAGTATTATAGTGGTCATGGCATACTGAATGAAAGTGACGACACCGATGAGTGATGATTCCTGCAAGGACATTCAATAGTTACTTCATTTAAATTGAATTGATAAGCCTGAAAGAGAAGATAATTTACTATTTTAACGATATAAAGTATATTTTGTTGTTGTACATATAAGTGACAGTTGAATAAGTAACATCGAATTCATTAGAATACATAAACAGACCTTAGTCACCGGATTCCATTCATTTCTATATACAGAGTGTCTCGAATGTAGTGTGAAATACTCTGAAGATGGTCTTTAATGGTTTTTCCGAAATGGTTTGAGACAAAATAATGCAATTTTGTGTACTCACCTCGCGCTTCAAGGAGAACTTGATTTTCAGCCCTGATTCCTTTGTGTGCTATTTTTTGCGATTCAGCTGCAGAATATGAAAATTTACAATTTCTCAATTAAAAAAGGCGGCTTCAGTTGAATTTCATAGAAGGCTTCAGTTTCGGGAAAAAATGATTTGAAAATATTGTGAAATGCACTGAAATCACATAAGATATAATTTCTCTCTGTGTATAGAACTCTGAATTCCCAGATTATTTTGCCAGATTGCAGAAGAAATAACACGCAAAAAAGTTGGGGCTACAAATACCCTGGACAGGCCTTCTTCGAACACCTCTGAATGACTTTCTTTACTTTCCTTCATTTTCGAATTTAGCGAGAGATTTCGCATGGTGAGTACACGAAATATCATTTTTACTAGAACCGTTACGAGAGAATTGTCGAAAAACCTCCTTCAGGAACTACCTCATAAGAGGATATAAGATGATCAATTTTCTGAATTCTGCATCACCCTGTGTTTATTTCGATTGAATGTCAGTAGATAGTGGATCATAAGTCAAGATAGGAGGATGAAAATTCTCGATTTTTCACACCCTATATCTCTTTCTGCTAGACTTTAAGTGTGATATGTAGATGAAATCAGTGGAAATTTGATAATGGAATGGAATACAGGGTGTTCTACTTGAGATAACAAAGTTATTTTGCTACTTTTGGATAGAAACGGCAGAGCTGAAGATATTTTAGATCGATAGAACAGAACCGATAACCCAAGAAATCAAATTTTCAAAATGATCCCATGTCCCGTTCTCCGTAAACGTCTAAGGTACTATCGACCGTGGCCCACCCTGTATGGTTATACACTTCGCGTGCACGGAAATAATAATAATGGAATGAACAGGTTCCCAACTTATTCTTATTGAGAACATATCGAAATTGAACATAATGAGAAGTGTGATGAAAACAAAAAAAAACACTATAATAATGATGACACTATAAGAAAAGTAACAGGGTTTTCAACTTATTTGACCTGAAAACTCGAAACCCACTTTTTTCCGAATTTCCAGATCAACTATATCTTCATTTTCCAGCTTTTTGTGGGATTTTCTCTCCTCGTTAAAAAATAAAATAGAAGTTATTGAAAATTATCTCAATATATTTGTATTTCCAAATTTTTATAAAACATGGTGTCACTGACAAGAGAATTTCTCTTCTAGGTATCTAAAGGTTTAATTTCGAGCGCAGTGACATTTTTGGGCAGATCACTAATCTGTCCTTACTACAAATATATTGAAATGATTTTTAATAACTCATACTTTATTTTTTAGAAACGAGGAGAGAAAATCCCACAAAAAGTTACAAAATGAATTTAGTACCTCCTCGAAAAACTCAGACAGTATTCAACTATAGCTTGTCTTGTCATTTCTCATACTCACCACAGGTTGGATGCCGTTTTCGAGTAGTCCATTAATAAGATTATTATAATACTCCACACCAGTATCGCTGATGACATTCAACTGTCCAGTTGGCAAGATTCTAGACCATGATATCGAAAACCTGTACTGATCCACTCCCAGATATTTTATCATCTCGATGTCTTCTTTGAATCTGTGATAGGAATCACAGGCGACATCCCCATTGGATCCATCGAAGACGAAACCTTCAAAAATGATTGTTATTGTCATGGGCTTTGAAGTGATCCTGAGATTTTGGGAAAAACACTACACTGAAAGAAATATTTTCAGTTCGAAGTTGCGTAAGTGGCCGCTGATTTCGAACTATCGAAAGTCATTATGCAATTATCGTACAAGCACATAGTTAGGATGAATACAAAATCATGAGAATTCTACTGACGTTTCACGATTCCATAATTATTTATTTATTGAGTCTGCAATCATAATGCAATCAATTTCACATGGAAAATATCATAAATAATCAGAAAGAAAGATCATTCATGAATTTACAGATGGTTCGAGACAGATTTGAATCACAAAAATAGTGGATTTTCCAAAAAAAATCATCGATGAAATGGAAGAAAATCTAGCTAGTTGTGTACTAACTAAATATTCTATTGGAGAACAATGTTAAGAAATGAACGATCAGTTTTTACTGTGTCCAAAATGAGGAAGGAGATCTTCTGATAGTTGATTTGTTGGGGTATCCTATAGAAGACGATACAGCACTTACTTTTGATGCTTTTTCATATAGTACAGATATTTTGTTGAATTTGTTCTTAGAACGAGATCCTTTAGGCGATACTTCATCTTTGAGAATGCTTAATGTTCGTCCCAAATTGATTTCTCATCAATCCAACAACCAATATATTGAGTATAGACAGATTGTTTCAAATGTTAATTCTTCATTTCGATACCCAGATTGATATTTTGTTCATTTTTTCAATGACCAATTTCATATTGAGTTTCGATAGCATCAATACGAAAAAGGTTGGAATATAAACATTTTGATTTTTTTCAGGTCCTTATTTATAATATATTCTACAATTATTGCGTTTCCATATAGATTGATCCTTGTCGTATTTTGGATAAATAATTGATATAAATTTCATAATACCATTTTTATATACCTATTATACGATTTTCTTGGAATATATCCTACAGCTTGACGCTTCAGGAAAGCAATAGTTTTTGGATATTTGTTGATGTCATTATCTTTAATGGCCAAACAAGTCTTTAGCATTGACAATCGACTCCATAACGTGGAAGATCTTATAGATTTAGCTTTTTAACAAAATGAACTAGAAGAATATCGTCACTTACAGTATTGATTTTGTTCAGATTTCGCCATTCTGTTGAAAGTTGATTATCGTGTTCATATCTCGACCTGGTAATAAATTTGCGGTCGCTTGTCCCGCTTGTTGAAGGATATTATCGGGAATTTCGGGATTTCCTCATGACTTCATTTTGTTGGCATAAATTTGATTAACAGAGAATAAACAATGCTGACAATACAGTGTTTGGCATGTATGATTCATTTGCATGGTTATTCTCAAAAGTTTTTCCACAATATTACTAATATAGATGAAAACAAGGTGATTTCAAAGAAGTATAATGAGAATGATGACTTTATGCTGTGTCGTCAATAGATATCGATGTGATTGTGCGTCTTGCTTACCTTCAAAAAAGTCATGGGTCAAGTGATCCCACTTACTGATCCCTTTTTCTGATACATTCCACGCACCTTCTATTTGATACGAGGAAGTGGCCACTCCAAATTTGAAAGATTTGTCGAAGCTTGTTCCTGGTGAGCTTGATCTGTGAGAAAGAAAAATATAACTATTCATGATCAAAGTTGCGAGACTGTTCAGCTATGACTTGATTTTTCATGGAAAATTTTCGTAAATGTCTATACAAATTCTACCCCTAGTTTAAATATACCAGCTCGATAAAGAGTTTTATTTGAATCTTTTTTAATCATATTACTGGATTGTTAAATGAGCGTGTTTGTGTCATGAGAAGTGCATCTAATCATCGTGAACAGTAACAAGAGAGATACTGTCTGTAAGTCATGCGAGGAGGTGGTATTTTCATTTTTCTAGTTTTTATATGGGATTCTTTCTCCTATTTTCTGAAAAATTGAAATTGGAGATTATAATAATCAATTATCAATTGGGGCAGATCATATATACATGTCCTACTACAAATATATTGAGATAATTACTATAATTTCCATTATTATTTTTCAGAAACCAGTAGAGAAAGTTCCATGAGTAACAAGAGGTTTTCCTTGTATTCATTGATTTTTTTTTGCAAAAGAAGCATTGAAATTTTTAATGTTTGCTCGACATTCTGTATTTCAGACGTGATGCTTTCTGAAGCAGAAATTGATTGTGAAACGTTTTACCTCAAAATGACACAACGAATCAAATCAGGAATTTGTTCCTTGACATTTCTCCCAAATTTCAAATGAAAAAAGCGTGAAAAATCCAATTGATATATTATGAAACTCACATATTGTGGGGCAGGGTCAGCACTAGAAGGAATACAATAATTCTTGACATTCTGATCTCTGCCACTACTACTGTTTTTTTACGTTATTGATTTTTTGGATGTGAGGAAACACAATGATTTTTTGATGATCTCATTCACGTAGATTCAGCGTTCTAATAATAATTAGGCACGGTAAATGTTTATCTTCAATTCATGTAGATTTCAAACACTAATTAGTGACTGGAGGAAATATTTGTTAACAGTGGCGTAGCAAGACATTTCTGCAGGTGAATATTTCGGGTCATAACCTCTGTTCAATATTCAATACACTAGTGAAAAGCGATTTTCGTAAATTTGAGATCAAAATGGAAAATTTATTCGAAATTGGAAATTAAATTTATGGCCACAGCAACTTATGCATTTGTACAATCCAGAACAAGTCATTCATGTCAAGTTTGACGTTTCGAAAATCGATCTTATGCAGATAGATTCCTTCTTGTTCATGACGATTTCATCACAGTATAATGAATAGAAAAAACTCCTTTAATATAGTTATCAACTATAGAATCCTGAGTTCGAAATATGAATGTTCAACCTAAATATTTGCCTCCTTTCTGAGTTACACAGTGTCAAAATTATTTATGCCCTATACTTTTTTTTGTCAACACGGATTGAAATTTCATTTGCACTATAATGCAATTCAATAACTCAAGATACAGACATAACTAAAATGAAAATGTTTGTGGAAATAAATGTTCAACTTGAAATGTCTCGAAAAATAATGACGTCATCTCTATGGAGAATGAGTTACTAGACCCCGACGCGCGCCACTGGTAGTAGCAAAAAACGTCTATTCAATATAATTTAGTAAGGTTCATAGTACCTACACTTCCTGCTGAGTATGACAAGAATACGTCAAATAGTCTCGAAGCACTGAACACAAATAATGCATTTTTTGCATCATATCATAACATCTGAGGTCATTCGACTTGGAATCATCAGAAAAGTTATGGATCGGATATTCCCATCAGTGAAGGCAACTTTTATGCCAGTATTGTTGGAATTTTTTTCTCTCCTCGTAATGCGTAACATTCAATCACTGTCATCGAGAGTTCCACAAATCCGTAATTAATATCGAACTGATTTCCTGAGGATGGAAATACGTGGAATAATATGGAGACTGCCGAAATGATCGACGATTTGCTGATAAATCACACCGGAAATGGAATAGTTTTCCTGAACAGTCAACAGAATTGGGAGATTTTCACGTAGCAATGATTGATGTCTGAGTTTAAACCCAGAGACAACTGTTGGGTTGACCTCCACAGTGATATCTATACTTACAACATGAAGAACCCCAAACACATCATTCGAAATAGGACAAAAAATTCTCGTTAAATAGTTTGTTCTGAAGACCTGATTATGTTGTCAGATTTGCCCTGGAAAGGAGAAGATTTGATAAACTCTTGACCTTTTCAGTTCACAAATTAGAAAAGAACAAAAATTATAATGAGAATAAGAACGAAAATAATAGTATAAACATGAAAAGAGAACATTTCAAGATTCCAATGATATTGATTCGACAATCAGTAGAAGAGAAAGAAAAATAAAGAAGATGGTGAGTATACTGTAGTCACAAAGTGGCTAGTTTTGCTGATTCAGCAGTTCATTTTGAACTCTTCTGGATTTGTTTAGTGTAAGTGATAGTTCTGTGGATGTCTGATGTTGAAATTGCGCAAATTACTTCTCAAAACTAATTTGTCATAAAGATATAACGGACTTTGAGAATCAAACAATCTATGCAGAAAAATAAGGGAATGGTATTTTGATATACTGGACACCTCAACCACTTCAACTGCTGAATGTATACAGAAATATGTTGATATATCCTCCAATAAAATATGAATCTACCACAAGTATTTTGCATAGAATCCACCATGAATTCTCGAATCTTCAGAATTCCATACATATACCATAGATTGAATATGCATTCACTATATGTTCTGATGATGCATTGTTGCACATATCAACCACTAGCTAATACAAATTTATTCATTCAGACGAATGAAATTTGACCTTTCTTGTATCCACTGAAATTATACTTCCCTTAACTTCACCCTTCTTTCTTTGATTTTGGATGATACTGAAAACGAGATGTTCAAAATAATGGAGTATCAAATTTTCCTGTACTAGAGTTTTCAGAAACAAAATTAAATTCCATTTGTTCTCAAGTTACAAACTTCAATTTTATTCTGGAATGTCCTCATGGAAAATAAGTTGAGTTAAATCTTAGAATTCTGAACGTCGAGAGTCATGAGAAATAAATACTAATTCACTTTATTCCTATGATTCAGAAAGAATATGACAATGAGTGTTTCCAGTTTGTAAATCATCATGGCAATTCGCCACACAAAAAAAAAGGATGTTGAGCAATATTTGCTTTGGGCGGAAATAAACATCTTCCATCATGTTTGTCCGCGACAAAATGTACTATACCTATTATGATATCAGCAATTTCTGAAACAATAGGTATGATGCATTTTCTGGGTGAACATTTGCGAATTACAGTATTGTTTGTATTAATATTCTGCCATAATATAGATATCATCTTCGAATGATTATTATTGGAGCTCTCGTTGAAATTGATCTGATGATCTAGAGAAAATGATATTAATTGAAGGGACTTGTATTTTCTGTAGATTTTCTATTATAAAATTCGGCTATTAGGTGTTCATAACCATTGGAAATAGTGGAGAGGAATTATACTGTAATGATCTTAGTTCAAAATCAAGAACAACACACTGTCTGTACAACTGAAAAACCACGATTTATTACTTTCAAATGTGAATACAACACTTAGTGTATTCACCAAAAGGATTCTGTCTATGTACTGATCTGCCTAGACTGTTTGAAATGCGCATTTATACAGTGTGGAACAGCCAAATGGAATAAATTCGATAACGAATAAACGAGAGTGTGTTGGGAAAAACGCTTGGACATGTTGATTTGTATTCCAGGATGCGCATGTTTAAAAAAAAATTAAATAGGGTGTGTCATGTGACAGTGGTCGATATCAACTTTCTCATTTTGAATACAACCCCTTGTATATTATTAGTTTTTGGGATTCTTCAGAAAATTCTAGACATGTCTTCAAATGTTACTCAACATTTCTATACCAGATTAGCATGTCGCCAAGACGTTCGCGGCGAACATTTTCATACATTGAAATTAATGTTCTTTTGTTTTCTCCACATTATTTGTGAAATAATTTTTTTTTTTACATGTTAATTTTTGTAATACATCTGAAATCACTTGATATTTCCGAAACAGTTGAAGATAGATATGAAACATTGTACATGCCTAGAATTTTCTGAAGAATCCAAAATACTACTGATATACAGGGGGTTGTATTTGAAATAAGAAAGATGGTATCGGCCACTGTCACATGACACACCCTATATAATCATTTTTTTTTTGAAAAAAAATGCGCATCTGAAAATACAAATCGACGTGTCCGAGCGTTTTTCCCAAATTTATTCCATTTGACTGTTCCACACTGTATAGGAGAACCATGGGTTCCAGATTCTGCGTAGCAGTTCTTACAACCTCCAAACATTCGAGAAAAATTCCAACACCTTCCTTCTTTCCCAAAATTCCACCGCTGGCTAACACGATGTTCCTCGAACATTATAGGTTTCCCTCTCGTGTTGTCCACAGATAAAAAAAAAAACCGTGTCGACTAGGATGAGCAGCATGTCAGGGCTCGAACTAATTGGTCAGCGGCGTGCGCTTAAGATTATGATTCTAGTAATACGATATCCCTGATGAACTTGATCATTCCGGTCACAAACTGCTGCCTCTTCACCATGATAATACTTCAACCTCTCGAGATGAACTAGTTTCGTTTCCGTTCTTGGACTGCCTTGGATTCTATACACCACATCGTTGATACTATTCACAACTAAATACAGTCCGTCCCAAGTTGATGTTGACTCAGGAGAAATGTCTTGATTTCTTCGACACGTTCTTCCCCTTCAGAAAATCCCGGTGACTTCGGTCATATGAATTGAACACCAAGACACAATGAATTTCCACAGTAGAGTACTTTTCCGAGGTCAATGGTAGCTACAAGAGGCAATATTAAAGGCCGTTAATTTCACCAATTGTCACAGATTTTCTCCCATTCTGTAGCCCACTTTATGTGTTTCTTTGTACCTACATTATGAGATGTTCTGATTCCCTAATGATTATTGTTCGTTATCTTTTATTTAGTGTTGCAATAATTCATTGTCGTTGATACACGATACCAATCTTTGAAATGTGACCAGTCAGGTAACAACTTGGAGGATGTTTTATTCGATCAGCTCAGAATCTATTGATATGGTAAGGCTGCGATGAGACTATAAAAGCTGAAGTGAATTCCTCATCTCTTCACGATAATAGGAACTAGGAAATTTACTCATAACTGTCAGGGCCGTCAGGTGGTCGAGATGGTCAAGCGAGATAGTAATCATGAGGTCGTGGGTTCGATTCCTGGCTGGCCGTTGGATTTGGGTTTATTTATGCGCTGTACAATGTATATCATAAAGTTCTACATAGAACTATCCCAAATGCCACAGTGGTTGGGATTCCAGTTGTATAAATTGTAGATCTTCGTCTCCTTCACTCGCACAAGCTCTTCGCGGCTTTTGAGGGTTGCTTCGGCAACCAAGGAGATGATTAACGATGACAAAAAGAACTGTAGTTCATATGTCATCTTCCTATATTTATGTCGATTGGAAAATATTGTAACCACAAAATGGCTTCTCAGATATAATATCAAGTTCTCATAGGGCACTTCTTTGCTTTATCTATCATACACTCTTCATTCCATGAGGTGATGAAGAACATACTGAGTTAAATGTTAATGTTAATGTTAAATGTTCTTGATATTCGGAATATAGTACAGTCTACATTTATTGTGAGATCGATCCATCTGCGAGTATCTACGGCAGTTTACAAAAGATGTGAAAACAATTGATAATATTCGACCATATACGGGGTGAGTCAAAAATGTGTACCAAGCTTTCTGGGGGTGATAGAACATTGAAAAATAAGTGTAGTTTGATGATTAAACTCATGGCCCAAAATGCATTTTAAGGGAGATATATCCTTCCAAAGTTGATAAAATTAAAATAATTTCTCCGCATAACTTCTGAACGATGAAAGCCACCCGATTGAAATTTTGTGCATGAATGTGTGTTGTCAAAATACATTTTTTCGTCACTGATATTGTTATAAAGGATGTTTTCAGAGGGTGAGTCATGATTTTTTGTATAAAACTTTTTTCTCTGTATTATTTTCGGTAAAAAACAGGAGCATTCGATGGAGCAAAGAAAATTACATGAAAAAGGTACTCCTATTCAAATACAAAAAATTGAGCCGTTCGTGAGATATTTGAGTTTTTGTAGTTACATGATATCAGCAGATTGATTTTATTCATCGCGAGATTCATCGGTATAACTATATTTCAGCAGCATTTGCATTTCCGAAGCACTCGCCAAGCATTAGAAGCATATCAGTTTGTTCAGAGAACGAATAACCTGCCATATTTCTTAAAATCTCAGTTGATAATCGCAGTGATAAATGACACATAAAAACCACACGAACAAATCGACTACAACAATGTTGACTCGAATGTTGATGACATGAACGTCAAAATTGAGAACAAATTTATTCATCATGGCCTGGTAAAATATTGTTACCGATGAATCTCGCGATGAATAAAATCAATCTGCTGATATCATGTAACTACATGTAACTACTACTCACGAACGGCTCAATTTTTTGTATTTGAATAAGAGTATTACCTTTCTCATGTAATTTTCTTCGCTCCATCGAATGCTCCTGTTTTTTCACCGAAAATAATACAGGGAAAAAGTTTTCTACAAAAAATCATGACTCACCCTCTGAAAACACCCTTTATAACAATATCAGAAATGTGGAAGTGTGACGAAAAAATGTATTTTGACAACATACATTCATGCACAAAATTTCAATCGGGTGGCTTTTATCGTTCAGAAATTATGGGGAGAAATTATTTTGATTTCATCAACTTTGGAAGGATATATCTCACTTAATATGCATTTTGGGCCAATTATCAAACTACACTTATTTTTCAATGTTCTATCACCCCCAGAAAGCTCGGTACATATTTTCGACTCACCCTGTATATGACCTAAACTACGATATATTTTGCTGTAGATAGTTGCAATATATTCATATTTCGTGCAGAATTGATTCATTTTTTGCGACCGACCGGAAATTATACAGTTTCTGGCAAAATGTTCCACAAGTTTATATCGGAAAGAACCCAATAGGGACCGGTAAAGTCTTTTTCCGATCCCTCTCTTCTTCTTTCTTGATCACTCCATTGATATAATTCTGCAAAACTTTGGTCTCGCGAGAATCGAGAATATGGATTGATCGTTTTAATGGTACAGAGAGAGAAATTCCACAAGATGTTTCGTATTTCGAGGTAGTGGTCACATTACCAGACGAATATCGAAAAAGAAAAGGATATTGAATCATTTCCCGAAAGGTTAGGATGCATAATCAATCTAAAATATATGAACCATGTGTGATACTAGCAGGAGAAATTTCAGGTGAAATATCATTAGAATCATTAATCAACGCAAGCCTGTTTTTTCCCAATATTTCCACACTAGTGAGTTCTTCCAATATTTCCACGCTAGTGAGTTTTACTCTCTGTTGCTACAGTGAAATGGGCTACTTTCGGAATAACAAAACAATGCTGAAAGCGCTGTTTTTTGAGTGGTCGAGGAAAACGATATTTTCCTCTTAGTTTCGCGGCAAGACTCCTCAGCAATTCTCTCCCCTTTAGGAGTTTGAGTTATGAATGAAGTACTTCCGAAGTTATTTACACCACTTTTCGGAATTGTTTGTTTGGAAACTGAAAAGTTAAAAGTTGCTGCTCCCTCTGGGCTATCCGAATGTGAACATAAAACCCAAAAAGTTTCAATCGATTGTGTTGATATATGAGTGTAGATGATGGCAGAAGTTCTCAAAATGCGAAGTTCTTCTTGAATTGCTTGGATGGCGCCACATGAATAGTTTGTACAGGATAACATCGTTCAAGGAATTATGATGATGATAATAATAATAATAATGATAATAATAATAATGATAATAATAATAATGATAATGATAATAATAATAATCGCTTTTATCGATAATGAGTATGAAAATGAATACATGGAACATAATTGCATGATGAAGTTGCTTGCTATCAAAAGGCAGAGTAAGCGTTTACCCATGTGTGAAACGGGCGAATATTTTCCTACACTCAACCAGAGAGGTAGAAGAAATAATCAATATTCATACAGTATCAAAAATGATATAAGAAAAAAAACTGTCAAAATGGAAAATGAAAAGAGAGTACAATAATTTTATGAAAAAAAAATATAACTTTATACTAATGACTTTTACACACAAGAGAAAACATAACAAAACACCCCTGTCTAGTAATATAAGTATTAGATCACATCAATAGTGAAACTGTACATTGGTCAAAATGATATCCAAAATTGTAGAGGTAGAAGAAAAGTTTTTGAATGTATATCAGCCATCAAAAGTCTCATCAAAAAAAGGATGAAACAATATATACTCAGTCTGCATAGACATGACATACATGTTTTTCTTGATTGCAAATGAGCAATGTGTTTAATTAGAATAGGAATTATGTAAGCATATAAACCCTTAATTTAGTTTTATGTAAATAAGTAATAATTATTAAATTTCCATCTCAATCCGAAACTACGTTTTATGAGTATGATATATGAATACTTACCGGATTCCCATGCACAACCCCGAGTTTCTATGGGATCCATGTTACTATAGGTTATGTTCTGTAAACTTCACCACATTCATGTATTTTTGGTAAATAAACATTATAATCATTATAATTACCAAAAGAGGTTTTTTTCTTTTTTTTCTTGAATTGTTCAATAGAACCTGGAACCTTGTTGTATAGCCGTGATATCATATAAGAAAAGGAGGACTGATAGAGAGTAGTTATATGCACAGGTGGTGTCAATTTTGACTTGAATCTAATATTGAGGTTGTGAACATCTTTTCTGAAAGATTTTCAAATAGGTATGGTGGTTTCTTCTCAAGGATGATTTCGTGATACAGAACGGATGAATGCAGTGAGAGGCGTTTTTGAACATTTACCCAACCCAGTTCTCTCAGAAGGGTTGATATATTATTCCGTTTACTCAAATGACAGTTTGAACGGACACACGAATTCTGTATCAACTGTAGTCTGTTCAGATCAGATTTGAGTGAGGCTGGGCCGTAGACAACATCGGCGTGGTTTAAGTGAGACAAAACTAAGGCTTCGCATAAGAAGATTTTACTCTTTTTGTCTAGAAAAGTTCTGTTGGAGTGAATGAGTTTCAGATTACAAGAGACTTTCCTGATCAGCATTCACATGTTTCGTGTACCGTAGCGTATTGTCAATGAATAATCCTAGATTTTTAACGGTATCTGTGAAAGGAATGAGTTCGTTATTGACTCGAAGGTTGATATTTCGGATGTCTTTATTTCTACAGAACAAGATGGCACTAGACTTTGATGGATTGATAGAAAGACACAATTTGCTCGACATGTCAACTATAGCGGCTAATCCTCTACTTTCAGTAGAGGAAAGGTATAGTTGAACATCATATGCATAAAAATGACTACTGAAATAATGGATAATGCTGTGTAGATCAATAGTGTACAAAATGAAGAGTAGCGGGCCTGAAATTGATCCTTGGGGTACCCCATGCATGATGTGCCCGAAATCGGACTGTTGGTCATCGAGTTTAGCATAACGGAAGAATCACTGAGACCAATATAGTGTAGTATGGCCAGTAGGAGTTCACGTTTGATTTTATCGAGAGTTTTAGTATGGTCTGAAAATATGAGTAGCACCAACATTTTATCATCTATATGTTTGAGAATATCATCTGTCACTTCCGAGTAGCTCTTCTTTTGTGCATGAATGATCTACTTTAGACGAAACACATAGAATACTAATTGGTCTAAGAGATTTGAATTCTATAGGATTGCTGATTTTTGGCAAAGGGAGAACAACAGCTTGTTTTCGAATAGATGGAGAGGTATTTTTTTCTATACAGTAGTTAGAAATGTGACAAATGTGCTCTAATATAGAAGTACAAGCGCAGAATAACACATTAACACTAATGAAGTCAGCACCAATAGCTCGCGATTTGATAGACAGGATATACTTATGCATCTATTTGCAGATGATACAGTTATAGATATATTTCAGGTGAAAACATCAACACATTAATCGCTGAAATGAAAAAAACTCTTATCAAGATTCAAAATTGGTTCACTGATGATAAATTGATAACAAACCCACAGAAATCAAAATATATGATATTGAAAAGTAAAAAACATCTGAACCAACAAATCATTAACAATGTTCGATATAACAATTATGATTTGAATCGAGTAAGCAACATAAAATATGTGGGTATAATCATTGATGATAAACTCAATTTCAGTGAACATGTTGATTATATATCCAAAAAAATATCCAAGAAAATCAGATTCATGTATAGAATCAGCAAATATGTGAGTCAACCCACAAAACACACTATATACAGGGTGTCCTTAAAAGGTCTTTACAAAAAGCTACCACATATTCTTCAGACCAAAACAATTCGATACAAGCAAACTTACCTCAGTAAAAAGTTGCTTAGTTTGGGCGCTAGACGGCTCTGAAGTTGAAATTTTCAAATCGATTTTGCTTCATAACTTTTGAACGGCTCATGAGATTTTTTTCAAATTTGGTACGTTGGCATAGACTCATCGGGCAATGAAACTCATATCATAATCATAATGAATATCATTCCATGGGCGTAAAATTAAATTTTTTCAGTAAATAAACATCTAAAACTCCTACGCCAATGGAAAAAAAATTAGTTTCAATATGAAATCTAAATTATTCAACTCATTCACTACAAAAAAGGTACTCGTGACAAAAGTCTATTCCTCTCATGGTTTCGACAAAATTTTAATTTTAGTGATTTAGAGCATAATTAATAATAAAACGATTAACAGATATTTCATAAAAATTGTTCAAAATGTTCACCATTTTCACGTATACAAAGATTTATACGACGCAAAAAGTTGAGATGTACTTTTTGCATAGGTTATTTCTATTGAAAATAAGTAGCACTGGTTTTTTTTCTGAAGACTATTATTATCTGCTCGAAAACAGTGATATTCACATTCTTGGTTTCCATAGTTTCATCTGTGTTGATTTGTCGAGTTTTATTGACGTTGATTGTTGATATCGGACTTTTCTGATTTATCATGGCCGTACAATACACCAATGAAGAATACACCGATATGTTATTGGTATTCGGATATTGTCAAGGAAATGGTCGAGAGAGTGTGAGGGTGTATTCGGCAAGGTTTCCAAATCGTCGCGTACCAAGCCACCCAACCTTTGCTGCAGTTGAGAGACGTCTTCGGGAGACCGGTCATTTTGCTCCTAGAACTGGTGATTATGGAAGACAGCGTTATGTAAGGATTCCCGAAGTCGAAGTAGAAATTTTAGACCGTATTGAAGAAAATCCAGAATTGAGTACTAGACGGATGAGTAATGAACTAGAAGTTTCTAGGAATGCCGTTCATGAAGTACTAAGAGAACAATTATTATACCCATACCACAAGACGCCAGTTCAAGATTTATTAATCCATGATTCACAAAGTCGTCTGATGTTTTGTAGGTTCATTAATTTGCAAAGAGAAATGAATCTGAACTTTGGAAAGAATATTTTGTTCACTGATGAAGCCTGTTTCACGAGAAGAGGAATAACTAATTTTCATAATGAACACGTTTATGCAATTGAAAATCCTCATTCCATTAAAATAAACCATTTTCAACACGAATTCAAAATCAACGTTTGGGCTGGAATAATAGGAAATTTTATAATTGGTCCTGTCATACTTCCACAAAGATTAACAGGAGACATGTATTTACAACATCTACGAAATACGTTGCCAAATTTGTTGGAAGATTTACCACTCCAACATCGGGTAGATATGTGGTTTATGCACGATGGAGCTCCACCACATTTTTCGGTGGATGTTAGAAATTTTTTAAACCAACAGTACCCAGACAGATGGATAGGTAGAGGATGATGGTGATGCACCCGTGAATTGGCCACCACGTTCTCCAGACTTAACACCGATGGATTATTTTGTATGGGGTTATCTCAAGTCTACGGTTTACAAGACCCCTGTGAATACTGTAGAACAATTATGGCAACGTATCCAACAGGCGACGAATAATCTTACAGGCGATGAAGAAGTTATGCAAAGAGTACATTTCAACTTTTTGCGTCGTATAAATCTTTGTATACGTGAAAATGGTGAACATTTTGAACAATTTTTATGAAATATCTGTTAATCGTTTTATTATTAATTATGCTCTAAATCACTAAAATTAAAATTTTGTCGAAACCATGAGAGGAATCGACTTTTGTCAAGAGTACCTTTTTTGTAGTGAATGAGTTGAATAATTTAGATTTCATATTGAAACTAATTTTTTTCCATTGGCGTAGGAGTTTCAGATGTTTATTTACTGAAAAAATCAAGTTCTACGCCCATGGAATGATATTCATTATGATTATGATATGAGTTTCATTGCCCGATGAGTCTATGCCAACGTACCAAATTTGAAAAAAATCTCATGAGCCGTTCAAAAGTTATGAAGCAAAATCGATTTGAAAATTTCAACTTCAGAGCCGTCTAGCGCCCAAACTAAGCAACTTTTTACTGAGGTAAGTTTGCTTGTATCGAATTGTTTTGGTCTGAAGAATATGTGGTAGCTTTTTGTAAAGACCTTTCAAGGACACCCTGTATAATTGTATCATCAAGCCACATTTCGAATATTGTTCATCAATCCTATTCATGTGCCGAGAGCATGATTTGAATAAATTACAAATTCTTCAAAACAGATGTATGCGTTTACTACTGGGATGTAATAGATACGTAAGCATATCCTATATGCAAGAACAATTAAACTGGCTAAGTGTCAAAAAATATATAATTCTCAAGACATTAATGTTCATATATAAACTACTGAACAACAAGCTCCCAGAATACTTATCTGCAAACCTACAATTTAGACATAACATACATAATTATAACACTCGACAAAAGAACCACATACACATAGCTCCAACAAACCTGATGAACACAAAAAAAAGTATTTTTGATGCAGGAATGATGTGCACATATAATAATCTCCCACAAGCAATCAAATCTTCTATAACGACAATTGTTTTCAAACAAAATGTGATAACTTATCTCAAAACAAGTGTATAGTCTCTCAGTTTATATATATGTTTATTTATAGTTAATATTATTGAACAGAAATATTTCTCCTACTTTTACTACTTTAGTTTTTAGTTTCTAGTTTTAAGTTTTATGAATGTATTGTATACCCATGATTGTATTTTTTTACTTAGCAACGCTATTAAACGAATATTATTATTATTATTATAGATGTCAGCTTTACTGATAGTTGCGAATCTGAATAAACCTGAACCAGGCAGAATCACAGGGATATTCAAAAAGAGATCTTTGTTCTGAACGAACGAATCTATTCCCGTTTCAACACAAGAGAAATGCTGCTTTCTTGAAATTGCAGCAGGCCTAAGAAGGTCTGAGCCTTCTGATTCAGACCTCCAGATTCAGGGTGTCACATTTGAAAAAAAAAAACGAACTTTTTCAACTATGAAGATGATGTAATTGTTGATGAAATTTAATAAGGCTACATCACTGGAAGTTTTTGAAAGAATCAAGATATAAATAAGAATATTGATGGTGACACCCGGTATAACCGTAAGTGGTATGAGTCAAAATAATTCAGAAATCTAAGTTTTTCTACTAAATACGTGCCACGTATTCAGACAAGAAACTCATTGTTGAGTTGAAAGTTCGATCTGCATCTGTAATGACTGCTGAATACCTGATGAAAGGATTCCGTGAATGACCCTGTATTTGAGAGGTCACTGTCAATGCCCACATCATGTTGAAAATTAATCTTGGATATTAGATCCAGTCATAGTGTATTCTGCAGTGACAGTGACTTATAGAAAACTGCCTCCGAGTTCTTTGGATACTTTCCCTATAGAAAATATCCATTATACTATATTGTCCCCGTTATGGTAACACGATATTTCGTTATTAAAATTGATGGAGCTTTCAGCTTTCAGGCTAATATTTCATGTTTTCCTAGTATACATCCCAGTGGTGCAGTCTCTTCGGTTTATGGATATTACATGAGGAAAATTATATACTTTATCAACGAGACGTTCTGTGGAATGTGACCAACAGGAAGCGAGTGATGAACCTACAGAGGTGTCGACAGTTTACCACAAATTAGATTCGAATATTGCAGGTATAATCGTTACTCGTTGGGCAGAATGACTCTCACATTTTCTGATCTCCATTAGGACCATCATCGTAACAATCATTCAACCGAGATGAGTCCCAATCCGAACTTTTCATCCACCCGCTCCATTTTTGAACGATTTTTGGTTAGTCGATTTCATCTTCCCCAGTTGGAAATGATCAGGAAACATATATCCACTCTGCCACTGATGGAAATGACCAATTCTAGATATACCATTCCCAAATGCATTCCACTTAGACGTCAAATTCCGAAGGGATTCAAACTTAAACCACAAATGACAAAACTATATCTGCCGCTTCATAAGGTGTCAAGATTCTTCAACTGTCGAACTGGTTTGGTGGAGAGATAGTCAATCGAATACCTAGTGTGGAAAGAGACATATTGCGCATAGTAGATAATTAGCATGAGTTGTGTAGCCCAACATTGTTTTGTTTTTCAGAAAGTAGCCTATTTCACTATGGCTACAAGAAAGTAGTAAGTAAAACGCACTGAAATATTCAAAAAACGCACGCTTTTAGTGATTGATGGCCTTATAAGAAGGTTTAACATTTAACGTTTATCATTTATCACTTTAAGATTCAAGACTTTAAAATGGCATAGGTTATAAAAATATTTAACATTTAAAAATCATTTGAGCTTTGTGAATACTGACGTTTCCTTTTATCAATTGAATAATAAATTCCAAACGCCGAGAGCATTGATAAACTGGTTAGAGTAATAATACCCATTACAAAAATCCGCAAAAATCCTGGAAACACTGACAATATTCTCGTACAGTAAAAGATAACCTCGATACAGTTTTGAACGGGAGCGGGAAGCAGAGGTGTCACTTGTCGACACTCCCGGAAAACATCATATGCGAACATTCGCACATCTTATTTTCATTTATGGCCATTTACCAATAATTTCTTGAGTTGGAAGTTCGGCATCTAATTGAATGATAAACGTTAAATGAAAAGTCTTAAATGGTTTTATAACATGAACAATTGTATTCCCAGTCTTAAAGTAAGTCTTAAATGGAAAGTGGTAAATCTTAGGTGATGAATTTTTTTATAAAGCCACCAATACTCAGAAAACATTATCATTCAATACAATGACAGACAACAGAGTTGACGCTGACTCAGTTGAGTGAAGTTAGTTACCAAAGATGATAGCTGAAATATCCGAAGGTTGCCGAACTGATAACATTAATTTTCTTGCAATTGACATAGCTCATGTCTGTCAAACAGGTTCTCGTTTCCTCGTTCCTGAATACTGTATTTTGGGTTGCGTCATAGCTGTTGACGATGAGCAAAACTCTCGATTCCGAGTAGGCATATTCCATGGAATTTCAATGAATGACAATGGACAGTGGTAAAACTTGGGATAGGAATGATTCGAATATTTATGGTGGTAGAAGAAATAGTGTACATAACTCGTTGGTGAATGTACACGGCTCGAGCTGGATATCTGACACACTAGTTATGTAATAAACGAAATTCTGTATTATTAGCAGCCGAAGCAAAGAAAATAGTATGAAACATTCGTTAAAATAGGCCATCCGAGCACTCATCTGTTCGAAAATTTGTCACGCAGCTTGCTTCCAAAGTCCACAATTCATTTCAGAATTACTTTTATATTACCTCCTATACCTTACATTGAAATATAATATCAACCGATGAATAATTATAAGTAAACAAACTGAAATGACTGCGCTGTGCTGAAAAGCGAGAGCGCTGCTTTCAGAGGATTGTTTTCCATCTTCTCATCACTTTACTCTAATGTAAGGTCGATTAAATAGAAGTCTCAAATGTGATATGATTATATAGGGAGTACGGAATTTCTGAAGTCTGGAAAGATTGAAGTATGACAAACCTCACAAGAAAATCCAATTCGTAGATGACCATCGATGAGGACTGAAATGTATTGTAACTAGGGTGTGCCGAATTTTTAAAATCTGGTTGGTTGAAGGAGGGACTATGTGGGTATCATAAACTTTACAACAGAATCCAATTCATTGATGAAGAAAATAGAGTCTTTTCAGGTGGAGGAAATACAACCTGAGGCGGTCATCAATAAGGCTTCAAATATAGAACCTCTTCAAGCATTTGACATCAATGATTCAGATAGAAATACCTACGTAACATTACGAACTGATTTTGAAAATGAGTATTTTCACGAAGTAGGTTCAGTTATATTCTCTTACTGTCAGTAATGAGTAATTATCTTTGACGCAAATAGAATATCTACTGATAACGAACTCATTTTACTTTGCAGAAATGTGATGTTCATTCAAAACTTCCAACAAACGATTCAATTTTCTTCGCTCTACTGGCTCAACACATGGCCAAAAGATAAGAGAAGTCTTGGAAAAGTGCAAAACTCATATGTGGAATTCAGTTACAATCCGAGAAAATATGATCACTCTGCCTGACAGTATGCTGAAGCCAAACGGTTGAATTCAAATGACCGTCACAATCTCCATTAATATACGAAATTGATGAATATGAAACACCACAATATTTGCATATTTTTTTTTATCTGTTGACAACACCAAAAGAAAACCTAAAATGTTCGAGGAACATCGTGTTATCCAGCGGTGGAATTTTGGGAGAGAACGAAGGTGTTGGAATTTTTCTTGAGAGTTTGGAGGTTGTAAGCATCAGGAAAGACATCACTAGGCAAAGAATTTCACAACTTTGCCGTTCTATTCATGAACGATACTTGGTATAGCGATGTTCGACAGGTCTCGAGCCTGACAGTGTAGGGGTGACCAACCTGAGCTCGTCTGGTTTGTCTACTAGGAGTCGCACGTGGTGGCATAATAGATGATATTTCCACTAAGCACCGACCGTGGAAGTATCTATAAAAAAGGCAGAGATCGCCGACTTTTCTACGATGTTCTAGAGAGGTCAATGATTTCGTGAGTGTTGTATCATCGACTAGGCGAATAGCTCTCTTCTGAATTGAATCTAAGAGCTTCAGCGTATGTTTGGGGGCTGAGCTCCAAACATGTGAACAGTACTCCTGGACAGGTCGAATTCTTGCTTTGTAGATCATAAGCAGTTGCTGGGATGTGAAGTACCGCTTCGCACGGAATAGAAAACCATAAATTAGTCATGGAGAGAAATGTTCATGATAGATCAAACAGAAATGAAGACTTATATGTAACAACAACTCATAGGATAGGTTCGAGAGATCATTTACTCATATGGTCACAAAAATATTCAATCATTCACCGAGTTCGATAGATGCTTCAATCATTCAAGAGACATGTCATGTTATGTGGTCATGACATGTTAGTTTATTGGCTCATGTTCATGTTCATGTTGTGTCTAGTTTTTTGTATTGATTTTTGTTTCCTGTATCATGGTATTTTTAATTATTTTGGCGCTTCCGACCCAATGTAATTGTTGTCTTATGGAAATAAAGAGTATTCTATTCTATTCTGTCAAATCTCACCGGATTGAATGTAGAATTTCATGAATTATTGGTTGATAACTAAATTTTATATCGAATACTGTTTTGCCACTGAATTTTGTTTGTCATTTCTTTATTCAATTTGTTCTTGTTCAATTGCACCGCCGGTAAGTATGGAATAAAGAACCTATTATTATTTATAATATACGGTTTCAAACTCTTCTTGTCAAGGTTGATTCTGTATAACGATGTACAAAACACTGGTGCAGTCACTGATTGTGTTTTGTTCCGTCAAAAACGCTAACGCCATTTTCCGCTATGATGGCCTAATAGTTATGAAACTCCCCAGAAGATGGTGACACTTTTACAGATTTCTGTACAAATAGTTGACGTTTTGAGATTGTAATTATGTAGTACGATCTAAAATTGAGAAGTTACCTAAATTACTACTTCCGAATCAATATTTTTATAACACTGATTGTGCTATTATCAATAATACTGATTTTGTTTTCATTTTTGTGTCGCCATCTAACAACTGACACTTGAGTGATTTTCCCCTATAAAGAATAAAATGATGTTATCAAGTTAGCTGTACGTTAGAGTTTTAGTTGAAGAAATTTAATAGGCTAATAGGCAGAATAGCTCCACCAGTGTTCTGTACAACGTTTTCTGTATGTATCTGCTGTCAAATGGTTGATGCATATTACACCTTTCGTATTTGATTGGTTGTAAACAGCTCTCACCCTCAGAATATTGAGTAAAAGAAAATAAAGAAAATATTGAGAAAAAGGTTATGTTATATACTGTTACCATCCGAACATTGGAAAGTAACTTACCGATGAAATCGAATGTCTCGATTTGGTTAACGCACATTGTGACAGTCATATGCAACACAACTTTTCATCATTTTGTTATTTTCCTTCAATAATCCCAGAGATATTTCAATTTAATCGCATAGCCGCAACACCAAACATCCATCTGTATGAATGTATAAGACAGAGAAAGAAATACCTTATCTGTATCCGTACTATTCTAATAACGAGGCTCGAATTTCGATCGCCTTTCCCGTTATCGCATGCATTGTTTTATGATTCAGTACTATTAATGAGCCATACAAAATGCTATCACTAACAACACTGATAAAATGAAACATCAAAATGCCACAACTTCCACAGTTAGAAAAGTTTCCCGAATGATCATGAAAGATTTATTACTCTATGTGAGCATGAAATTGAATGGGGGTGTACACACATAGCGAATTTCCAACCGAAACCACCTTTTCTAATGATGTTCTCACATAAAAACATCATGAAACGGCATCATTCGTTCTGAAAGTTACTCACAGGCTATATTTTCGGATTCAAAGCACTAAACAAGAACCCATTCAAACTGTGGTGATGTAATTATCCTGCCTGATGATTCGGCATCTATCAATTTCGTGATGAACCAATAAGGATATAGCTTTCATCAACGCTGCCAAACTGGCCGGAAAAAAAGTTGCACGAGTTGAAGATCGATACTGAAATATCTAACGACTGGTATTTCAAATTATAGACACATGCAAAATAAAATAATCGTGTTCATTATAATATGGAGGATAAATATGAATGATCACCAGAGAACTGCAGTGATACACACTTCATTTTGAAAAAAAAACACTGCAAGGTCACGAATATTGTTCAAGATACTGGGTGGCCCAATGAAAAACGAAACAAGGTCGATTCGACATAGTTATCGTTCTCATAAAAAGAAACGCTAGGACCGGTCGATTTTTTTTTCGAGTGGGCAACATTTTGCCCATGTTTTCAACTTCGAACCCCTTGGACGGGTTATCTCCAACCCTTGAATTTAAAATGAGAAAAGGGTTCCTTGTTTTTGGAATTCAATGCAGTAGTTCTCGAGAAAACACGTTTATGAATATAATCGGCTAGTGATGGAAAGTAACGCTTTTTTTCTTTTCATAACCATTTCTCATCATGCCTTATGTGTTTTTTGGAATCCTGTCCTATCCAACATCACATAAAGAATCATTTATTTTAATGTCAGTTCTTTGATTTCTCAGTAAAATGAATACCTTGTTTCGTTTTCATTGGGCCACCCAGTATGATATATTATATTTCGGCACGGTTATTTTGGCAATAACCGGGTTTTTGGACAGCACTGTTCAAAAACCCAATCAATCCAGTGACTTCATTATTCTGACTATTAGGCATTATGCAGGTCGGAGGTTGAATGAATTTTATTTTTCTACTCTTGCTTATTCTAACGAGGCTTCCAGCCAGTTCTGTTCATATAAGAGTATCGTGATGTGTCGTGATATTTTTGATTATTACTCTAGCAGTTCATTTCTGCCTTAGAATGGCAGCCCTCTCAAATGGATTCAAAAAATTCGAAAACTCAACCCCCCTTCTTCTCTTCACCAGTGGATTCCACGCTGAGAAGTAAGGAAACTATATGTTCAAATCTCGTATCCAAAACGAACAGTTTTTGCAGAAACTGTAACCAGATAAACTGAAATATTCGTGTTTTCATGAAAATTTCTAATCATCAGTTGGCTTTGGATTGAAAAACCTCTTCGATCTGGTCGGAGGTTAAGTGAATTTTTTTCTACTCTTATCTATTCTAATGACGTTTCTAGCCAGCCGTGTTAATACAAGAGTAATTGTTATCTCTGTCAGGAACTATGAGTACGACATACAGATATAGTCGAAACGTGTGTCGTGATATTTTTGATTGATTACTTAAGCAGTTCATTCCTGCTTTAAAATGGCAGCCAAATGGCAAGGATTTTGACTTCATTTGATCTGTTCGTTTGCTGCAGTTATGAAAATCGCCAATTTCGAAAATTATTTGAGAAATATAGGAAGTTCTCAGAAAAAAAAAACGTTTTATGCCAGAAACCTTGGGTGAGTACGTGATGTAAATAAAGAGTGATGTTCCATCTCCCTATACTCAGCCACTAGAAAAAGTTGTAGACTTCTGCCTACTTGATCAAATCGAATTTCGATACCTGTCAAACGCTTCCTAAGATCGAAACTAGATGGCGTCACCTCTGCTGATCTCGATAGTTATCTTGGAAACTCTTGAAAACATCATTCGACTATGAATATGCTGATATTGAACCGTTAGCTATCCGTCGCTTTCAGATATCCGTCATCGTCAGTTGAAGCGGATTTGACTTCGCAGGATCAACGATCGTATCCGCCATCTGTACTCAAGCAGTGCGGCCTTAGTTAGGTTGTTTGACAGGTCTACATGTTTTGGAGAGAAACAATTGAAGAGATATTTCATCATCCTTTATCCACTTACGAATAGATTAATAGAAATATTTTGCTGAACATACCCATTCTTCAATTTTCCAATGTGGTGTTGACAGTTCAGTAATTCCACTATAAAAGAATCGAAAGTTGCATATCGAACGCATGCTGGTGGTGAAAACTCATTAAATACGTATCTATTCATCATTCCATTGCATGTTTCGACAATTTCTCTTCTATTCTTCTGGTCGCCCACGCCCACTTGGACCGACACGCGGTCTGGGAGTTTGTGGAGTTCGGAGCGCAATCTCCCGCTCGCAACTCTCCACTCCGGTAACTTCGGCAACTCCAGCAACTCCACATTCAGTTTCGACACGCGACGCGACGCTGACAGCGGTCTCACTGGAGTTTTCTGGGAAACTCGCGATTTTACGATCGGGCGGGATAACGATGTAGGAGAAAGATTTGATGAAATTTTGGGTGATTGTCGGATGGTGAGGAACGATTGTCACATTTACATTTTCATGTGATCAAGCTAGGTTTGTGCTCGAATGAATTGTATTCATTAGAGTTTTTTGGTTCTCATATCGAAAGGTACAGATGTAGAATAATTATAATGATCATAATATTTTTGAAAAAATAGTCAGTAAAACTGTATGTAGATATAATCAGGGTGTAACTTGAATGATATCATTAATGTCAGCTGGTGATTCCTTGTCATATTTTATGAGAAAAAGTTCATAAAAACGTGTGTCTTAAGTTGCTCCGTTTTCGAGTGATCGGTTTTTCATGAAAATTCTTTTCGCAGATTTTGAGCTAACTTTGTGTGAGTTTCATTTGTAATACGATATGCTTCTTGTCATCAAATTAGATTTTCAATTTTGATTCCAGTGGTATCGTAGAGGGCAACCTGATTGATATTTACGATAATAAATATTGTACGCTAATGTTTTCGCTGAGTTTGATATTATTTGAAACTAATGGCTAAACAGTGACGTAGAAATGGGGGTTATGAACAAACATAGTCCCATCAGAATTGGCGTGAAGGCTTGAGTTATTGATAAAAAACCTATTTTGAAGTAACACTTCGACACCTCGTCACTTGGAAATGTAGCAAGTTCAGTGTCCCACGTTTATGAGAACTTTTTTACATAAAATATGACACGGAATCACCCTCTTCAGTGACATCTTTCAAGTTACACCCATATTTGGGAACTATATACAGGGTGTCCTTAAAAGGTCTTCACAAACACCAACCACATATTCTTCAGGCCAAAATAACTCAATACAAGCAAACTTACCTCAGTAGGAAGTTGCTTGGTTTGGTCTCTAGACGGCACTGAAGTTGAAATTTTCAAATCTTGTTTGCCTTATAACTTTCAAATGGCCCACCAGATTTCATTCAAATTTGATACGTTAGCATAGTTTCATGCGGTAATCTAACTTGAACTTGTAGAACTTGTTTCTTTTTCAGTAATTGAACATCTAAAACTTCTACGCTGAAAAAAGTCAGTCCGACTATGAAATATGGATTGTGGAACTCATTTTTTACAAAAAAGGTACTACTCTCCATAAAATTCGATTATTCTTGTGGTTTTGATAACATTTCAGTTCTACTGACTTAGAGCATATTTGAATATTACTTGAATTTGAATGAAAATTGTTTGGAATGTTCATCATTCTCACATATACAAAGATTTTTACGACGTGAACAAGGTGGATATAGGATGGTGAAATAACTCTTCAATTGTTTCTTTCCAAAACATGTAGACCTGTCAAACGACCTCACTAAGGCCGCACCACTTGAGTATAGAGGGCGATACGATCGTCGATCCGGTGAAGTCAAATACGCTTTCACTGATAATGACGGATACCTGACAGTGATGGATAGCTAACAGTTCAGTTTTTACATTTATGTTGAATTTCGAATCCACATCGTGTTTCCAGCATTTCCAAGATAACCTTCGAGATCGGCATAGGTGACGCCACCTAGTTTCGATCTTGGGAAGCCTTAGTAAGGTATTGAAATCCGACAAAATCAAGTAGGCGAAGGTCTACAACTCTTTCTAGTGGCTGGGTATAGGGAGTTGAGACACCAGTCTTTATTTACATCATGAACGTGAAGATGGTAAACATTTTGAAATTTTCTCATGAAATATCTGTTGATCATTTTAATATTCATATAGGCTCTCAATCACTGAAATTGAAATGTTGGCAAAACCACGAGAGTAATTGAATTCCATTAAGAGTACTTTCCTTGTTGTAAATGAGTTGCTGATATTTTTCCATCAGCGTAGGAGTTTGGGATGTTTAATAACTGAAAGAATCAAGTTCTACGCCAATGGAATTTTATTCATCATATTCATGATCTGAGTTTGTTTGAAAATTTGAAAATTGTAACTCCACAGCCATCTGGAGCCCAAACTGAGTAACCTCATACTGAGGTTAGTTTGCTTGTATCGAGATGTGAAGACATTTCAAGGGGGACCTGATACATCGATATATCATACTTAGTATATTATGTGGACAGCTTTGTTCTATTTAATTGACAACCCCTTCAGGGCAGCATGAGAGGTCTTGTATGAGATCGATCCGAGCATCCTGATAATTATATATATTGGCCATGCAATTTCCACCTGAGCGATGTTTGTAATGGAATCAACGTAACCCCCCAAATCGATACTCTCCTGAAATACTAAGGTAACTGAACTTTGACAAAACGGAAGTTGATTGAATGCAATATTCATGATAAATATTTTCAATGCCATACTGAATATATAGGATATAACGTCAATGAACATCCTGTATGATGTTGAACTGATCAAAGAATTTCAAATTTTGAATTTCAAGTGAACGTATTAATCCTCAGCTCAGCTCTATCGACAAATATGGGGAATGAAGTATTTGAGTTACCAAGAAGGTTATCAGTCATCTACACACATGATGACTTTGAGTGATATCATTCTTCATAAGATATATATGTCTTCAGATATAGTCTGCAGATATTGCGCCACCCTCAAAATGCACTGAGTTTGATATCACTTAGTCGTCTATATTCGATCGTCATTGAATTTCTCACAGCTTTAGTTTAATTTTCTCGGATATTATCTTGTGTTTCTGGGCCATTTGAAATTTTCTAAGACGCACATTTACGCTATCAATAATAAGTGAAATCATATAGTATGAGAAGACTAATGTTCCAATAAGCCAGAAAAAATTGACTTCTGAAAAAATAGACTTTGCCTACTTGATGATGTCGAATTTTGATACCTCACTGATGGCTTTCTGAAATCGAAACTAGATGGCGCCACCTTTGTTGATCACGATGGTAACTCTGGAAAACACGATTTGACTTGGACGAACACACATTCAATGCGGAAATTGAACCATTAGCAGTCCATTATCGTCTGATGAATCCATCATTATCAGTAAAAATGAATTTGACTCTACTGGATCGACTATCGTGTCGCCATCTATACTCGAGCGGTGCGGCCTTAGTGAAGCTGTTCGACAGGTTTATATTTTTTGGAAAAAAAAAACGATCGAAGATCCGTTCCACCATCCTACAACCACCTTGAACTGAACATCTTCAAATCCATTTTTCGGTTGCTGTATTGTGATTGATTCTTCTCCAAAATCACGAAGCTATACTGAGTGTACTCTGGTATTGGCCATCTTATTGATTTCATCGGAGTAATGAAGTCCCTATTAGACTTCTGCTGTTATCGTGTGAAATTGATTCCAATCATATTAGTTCGAAGATCCTTGGCATCCTATGACTTATTTCGGATGATTGTAGTTCTCCTAACACTGAACATCATCGAATTTATATTTCAGTTGCCTTAGATACCTATACCACGAATTTTACAGTTCTGTGATCACGAGTCGTAATAAAATACTTTACTTGTCAAGTTGCGTCGCTTGTATATTTTGTCACATCATAAATCTACCTCAGCGTTGACTGATTCAATTGATTCCGTCTGAAAAATATAATCTACAATCATCCTGGCCAGGTTGGATTTACAAATGATTCGAATATTTCAATATGTATATCATGTAACCTTGACAATGTATATTGGAATGATGATGCTTCTTATGGTGTTTCTTGTACACTTGAAGAGTAACTAATCTTTCGATTTCATATTCAGTCACCAATATTTTATTTCCAGTTTCTTTCATTTATTCACTTATTGTTACGCACTGATGATGATCCAACAGTCGGAAGTGCTTTGCTATGATTTATTGAATGAAAATTGAATGAATTGAATGATGCAAATTCTTTCTTGCACGAAATCAATCATTTCTCCTTCGATTATACCATCCTTTGTTCTATGTGCATGGATTCGAGCTGACCCTTCATCAATTCATTTTGTAGTTCAAGGTGTGGAATGATTCATGAATATTCACCGTCACGTATCATGAAATCAATCAAACAAAAGATTTTATTCAGGAAAAATCGATGAGAAGACGAATGCTCATGAACCTTTTTCATATCCTTGAGTGTCCATCCATTATGTCGCAAGAGCACTATACTTTTGAATCGAGCTATGTCACGAAGGGCTGCGCTATGAATTTTGATAACCTCAGGAAATGTTCAAGGGTCAGAGCTCCTTTCATCAGGATGTACATTGTTTCATTATTCTTTGAAATGAGTTTTCGTTCAGATGTCCGTTGATGATGAGTTGACGACTAGAGATAACAGAATGGTGAATTTGACAATTATTTGATGAATTATTCGTTGGAGAATATTTATGTTGGTACCTATGTTTTACAATGGAAAGCAAACAGAGCCATAGATTCATGAGATCACGGATGCATTGAAAAGATATCAACAGTTTATGAGTTTTAAAGTGACGGAGTTTCACGACATGAACAATTCTTGTACCTAACACGATATTCTACTTCATGGAATACAGTTAAGTTTTAAGTTGTCAGTGTCATGGCGTCACTTGTAGTGACGTCACGTTTGAGTAAACGAAACGTCAACACTAGACGTTTCTTAGACGCTCACTGAATAATTCAGTTATTTTGTGTCATTAAATATGAATTCCCAAGTATACGAGACGTGTGTGGCCCCTCTGTGTGAAAATACATCAATATAAACTCCTATTATGTTATTTGCGTTTGTTTCACGGAAGAAAACAATACGAAACGAGAAGCTTAAACTTGCAAAGCGAGATTCAACAGCAATAGTGCCTAGTACTCACCTTTACTTTTGTGAAGATCATTTCGACGTGAGAACTTAACTTACTTCGTAGATTTTGAAATAGTATGTATCTTATTTAAAACAATCTTTTTTGAGGTTAAGGTTTCACCTCGCACCACTGTTGTCTCGATGACTATTTTATTGGAATTTCAGATGCCAAATGATAAAGAGAACTGTAATACGTGTCATTCCACTTCCGGTTAAATATTCGATGCAAACAAAATTGTAAATCGTAAATGAAATGACAAAGAACCGGTCGATTATTGACTTGTTTATTGTTTGTCGCTCTGATTAGTGTTGAACATATCATGGCGGACTACCGTATTGTGTAGTCTTATTACATCAAAATAATTATCAATCAAGAAAAATATATGCTTTTTTCGTATACCATGACTCGAGTTTCATTGAATGAAATTAGTTTTCTCTATACTGCGCTATTAGTAAGGATAAAAGAGCATAAGAAAAATATAAAGAGAAAATATACTGACGAATCAAAATCAGCTGAACATATCCTTACTGAAAATGGACAACATATGGCCGATTTTTAGATCATAGAAAAAGAAGACAACAACCAAAAACGGAAAATCAAAGAGTTTGCTTGCATTCTCCTGAACGGAGACAATAATATTGCTTCTTGTTCAGTTGATATAGATAGAACTTGGCACCCACTTCTGAAAATTGAATATGAAAATGGAAAACTCAATATTGATTGATGAAAACACCTTGTAACCAGAATTCCTTCGTCTGCCAAATTGTCACTTTTCAGTGTCAAAAACCAACTGCACGTTGAAAAATTTTACGAAGAAAAGTGTTTCAATTGTGTTGAGAATGAGAGCAGATCCGTTCTCGAAACGTCCACCAAGATCGGTAGAAGTTTTATTCTAATTAAATATATTTGAATTCCTAGATTTTTCAAAAACAATGTGTCACTAACGAATAGAGAATTTCTCTTTTGGGTTAATTTCGAGAGCAGTGACATTTTCGGGCAGATCACAAAATCTGTCCACACTACAAATATATTGAAATATTGAAATGAATGTACCACCTTCTTGACTGACAGTACTGTCATAATGTTCAATCCAGGAGCTGAGTCATTATTATCGTAGCAGTGAGAGAGTTATAATTTTGTGAAATTCTACCAATGTTGTATGCTTTCGAATGATCGTGACGACTCTAGCGAATTTAGGGAATGATTTAGAGCTGAATCTCAAACACGCGAACAGTACTCTGGAGATGATCGAATCTGAGCTCTATAGAGTGTCCAAAGCTGATGTGTTTACAGGCTGGGATGAATCTTACGTTGAAAGACCTTTCGAAGAAAGTAAACATGTTGGAGTGTATGGAGACGGAATTGCGAATCACAAATGGTTTCAGTTTCAGAGTCATTCATTCCCAGTATTTTTCATTCGATACCTTCTCTGTAGTCTTTCCAGGTGAGATTGAACAAAACAATAATTGTATAGTGGATAAAGGAAGCGAGATAATATTATGGGAATCCACCTCCAACAATATCGAAACTCAGACGGTTATAGTAATTCCCTTAGTCTTGAAGTTTATCCGAAAAGTTCATTTACTATCTCCATGGGCAGGACCGGATCGAGGGCGTCATGCGAAGTGTGTAGTTTTCCTTTAAAATAATACCTCTACAATACTCGAAATGTATATGTATACATGCAGTGTGGGAAAGGAAACGGAATGAATTCAACATTTTGGTTACCGTACATATTTTTAAAAAATTCTAAAACACTTCGGATTATAAATTGACATTCTTCAACCTCGTGCATGTGCACGAACTATTTATTCGATAGACTTTTTATTCTCCAAAAAAGAGCACTAAGATATATGTGCAAAGCTGACTCGAGGGATTCATGTAGACCTTTATGTTTTGTTCATAGAATACTGCCTCTGTCCTGCATTTTCATTTTGGAAACCGTTTGCCTAGTCCAAAAAAAATATATAATGAATTCAGATATGAGTCAACGCCATATAACACCCGCAGCTCTTCCCATAACATTGAACTACCTATCCCAACATCAACACTAACCAAGAATTCTATAATTTACGAAAGCAAGAAGCTGTTCAATCATCTACCCTTGCACCTAAAGCAAATAGAAAACGAACAAAAGTTTAGGAAATCGGTAAAGAAGTTTCTATTGGAGAAAGTGTATTATAATCTCACCGAATTCTATCAGGTTGCCTGATTCTAAAATAATGCTACCGAATTTCAAACTTGCTGGTTTTAATGTATATTTGTCTTTACAAACAAATTTGTGAATGTTCATACATATTTTTACTTTTTTACATTTTTACTTTTATACATTTTTACATTTTGAACAATTTTATATATTTACACATTTTTCAACATTTGGACATCTTTATACTTGAATATTTATATTTATTTTCTACATAGACTATGCACGTAAGCACGTAAGCATGTAAGCACGATTAACACTCTGTCAATAAGAATTTATTTTTCAGGCAATAAAGTACATTTTGATTTGACCTTTGATATTCTCACATATTTTACGTTTCAAATATAATTCAATGTGTTATTCTCAGCTTATATGGCATTTTACCTTTTTTTTCCAACTGTGACTGCTATTGAACTAAGTTCAAGATGTTTTAAAGTGTCTTTGCATACATAACTATAAATTTTTTTGCATTTGTTACACACCTTTATGTACCTTATGTTTACTTAGATTGATCTATTTCCACACTTCGTCAATGAGAATTCTTTTCTTCCGACAATAAAGTATATTATGATTTGATTTGATTTGAAAATGCAATCCCCACCTTCAACCTCCTCAAAATGACAAGTACAACATCAAATATCTTGAATGACTTGTGATATATCGTTTGGAAGGATATCGTTCTCGAATTGTTTTCGTTTCCAAATTTATTGCAACAATTGAGAATAAAATAAAATCACGTGGTAACTGAAGGAAATGGGAGAAAATGGTGGATAAACAATATCAGTTGATTTCTCAGATACCTATTCCGTTATTATTTCTATTATTCATCTCATAGTTCGGCAACTTTCAATACACTATTATTGATTCATTGTTAGTCTCAACTGAAATCTCAACTCTTAAAATAATGACTACAATATTACTTCGATTGGAAAAAAAATTCTGTTGTTGGATTGCTACTATTTTTGTCTCTTATATTTCAATGTTCGGATATTTTAGTAATTTTGCAGCATAAACAATTACCATTTTCAGGTTATCCTTCCTCTTCCTGCTTCGTTCAACATACATCTCGGGTAGCGAGAACAGTCACAGCCATGTTTAAACTGTCGATTAACTAATATTCATTACATGAAGGCTTATCAATCTATTAAAAACCCAAAGCTTCCTAAGAATCATTTATGATGAAGCTTATCAATTCACAAAAAATCGTGCAATAATGAGACTATTGAAAAAAAATGAGTTTGGAGTGAAATAGATGACATTGTACTAATTTTTGTTGACACACAAGTCATACTTATTCAACACCACTTCTCATTCATAACCTTTCATAACCATTTGGGCTACTTTTCTCACCGTGAACGATATGCTCCAGTATTTCGAAAAACTACCCAATCTCCTGAATCATCTAGTATATCTAAGCTTTTTATTTTGGTAACTTCGTTTCTCGGAAGAGACAAATGAAGGGTGAAATGAATTAGATTTCTGCGAGTCCCATGTTGTTCGTTAAGTCTGAAAGAAAGACCATCCACATATACTTACGATTCAACTCTCGTCTGTAACGAAGTTTTATCAAATAAAGACTTTATTCAGTTCCTGAAATGCATTTCAACAGCCACATTGACCTCTCATTATTGAATCTCTCCTGAAGTTCACACATCAGGATATAACCTAATTCAATTCCATGGATTTGGATTCGAATATGGGGTTCGATAACCGTATTGAGGAGATTATCCAGGTGATGACCAAGGTATTCATTGTTCGATGAAGAAGTAGAAACAATTAGTATTGTTTCAGAAACAAACAAACTTGATTCATGAATTCTCATGAATTCGGATTTGAATAAACCCGTCCTCAAAACTATAGAACGATTGCACAAGTACTGATGGAAAAAAAATGGACATCGACATCATCCGATATATATATATATATATATATATATCCACCAAGCATTTATCAATGGATCGGCAAAGCTGTGGAATTACTAGCTTAGTGAAGTCTTTCCTGGTACTTATGGCTTCTCCAAAGGGCACCTAAGACGATGTTCCCAGAACATTTCAGGTTTTCCTTTCATATTGTGAAAGAAGCAATACAATCTTCTGGTACTGAATAAGTCAGTCAGAATTATTCTGAGTTCGAAGTTTCTGATGATGTTGATGATTGTTTTCAATGTTTCTGTTCTCAATATATCCTGTAACTGACCAAACAATGCAAAATGCAGGAAAAGATGATTGAATGGAAAGCTCAACTTCTTCAGGAAACTTCTTCTGGCAGGTCAGATAAAGTAATTCGTAGAAACACAGCAAGAGAAATATCTAGACGAATGATGGAGATGGGCTCAAGTTCCGCAAATTCGGAAAAAGCTATTACCTATGTGAAACTGATATGTGAACTTCACTGAGTTGTACTAGCACTAACTTTGAAAACAGTCTAATTGGGTCATAGTGTGGAAAATAACGCGATACCTGGCGGAAGTTATGCTGAGTTGTTGCTCATTATAATCACGATGTTCCATCGTTCTCTCCAATATCGTATATGCTGAAGTTTCATCTTTCCTAGAAAATTCATCTTATTAGAAACCAAGAGTAATGAGTATTGTTCATGTATCATGAGGAGCAAGTTGAAGTTATATGCTCGGTGCAATCTCCATCTCCTCACGTTTCAAGCTTTCACTATCCGGAATCTTTGTCAGGAAAATCCTCACGCGGTGGCGTGTGTATGAGGAAGCGTGTGTGTTATATTTTTTGTTCGTTCTTATTGAAAATTGATGCTAGTTTGTTCTCTTTTGTGCAGTTAATGTGAATTCATTCCTGTACAAAGGAGACCCCTCATGTTTTTTTCGAACGTGTAATTTTCGCGGAGTCTCCGCTAAAATCATTCGTATTCATGTTGGGATTAAAGATTTTCTTGGCTCCGCCTCTTTGGAGAGGTTTGATATGTGAGTATCACGAAGTTCAACTTTTCACTGGAACTTTTGATGGATCAGTGTGCAGGCGCGCATACAGCTGTGCTCTATGTGGGGGGAAGAGGGGGAAAATAAAACGCGGAGATATGGGGTAGGTAGGAAACAGAATTTGTCAGTTTAAAATGCTAATATGAATGAGAAAAAGCATAGTCGAGCCATACTGTCTGTAAGTTTTTCGAGGAGGTGGTACATTCATTTTTCAGCTTTTTGTGGGATTTTCTCTCCTCGTTCCTGAAAAATAAAGTAGAAGTTATAAGAAAGTCAGTTCAATATATTTGTAGTGAGGACAGATTTCGTAATCTGCCCCAAAATGTCACTGTGCTTGAAATAAGACCTTTAGATACCATAAAAGAGAAATCTTCTATCTGTCAGTGGCACATTGTTTTTTAAAAAGAATTGGAAATACAAATATATTCGAGGAGAATGAAAATTCTACTCATCTTGGACGTTTTGGGAACGACTCTGTTCCCGTTCTCGAAACAATCAAAATACCTTTCTTCCGCAAAATTTTTTCAATGTGCAGTCAGTTTCAACACTGAAAAGTGACAATTTGGCAGACGGAATTATTCTGGTTACAAGTTGTTTTCATCAATTGATATTGAGTTTTCCATTTTCAATATTCAGTTTTCAGAAGTGGGTGCCGAGTTCTATTTATATCAACTGGACAAGAAGCAATATTATTGTCTCCGTTCAGGAGAATGCAAGCGACTCTTTGATTTTTTGTTTCTGGTTGTTGTCTTCTTTTCCTATGATCTTAATATTACCCCAATCGGCCATATGTTATCCATTTTCAGTAAGGATATGTTCAGCTGATTTTGATTCGTCGGTATATCTCTTCTTTATAATATTTCATCTTCACTAGCTAGTTTCACCGGTATAATATTTTCCACAAACACATGGTATTCATTTTTCGGTCTTGTATGAGTCAAAATCGATCTCATTGTATTTTCTGTCTTGAAAACTGTTTCCACTCGAAACTTGTCACCAACACGTTTAATTTTTTCTGATATTCCGGGAATGTATGGGATTACATTTGTTATCAGTGTTGGTTGTCTTTGTGGTTGTTTTATATTCTGTCTGTTCTCAATTTGGTGTATTGTTTCATCGATGAAATGTTTTGGATAAGTGTTGTGTTGTAGAACATCTTTGATATTGTTGATTTCGGTATTGAAAATTTAGTAGTCCGATGATATGGATTTGGCTCTATCATGAAGTGATTCGATTATTCCTTCCTTTATACTTGTATGATGATTCGATTGAAAATTGCGGTATCCGTTGGGGGCAGATCACAAAATCTGTCCTTATTACAAATATATTGAAATCATTGTTCACTTCCACTTCATTTTATAGAATCGAGGAGAGAAAATCCTATAAAAAGCTGGGAAATAAATGATATCCATCTTTCGAAATGGGAAAAGAAACATGAGGTCCATCTATACGAATGGTACCCAATTATCCCCAAATGTATGAAATTTCCATTTGGTCATAATCAGCAAATGAATCACTAAACCAACTACACTTATGAATCTCTTCATTGGGAATAACATCTTGAAAATCGAATTTGAATAAATAACTGGAATCAGCCTCTCACTCATGTTTGATAATGATAATGATACTGACAGATATCTACCTCTTTCTCTCAATGAATACGTAGAGAGAGTGCAAACATGAAATAATCACCTTGGATAGAGCATTACATAAATTCGGAAGGACCGAAGTATGATAAGATTCCAAAAGATATAAGGAAACTAGGAATCATATACTTTCAATAACTGGAATTGAGAAGAAGGCTGATCTCGATCAAATATTTCAAACAATGGACTCTAAAGCGTCTTGGAAAACTTTGAGGAAACTAAGTGTTTGCTCAACCCCCAAAACTGAATGATAACTGAACTTTTGTCACACCCTTATTCCATGAATGCTTATTTTTCTCCATATTTTCGAGCACGAAGTGTCAGGTCCGCTCTCTAAAGATTACTCTGCCGATTGGCAATCTATCACTTTGCGCTCTAAATACACAAATGGCTATCATTTGCTTGAAAAAAAGCCAAACCTAATGTCATGGTCTGTCAGTACCCACCAATTCACTCATGATTGTAGTTTCTGTAGTTTCGTTACACGAAAAAAAATCTCTCTAATCTGAGCTATCCAGTGACTACGAATAATAATACACTATCCTCTTTCCAGAACCTCCATTCGGAAGTGGATAAGCGATTGAAGATGCTGCTTCCACTCTCAGCCACCATCTACGCTCTAACCGCCATCTTCCAAGCCATCGAATGCAATCACTACATCCGCCACAAATCTCACAAGAACAAGTTCCTCGACTTCGACGAAGGCGATTTCTCGCCTTTGTACGAGATCCCCCGAACTCTATCGTTGACGGAGAACAGTCAGCGCTATTTCGGATCGCAGAACGACGAAATTCCGTGGCCAGTGAAAAAGGAGGCCGTGGTCGAAGGCGACCTCATCCTCGGAGGCCTCATGATGGTCCACGAGAGGGAAGATTCGGTGACTTGCGGACCGGTCATGCCCCAGGGAGGCATTCAGGCGCTCGAGGCCATGTTGTACACTCTGGATCGGATCAATTTGGGGAAAACCTCTCGTTTGCCTGGTATCAGGTTGGGAGCGCACATTCTCGATGACTGCGATAAGGATACTTATGGTCTCGAGATGGCGGTGGATTTCATAAAAGGTGAGTTTCTGGTGATGCTTTTTCCGGGAACCAGTTTTTTCGATGAACACGGAAAAAAAGAATTCGATGATTCAAGCAATATTTACTTCGATCAACCAAATGAAAGTGTCATATATGCACGACAAAATATAATGTTGTATTGAGTAACATTTGATCTTGTTTCAAAAGCGCATTTAAGGTTTCAGTCAACTAAATATTCTTTGGATGAACAATTTATCATGTCCAACCAACTACATTATGTTTCATTTCAACGCAGAAATTTATTCGATCCAATTCATTATTTTGTTGATCAGAATGTGGAAAATATTTGAATCGACCAAATTCTATGTCACATCAACAACATGTATCTATCAATTTGATACAATAATTCATCAATCCAAGTGATTATTTCGTTAATCCGAATGTGAAAAATGTTCGAATCAACCGAATTCATGATCACATCAAGACAATCTTCTGTTTGGATTCATACACACTTTCAGATCAGTGAAGTAAATATTTTGTTGAATTAACTCTGGTAAACGGTTGCTGATAATTGGATTGACAAAATGTGTCATTCGATCGGAGCATTATTCCGATTCAGTGTAATTACCTCTCTTGATCTACTGAACATAAGAATCCATTGAACAAACTAAAACTGTCATCAAAATGAGATATCATTTCGCTTGTTCATGGTGATTCCATCCCAATAATTAATATCTTGACACCGTCCTCCAATTGGTATTTGTAAACAGATCCATCTATTGACTAGTATCATGATGGTAATATAAGTATTTCAATCCAATGCACCAAATTTACGTTTGGTTTTCTCATTCTTTTCTGAATGATTGTATAACTGATATAAGAAATGATCGAAATTTTATATAGATCTAATGAGGTGGGTACTTTCAGGTATTCCATAGGGTATTGGATTTGTTATGTAATAATATATATTGGGTCATCCACCCTAATGATTGCCCCACATGCCATTAATTTTTGACAGTGATGAAGTAATATTCTTTTAGGTATACTCAATATATTCACTATCCAAAAAAATTATTGTGCTGAAATATGATTGTCAATTATATGAGTAGGTAATTAAATGAATGAAATAATTCACTCGATACACTCAGGATATGGAAGTTGTTAAATTTTGAAGAACAAATAATGTATTATTTCTGCATATCTTCGACCTCCATATCCAAATAGAATCTAGTAGTTATTCATAAATGTAGCTCAGAATCGGTTTTCAAACTCATCCGAAATTCTCAGGTCAATAATTTCTGATACTGATCGAACATAATCCACATATTTTATTCCATTCGCGTATTATAATTCAGTTCATCATGATTATCAGCTGGAAGTGAGAAAGAACGTATTCAATTTGATAGATACATATTCTTGAATTGAGCGAAATCAGTTGTTTGAATCGATCCTGTATTAAAGTTGTATTGATATTACCATTTGTTCCAAGTGAATCGATAAATGATTCGTTCGATACGTAATAGTTTTGGATAGATAGATTTGAATCAATCAGTTCAAAGAGATATGTTTGTTGATTCGACATTATCATTTATTCAATTTGAATTGGAGATGACTCCATTTGATCAACGTATTTTCGAATCAAGCATTTATGAGAATTGTATCAAGAATCTCATTTCGTCCATGCAATAGTATGGTGTCATTCGATGAATATAACTGATGATTGAAATGAATGATATTTAATTCGTTCAAACGAATAATTTCAACCGAATATATTTGGTTGAATTAACAAATCCTTTTTTTCCGTGAAGTGACAGGATATTTCCATTGTGGTCAAGTCAGTGGCGGACTGAAGGAGGGTGCTGATTCAGATGGCGTGCGAATTTCGAGAAGTCATATCTAGTCAAATCCCTGATAATGTCGAAATATGTTCAGTATATAAGACCCAGTTTGTTCTTGGAGGCCACCTGAGATAATGAGTTAAGATTTTGTGGAGGGAATGAAATATTGAACGATGTCAACAAGGGCAATCGTTCCAAACCTTATTGTGATGCTTGATTATGAAATCGAAGAAAACTTTCAACGTGTCTTCACTTTTCTCTCGATCTCACTTTTTGTATAAAGGAAAAATAATCTCGATTGCAATAAGTCCGTGATAGAATTTTGAAAACAGCCACAATAATGACCTAAGTTACCTTACTTGCTAGTTGCTAGCATGATTATATCGTAGCAACTACTTATTATTGAAAGTTACACTGCCAATAAATTTCAACAATAGCAACGAGAGAATTTTGGAAACATCGATGAACAATTATTCGAAATCGAATTTGGATTTGAATTGAAAGAAGATTTCAAGAAGAAACTTCGACAGCCTGTATCTTTTACCAGATACCAGATATCTCGAGAACTTTTCTCCTTGAAATCGTTCCAGCAATACGCTCTCGAATTAAGTGAATGCTTTTGAGTAACGCCCTGTATATATCGCGTTAACTCCGTATTTCGTAATGAATATTGTGAAGTACCTACCACTTTGAGCGAACCGATTCCTCTGAACGCCATCATGCGAGAGGATGATCTTCACGCTGACGTGTGTCGTCGACTTGCAGTCGTGTGATCCGTAAAAGAATCACACATCATGATGATATTGATGTAAATACAACTCCTTTCCATAAACCTCGTCAATCTCCGGTTTTAAAGAAAAAAAAAAACGAATAAAACAGTAAAAAGTGGAATGCACATCACACATAACCTCATAGAATATACCAATATTTGTTGGCGACACTGACGAATCCAAAAACGTGTCTCTGCAAATTTGGTTGAGAACTCGGCTGGCAGATTTTACAGTTTCGCCCACGCCATGTCATGTCAGGTTGGCCAATATCAAGAGATTTGAACACGGGATACGTCAATATGATGATTATGGAAACCTGACAGGAGAAGTCAACTTTCGACAGCATTCATCACTCAATTGGATAAGTATTGTGTGTGTGGTCGATTTATCTATTCATTGCTGTATATCGCGTATTTCCTCATCTTTCTGAGATGCAAGAAACGTGCTCAGAGAGAGTCTTCAGAAATAATGAAACCGAGGAGGATAACGATCATCTCGAAGCATGCAATGAATACCGAGACCCGTTTCAGTGCTAGTGCAATTTATCACTTCCGAGGAAGAACAATTAGTCCCGATGATAAAAGCAATGAAAACCTTGCATTTCCCACAGGAACTATAGAGATTTATGTAGTGATACGTTCCGGTTGGCATATGTTGACATATCTATGTCGCATTTTTACTGATGGTTTCGTGGAGAAGGAAAAAACAGGACAGATAAAACGTCCTTATGAAATTTTCAATTGATTACTCACTGATGACAAATCGCGTGAGATGATATATAGTCCTGAAAATTCCACTCGCGTTTGATAATTCCTATTGAGAAATATTGGTTTGTTATCGGCTAGATAAGAAGGAACAGAAATGTGAAAGGATAAAGAAAACCGGATGAATTATGTTACCGTGGCCGCGACATTTACTGTTCGTTTATCAAGATTTGCGCGTCGCATCAGTTCGACAATTGTGAATGTCATACACAGAATTTAACAGAGAATGATATCCCAGTAAGTATGTCGACTTTTGGAAATATTTGCGAGGCAGAAATAGTGAGGGAGATTGAGAAATCAATTGCAAAAAATACAAAAAAAGTCATTCCTTTATTTGGAATCAATTTAACGAATTTTGTAAACAGCGAAATCAGCACTAATTGCCACTTCGGAGACTCGAAATTAACGAAATAGTCCGTTCTACCATGGGACAATGGTTTCACGTTTTCGTACGTTTAAGCTACATTTGATAAATCTATTTCAGCCAATGAATGATTTCAGTGATTATTTTAATCACATTGGAAGTACTCAGGAAGTGTTGGTATGATAGTAGTATGCTATATTTTTTATGCTATATTGAATTCTGAGTGAAAAAGTGCTCCAGAAATGGTTCAATAGGAATTTTTGACAGGAAAAAAGTTACAGCAACCTTTCGAAATTGCTCATTTCCGAAAAACATGCTGTAACTCATAAGCGACGATAGATATCAATATGCAATTTCCACTATTCACTAGGTTCGTCTTAAAATACGACCCCCAGACAAATCAATTAGCTTCCATCTGTCAAGTTTGAAAATAGGACTTCTTCTTCAAGAGTGTCCCATTCTTCCCACCGTGTATATTCGTCATCATCGCAAATCAATACTCGATTCTGAAAATTCTCCAAAATACACCCCAACAAATATCTCGTATAGGATAATACACCTGAATCGATATAAAATGATGAGATCAGAGTTAAAACCGAACCCTCGATGGTTGAATAGAATTATATTTCGAAACATCGACATTTTCGATTAAAAGTCGAAATGAATCCGGTCCCAATGCATTTCCATGTAAATGAATTCCAATAGATCATGAATTCCAATTGTTATGTCAAGTCTAGCCTTTTCAGTCTGTAAATAATGCAGTGTATCATTTAATCAGCAATGAATACTATAAAATGAAAAAAGAAACTATAAAAACTAGAAGGGAGTCACGAAAATAGAATGCAATACTCGACCAGCGTCTTCTAGGACCAGAAATAGTAAGGGAACTTCTTATGAACACAGGTTCATAATTCCGAATCGATAAAAAAAAAATATGATTCCTTTTACTTACCTGGTATTTTAAGCTAAATTTGAGAAATGTGAACGGAAATAGAGGAAAAAATCATTCAGGTGTATTCAAACAGGGCCGGTATGGGGTATTTCTAGCCCTAATGGTCTTGGTGGAATTCAATAGGATCCTCTAATTCCGAAACGAATTGATTGGCAAATTTTGTGACATGCACTGAAATCACAGACAATAATAAGTATTTGGAAACAATGTTGTTCCGAAAATACATACTTTACCAACGGCTTCTACGCCTAAAAATAGGTAAATTTGAGTTCTCACATAGTTTCATTTCAACAGTTGCTCAAACAAAAATTAGTTCGAATTCCCAATACTCCTACCTCATACCACAACGGAATTTCAAAATTGATATTACCTATAAAAATATGCATTTTCTCGATGTACAAGAACAATACACTTTCAGAAAAAAGAACAAAAATTTCATATTCTGCAGGCAAGTTCCAAAAAAAAAATAGACCGACAGCAAGTCAGTCCTGTTCAGCCTGTGGCTGAACTAATGAATTCAAAAAAAAAAAAACAGAATATATCATTTCACAGGTAGGTGATTGAATAATGTTGAACAGATTACAAATAGATCCTGATAGTTTGCGCTCAGAGAAAGGCAGAGGAATCCAACCAATGAAAACAGCAAACGAGAGAGAGAGAGAAAAAGAAAGAACCAGCAATGATCAGCTGACAGTTGGCAAAATTGTACCTCTCTACTCTCATTGGTTCACATTGATCATCGAACACAAGGTGAGTACACAAGATTTCATTACTCTATGTCAAATCATTTCGGAGACATTATTCTTCGAAAACCATCTTCAGGCTGTATAGGCTCCAAGAAGTTTTCTTTCTATATCTGGAAGCCGCTGGTCTATTTTCAGGACACCATGGATAAGTTATATGATACTATTTGGGCCTTGATTTGGATTCTGATCACAGAGGAAGGCTGACAGTTTGTTGATATAAATTGTGAAAAAATGGAAGTTGCGAAGCAAAATATGAGAACTTATTTTGACAATTAATTTGTCGTATCCAGTAGCCACCCAACAAAATTCCATTTCCAATGTTCTATACATGTAGGAAAACCGATCGAGCGATGATGGTTCCCATTTTTTCAAAGATGATACTATTAACGTCAAAAGCACTTATTATCATGAATAATCGTTTCACCTCTATCTATAGCAAGATTGATATTTTTATTCATTTTGAGGGATGGAGTGAATGGAAATCATTCATCCAATCAGACGTATGCCATGTGGGCTCATGCTGAAGATTAATGGAATATGATGACTCCCTGAAAAGTAATTATTCAGCAATTTTTAATAACGCAGCTCGTGCTTCTAATACTCGAGGGGTAATTTGGATGCAATTCAACGAACATGTTTTTTGTCCAACAATTGCTCATTAATGCTGATATAATATGTGAGACAACACATGTAAAGAATGGGGCTTTCAGAAATTCATTGGCATCGAATGAATAAAACTAGGAGAGAACTTGAGAATTAATTTTTTTATCACTGCAATATCCATCTGTTGATTGAGAAGAGTTCAATCATTTGGATCTCTTCGATCCGGTTCTACACTGGGAATTCAAAACACTAATTGAAAAAAGGATTTGTTATTCAACTATAGATCAAAGCCATTGTTCGACTGAGTTCATCTCAAACCTCCATTGAAAAACTGAAATCATAATCATCATTTGACCTTGAATCCCCCCACTATGTGCGTGTTGCAATATCATTCCGTTCCGATGCAATTTCTGGACAGTTTGAACATGGTGAACGCTGTATAGGAGATGCACGGCTGGGATACTCAATAACAACGGAAAAATCAGGGCTCATATAGATGAAACATTGAGGATTGCCAAGTACAGCGCTTGTATGCACGCTTTTCGCAAAGAACAGTATCATGAATGAAAATAATGAAACAATAATGTGGATGACTCATTTTGTCAGTGTTCCAGCACCAACGGCTGACCCAGGATTGAATAGTTATTTATTCATTGTAGGTAGGTATTACAGAATCATAATGTATACCTGAATTCTTCCATTCATTGTCGTGATGTGATGGGAGTCTTAAAAATAGCTTCATGCGATGTATAGTGTCTCACTTCATATACTTGAGGTTCTGAATATTCGAGTGAAGGATGCCTTTCTCTTACACAAATTTTTCTGATGAATATGGAATGTACAACTACGTCTTTTACTATTTGTTATTGTTATTGTTACTCATCTCCTTAGTTGCCGAAGCAACCCTCAGAAGCCCCGAAGGGATTGTGCGAGTGAAGGAGAGACGGGGATTTACAGTTTGTACAAGTGGAATCCACACCACTGTGGCATTTGGAATAGTTCTATGGGAACTTTATTGTACGGCACATGAAAAAATCCAGCGGCCAGCCAGGAATCGAACCCACGACCTCATGATTACTAAGATGTCGCTCGACCATCTCGACCACCTGGTCTGGTCACCATTTGTGATGGTAGACGAAGTTTCATCTGATAAAATGTATATGAATGAGTCTCAATTCACCCCTACATCAACAATTTGTTGGATGTTGTTGCCCAGTTCATAGCTTTGAGAATGATGGTAGTTGGGGTAGGTGGGGCACAGGAGGGTGAGTTCTCTTTTATAATAATAATAATGTCTTTATTAGCATCAGCTCTCAAGTATAAATAAAATAGTGTGATACAATAAAATAGTATAAATAAAATACAGAATACACATAAATACAATACATCGACAAGTTGAATTAGCAGTATAAATCTGAAAGCTGAGAAAAGATATTACAATGATGGGTTATAGATCTTTTATACAGGGTGAGTCAAAAATGTGTACCGAGCTTTCTGGGGGTGATAGAACATTGAAAAATAAGTGTAGTTTGATGATTGAACTCATGGCCCAAAATGCATATCAGGGGAGATATATCCTTCCAAAGTTGATAAAATTAAAATAATTTCTCCGAATAACGATGAAAGCCACCCGATTGAAATTTTGTGCATGAATGTTTGTTGTCAAAATACATTTTTTTCGTCACACTTGCACATTTCTGATATTGTTATAAAGTGTGTTTTCAGAGGGTGAGTCATGATTTTTTGTAGAAAACTTTTTTCCCTGTATTATTTTCGGTGAAAAAACAGGAGCATTCGATGGAGCGAAGAAAATTACATGAAAAAGGTACTCTTATTCAAATACAAAAAATTGAGCCGTTCGTGAGATTTTTGAGTTTTTGTAGTTACATGATATCAGCAGATTGATTTTATTCATCGCGAGATTCATCGGTATAACGATATTTCAGCAGCATTTGCATTTCCTAAGCACTCGCCAAGCATTAGAAGCATATCAGTTTGTTCAGAGAACGAATGACCTGCCATATTTCTCAAAATCTCAGTTGATAATCGCAGTGATAAATGACACAGAAAAACCACACGAACAAATCGACTACAACAATGTTGACTCGAATGTTGATGACATGAACGTCAAAATTGAGAACAGAATTATTCATCATGGCCTGCTAAAATATTGTTACCGATGAATCTCGCGATGAATAAAATCAATCTGCTGATATCATGTAACTACAAAAACTCAAATATCTCACGAACGGCACAATTTTTCGTATTTGAATGAGAGTACCTTTTTCATGTAATTTTCTTCGCTCCATCAAATGCTCCTGTTTATCCACCGAAAATAATACAGGGAAAAAAGTTTTCTACAAAAAATCATGACTCACCCTCTGAAAACACCCTTTATAACAATATCAGAAATGTGGAAGTGTGACGAAAAAATGTATTTTGAAAACATACATTCATGCACAAAATTTCAAACGGGTGGCGTTCATCGTTCAGAAGTTATGCGGAGAAATTATTTTAATTTTATCAACTTTGGAAGGATATATCTCCCTTAATATGCATTTTGGGTCATGAGTTTAATCAATGAATAGTCTACTTATTATTTCTATTAGTAATATAATTTATACTCATGTTCTCTCGTGTTAATTGTATAAGCCTGAATACATCTATATATGTACGTATGCGCATATCTCTCAATTAGTTACTCGAATTTTTATATTCTGATACTTTCATATTTCATATTTGTACATTTTAGATTTTTGAACTTTTCCCTTTTAGCACTTTGCATTTTACATTTTTACATTTTAAATTTACATTTTCACATTTTATAATTTTATATTTTTACATTTTTACATTTTTACCTCTTTACATTTTCCATTTTTAAATTTTCATATCTGCACATTTTATATCTATATATTTTATATTTTCAAATTATTCCATAACGAATCATCTTCAACTAGTTATGTAAGGATCACCTACTGAAATTGATGGAACATACAACAACATGAAGCCACGTACAAGCGATAGTTACTTTGGAACTAAAGCTTCTGTGGTATCCCCTGTTTATTTACTGTACGCACTTTAATCATACATACCTTTTTTTGTAATTATTTTCTTGGTGAATAAACTTTATTATTATTATTATTATTATTATTATTATTATTATTATTATTATTATTATTATTATTATTATTATTATTATTATTATTATTATTATTATCGAACTACATTTATTTTTCAATGTTCTATCACCCCCAGAAAGCTCGGTACACATTTTTGACTCACCCTGTATATTTTATACACTGGCTTTCGAATTCTCTAAATGATGAGCATTTTTTCAATTCTCTTTCAATTGTCATGTCCCCCTTCCTATCCAAGAATCGATTTCACACATCTTCACAATAAATTTTGGAATGCAATGCACGATTTTCTCTTGTATCTTATGGATCATTGATCGAATCTTGTCAAAAATAACGACATTTTGCGTCCATCCTATATTTACTATCTTATGGTGCTCTGATTGTCATTCATCTGACGTGGAAACATTTTTTTCACTATCAAATGAGTTGACGGAGTTTTGGAAGAAAGATTTATAGATGTACATGACGAATGGAGGTGAATATATAAAGATAAAAAGTTTCTACATGCATCCATGGATTTGAGATATGGAAGTGTATTTTCTCATTATATATTTCCTACTATTCCACCAGGGTATTAATAAATTATTGATCATTGATCATTCAGAATGATATGCATAAATACTCATAACAATATCGAGATATATGTTCATATGTCAATTTCATATTATTGACGAGGTATGGTGTAAATAGACTGGTGTTCCAAATCCATATTACTGACGATGCAACATTCTACCACTCGAATACTAATATATATAACCAGTGGTTAACCTCAAATACGTCGAAGCGTAACGAGAACAAAACTACCCTACACTACACTACACTACACTACACTACAAAAAATGTAACAAATGAGCAGGGAGTTGAACTACTTGGTATCCATATTGATCATTCCTTGAAATGATCAAAGCATATCGATGAGCTGTGTTGAATCAATAATCAAAATCAATAAATAATGTTGAATCAATAAATATCATATGGCACATATCTATGGGGTAACTCATCATCTTCGATTCGGGGTTTTCTGTTGCAGAAAAGGGCAATTGGCTTAGTTGAAAACGCAAATTATTAGGACTCGTGTAGACCCTTATTTGTAAACCTTCGTGTTATGACTCTCCCAGCAGAGTACATCTATCAGTCGCTTGTTGAAATCCACAAAAATTCAGTGATTTTCATTGCAATCGAACAAGAAATGCCAACAACTTTATTAATGTATTTAGATTGAGAATTGCACTCGAAAATAGCTTAGATATAAACTTTTCAATAAACTACAAGAGTGAACCAAAAACCTCAAACTTCATAATTTCGAAATAATCGTTAGGAAAGTATACTATCCTCGAACAATATTTATGATTCACAAGATTACTTCAATTTACCTAACTCTATTTTCCACACATGAAGTTATACTTATTCAATGTGCAATTGTATATGGGGCACTTCACTTAACCCTATTTGTGATTTATCCATTTTATTATTGAACATGTTTGTATTTTATATATATATATATATTTTTATACATGTGTGAGTGCGTGTATGTACATATTTACACGTTACTGTCTGTGACATAATTCTTTCTGATGACCTGTGTAAAGATTTGCTATAATCAGCTACACCAATAAATCTACTCTACTCATATCTCCAGCCAATAGAAAAAGTTGTAGACTTCTACCTACTTGAATATGTCGGAATTGAATACCTCACTGAGGCTTCCCAAGTTCGGAACCAGATGGCGGCAGCTCTGCTGATCTCGATGGTTATCTTGGAAACTCAAGCGGTGAGGTTGTTTGACAGTTCTACATGTCATGGAAAGGAATAATTGAAGAGTTGTTCCAACATCCTATCTAGGTTACCATCTACCTAGGTTATAAGTATCGTATGATTGTGTAACATCATGTTTGTTTGTATCTGCTTCTCTTCATTCAATTGTTTATTTATTTTTTCTCCTATTCATACAGAACAACCCTCCCTAGGTGAATAATTTTTATTTTCCACTTATGGAGAAAACTTTAAGTTTATTTTCATCATAAAAATGTTGGAATGAATGTTTTATATTTGAAAAGTTTTGGAGAAATGAGTTTCATAATCTCCTTTTTCCAAGAAAATTAATTAGTGGAAGTAAAAGCTTCTAGTTAGACGACCGGAATAAGTTCCTCGGAATTATGAACCTACGCAACAGCGCTTCGTTAATCAATTATGAAATGGTGAAGGTATATAAGTCTGTTCGATATTCCTAATTGATTGACTTTGTACGTACAAACAACATAATTAAGTTTTTCTATAAATTATGCTTTATAAAATGTATTAGTCATAGTAGCAGAATGATAGCAGTAGGCAATGATGGTGATATCAAGTATCAAATAGATTTGGGAAAACCAAGATAAACTAGATAAAACTCTCGATCTGGTTCAGATCTTCAGAACTAGTGACTCTATCATTGGAAAGCCGATTTTTTGACATTATTTTTGACATCAGGCACCATCGGGACACTGAAAGATACAATCATGATTATATGTTTTTTTTTATCTGTGGACAACACGAAAGGGAAACCTATGATGTTCGAGGAACATCGTGTTAGCCAGCGGTGGAATTTTGGGAAAGAAGGAAGGTGTTGGAATTTTTCTTGAAAGTTTGGAGGTTGTAAGCATCAGGAAAGACTTCACTAGGCAAAGAATTCCACAACTTTGCTGTTTTATTGATGAATGATGCTTGGTATAGCGATGTTCGACAGGTCTCGAGCCTGACAGTGTAGGGGTGACCAGCTTGAGCTCGTCTGGTTTGTCTACTAGGATTCGCGCGTGGTGGCATAATAGATGAAATTTCCGTTGAGCACCGACCGTGAAAGTACCTATAAAAAATGGAAAGATCGCCGATCTTTCTACGATGATCTAGAGAGGTCAATGATTTGCGTATGTTTGGGGGCTGAGCTCCAAACATGTGAACAGTACTCCAGGACAGGTCATAAGCAGTTGATGGGATGTGAAGTATCTCTTCGCACGGAAAAGGAAACCGAGTTTTTGTGAAGTAGTTTTCGCAATGGACCTCACATGATCGTCCCATGAGAGAGGACTGTTCTGTTGGTGGTGACACCAATGGATGGATATTGACGACCTCATAGGAACAGTGGTACCCGACATCATCAAATTGGGCATTGTGTGATCAGCCTTCTTGGTGAACATACAAGCTTGAGTTTTAGTTGCATTGAACTGTACTAGATTCTCAGATCCCCATTTCAGAATTCTTGTCAGATCCTCATTTAAAGCATCAACCTGTCTTCGCCTTGCACCTCTGGCCTCGTTGGATGATATAGGGGTTCTAGAGGAAAAGGCGGAATGAAGTGTACTATCATCCGCAGAGCTATGAACTGGGCTGGAGGTCACATTCAACAAATCATTGATGTGGAGCAAGAACAAAGTTGGTGCCAAGACAGAGCCTTGTGGAACACCAGCATTGATCGTTCTTTTAAGAAGAAACAACTATCAAAACTATTATCACAGGGTGACAGACCTATACATATATCTAGTATGACGTGAATGAAAATATGGAAAGAGAAGTCGATTCATAAGGTCGGAAAAAAAAACACTGACAAATCAATGAAAGTATCAACAAAACAGGACCATACTTTTGAAATAACGGGTATAAAGATTTAACCGAAATCACCTAGTTAAAATGGGTCTGCTGTCTGAGTTACAGTGTATTTTTTTTTTGAAAATTTAAACATTATCTATGCCCAGTTTTCGGAAACTAATCGACTATATTATTTTCATACCTAGAGGAAAGTGTAGGTACTATACACCCCACTGTCAAATGAACGTTTCTGGCTACTACGATACGTTAACTGGTTGGATTTCTCCCAAATTCTACGCCACTGGCGGAATTGCAATTTTCTCCAACACTTTCTTCGTAAATATCGTACTCTTTTTTGATACCGATAGTCATTATTTTCTGACATGAGATTTCAATTTGAACATGAAGATGCTCAATCATCTTGATTTTGATGTGTAGTATTGGTTATGTTAGAGGTCGTTGGATTACATACATTACAAAAATGAAATTTCAATACGTATCAACGAAAGAACATATGTCATCCATCGACATTTTTTCGAAGTACAGGAAATGGAAATTTTTAAAATTTTCGAATGAAACATGCGATAACTGTCAATTTGTGTTGATTTCTCATGATTTGAGGTAAGTATAATATGGTTGAAATATTATGGAGCTTGGTATACATATATGTGTTCATTCACATACATCTGTATGTATTTATTCATGGAATATTTGCTCACTTTAAGGTTTAGGTCTATTTCAATTTCAAATTTGTATTTACATTCTGTTATTTTACCAAATTGTATATTGTACTGTATATTTCGCGTGAACAATGAATGGAATGATAATAACAATAACTTAAGGATATAAGGATGAGTTGATATCAATTTTTACACAAGATGAGGCATACCCTAAACTGAGTTTCTTCAGTAGGTACTCAGTAGGTAATCCATGATATTTCTTCAGTGGGTACTAGGATCGAAAGACACCCAATCTCAGGCAAGGACAATTAGTATAGAAAAAGAATGATCAAAGAAATAAAAATGCTAAAAAAACGCTGAAGAGAGTTTTGATTTTTGACAGGTATACTTTTTTGTATTGATTCAGTCTAGTAATCAGATAGAGTGCTTTTTGTGTGACAAAAAAGTAACATGTGACTCCAGAATTGAGGCCGAAATCGAAATCATCTGTGCTCTGTGAACACCCTATATCTCGGTAGGAGGACTGGAAAGTTTCCATTGAAAAATGTACTTGACCTTTCTTCATGATTTTTCTTTGTCTGCAAGCCATTCAATTCATAGTACTAGCTGCTGAATCACCTTGTATGATGTGATATCGTTCAATCTATCCTTTGAGGGTTGAGTGAATAGACTCCTGTCAAAACATCAAAATTCCTTCGATAATAATGATAGTAATTCAATTTCTTCGCCTGATGAATTGATGATACTTGCTATTGATTCACCTGGTATAATGTAACAACTCTTCATTTTTTCATTGAGGGTTGCTGGAATACGTGAGATCCATTTTCATTCCACGTTATGTCATATTCAGCTAGCGAACAAATTGAGATTTCAGATTCTACTGAAGACACTTTTGTGAAAACATCATAATCCCTTCGATAATAATGATGGTAATTTCGTTGTGGGGAAAATAGATGTTGCCATTATGGAAGAATTGATTTTATGTGGGTAGATGAAAACACCTGTGGATAAATGACTCGCGTTTACTGAGAGGTGGTATTATATTTTTATCTGAGGGAACGAAGCCAGGTGGAATTATGGAACAGAAAAGAGCATAATCTTGTTTTCAAATACGTTGAGGGTAACTTCAGTGAATTCTCATTAGAGTGACAGTTTCTAAGTCGCTTTGTTGCGGCTGAGAAATATGAATATCTGATTCCCGTGAAGATTCACATGTGACTTTCTATCGAAATTCTTCCGAAAATTCAATTATAATTTTGTTCACATCCACATATGACGATCCGTTATGTCCATGAGAAACTACCAGAATTATTTATCTAAGAATTTGTGTACGAGTGATTTCAGTACGAGAGATCACAATGTTGTCAGATTCTTACGTTTTTCTGTGCAATGCACAACTTTGTTATTTCTTCAATGGAACAACCCATTTAATTTGACTGCATTTGAATGCTTCAGCTCCTCAACATTCCAAATTTCGCTTGAATAAACCCTAGATTTCATGTAACCCCAGATCGAAAAATCTAGTGGATTGAGGTCAGGCGAACGAGCAGGCCAGGAAATAGGAGCGTCTATGCCTCGTCCTATCCACCTATCAGGAAAATTATCATTAAGCCATTCACGTACAACTCTTACATAATGAGGTAGTGCTCCATAATGCATAAAGCAGATTTCCCTACGTATGTTGAGAGGAATGTCTTCTAATATCATACCTAACTCATTTTCTAAGAAGTTGAGGTACATTGCACCATTCAGAGACCATGGGAACATGTAGTATCCAACGAATTCGTCTCCTAAAGTCCCAGCCCAGACGTTCACTTTGAAATTATATTGAAAATGCGTTACTTTAACAACGTGTGGATTTTCGTCAGCCCAGAAATGAGTGTTGCGCGAATTGAAAACACCGTTTCTAGTAGAACTTGCTTCGTCTGTGAACAACATTCTGTTTAAAAACTCAGGACATCTTCGAGTTCGTTCCAGCAACTCTTCGCAAAATCTCAATCTTATTTCATTGTCTCGTGGTAACAGTTCTTGTACCTGCAAATAATGATAAGGGTGTAGCTGTTGCTCTCTGAGAATCCTGGTTACATTCGCTTGTGTTGTGTCTATTCGTCTTGCTAATTTCCTTGTACTCATTTCCGGATCCTGTTCCACAGTATTTAATACTTCTTCTTCAACTTCTACAGTTCTCGCACTTCCGGGTCGGCCACCATTTCTATTATTGGTTTTCAAACATCCTGTTTCACGCAGTCTTTGTACAATCCTCAAAATTGTTCTCGAATTTGGAACGCGTCGAGCGGGAAACATCTCTGCATATCGTCTCACAGCAGCATTTGCATTTCCGAAGCACTCGCCAAGCATTAGAAGCATATCAGTTTGTTCAGAGAACGAATAACCTGCCATATTTCTTAAAATCTCGCATCTGATAATCGCAGTGATAAATGACACAGAAAAACCACACGAACAAATCGACTACAACAATGTCGACTCGAATGTTGATGACATGAACGTCAAAATTGAGAACAAAATTATTCATCATGGCCTGCTCAAATATTGTTACCGATGAATCTCGCGATGAATAAAATCAATCTGCTGATATCATGTAACTACAAAAACTCAAATATCTCACGAACGGCTCAATTTTTTGTATTTGAATAAGATTACCTTTTTCATGTAATTTTCTTCGCTCCATCGAATGCTCCTGTTTTTCTACCGAAAATAATACAGGGAAAAAGTTTTCTACAAAAAATCATGACTCACCCTCTGAAAACACCGTTTATAACAATATCAGAAATGTGGAAGTGTGACGAAAAAATACATTCATGCACAAAATTTCAATAAGGTGGCTTCCATCGTTCAGAAGTTATGCGGAGAAATTATTTGAATTTTATCAACTTCGAATATGCATTCTGGGCCATGAGTTTTATCATCAAACTACACTTATTTTTCAATGGTCTATCACCCCCAAAAAGCTCGGTACACCTTTTTGACTCACCCTGTATAGAATCATTCGGAAAAGCTTGAGAACCGCTCGTTCAATTAAGACTTACTAGGAGACCAGCCGACGCATTAATCTGACACAATGAACTGCTTGATATATTATCCTGTCTCTTGATTCTGATCCGCTTTTAAAGCACACTTGTAAACGATCAGATCCTCTCCATTCATCAGCGCTTCTGATGTGAGTGACCGTAATCGGTTGCTCACAATGTTTACTGATTAGTCGACATATGAAACGACAGAGGGATTAAATTAATTTGCCGAATTCTTGGTAGATTCTATCTCTAATGTACTGGGTGACACAATGGAAACGAAACTGATTTGACATTGTTATCGTTATCAAAAAAAAAACGCTCGGAACGGTCGAGTCGAGTCGAGAGAGTCAAGTTGACTCGCCAGAAAATTTTTCTCTGTCACACTCATTGGACATATTCATAACATAATCCTAAATATCTTCGTAGTCTTCCGAAATGAACTTATCAAACCTGGTATCGTTGAATTCGTAATGAAAATCTCTATCCGAATATGGAATGAAATACAGAGGTTTCCATTGAAGAAGAGTGTCAAATTTACTTTCAATCGAATATGTATCATTCTGTATAGTTCTGATATCACTGAAAAAATGCGTCGTCGGAAAACAAAACACGAGGGAAAAAACAAGGGAAATATCGAATTTACTACATTTGGCTGTTCCATACTGTATGTAGTAGAATTCAGGCCATATTAATTGGGGCTGATATTTCTTGTAGTATACATTATTATCATTATACATACCTCGATAAATACGTACTACTCTTATCTGATTACCCTGCACGCGACAGTTGAAACAGTGAGTGAAATGAAGAAATGAACTTGTACTTTGAACTTGTACTTTTTTTTTTCTAACACAAGCAATTTTTCATTGATGATTAGATTATTTGAATAACGTTATTCGCTGATGGAAATTACATTACCTGATCAGTCCTTCGAAATTCAATCTCTCACTTTTTCGACACCTGAATTCATTCAAGAATTGAACTTCCATCTTGTCACGCAGCGAACTTTTCAATTCAGACGATGTCTCTTGAACGATAATGAATTCCCCATTGATATGATTCACTCTGCATTTTGTTATCCTATTCAGCACTGACGATTGATTCTGTAATAGAGGAAGCACTTCCAGTCCATATAGCATTCGATAGGACCATTCACCATGGCGAGAGGTTACAGGGATTACGTGCAATTGACATACGAGAATTTGAAGAGAATAATGGTGGCTATACTCATGGAGTTCGATTTACAATCTGAAATCTTTTGTATTTCTCTCACGGATCAAGGCAAAAGTACATTACATAAAGGCAACTCAGTAGCTCATCTAAAGATATGTTGTTATATATTCTCGGTAATTTTGCACTTATCATGCGATGGGTTTTTTTTTTCGATTTCTTTTTGTACTTACGTTTTTCGACCTCAGGAACCCGAATTTCACAATGAAAACGTGCAAAAACTTAGATTTCTCGAGATATTCCAGGGAAAAGTATGAAAATTAACCTTCTTTCTTCGGCTCGTTTTGGGTAGGCATGGAGTTTCTTTTCTCGCACAGGATACTTTTTATACCTGCCTTGAACATTCAAGAAGTCAAAAAGAAGGGAAAACATCCTCGAATTAGTTAAATAAACGTTCTTTAGCATCTTGGAGGAAGGTGGATACAGCATTTCTCATATGGGTGGCGCTGTCAAATGAGAATTATGTCAGAATCATTAGTTCTGTGAGTCAAAATATCACAGATGAACATTTGACAGCGCCGTCCATATGAAAGAAGGATTCATCAAAGATGTTAAAGACGATGAATCAGACTTCTTAGAGGATGTTTCTCCTCCTTTCAAGCTTCTAGAATGTATAAGGAAGATATAAAGTGTATCTCATGTGTGAAATGAAAATTCGAATGGCTATGGTGCCTACCCAAGACAGGCCGAGACAAGAAGGTTAATTTTCATATTTTTTCATGGAATATTTCGGAAAATATAAGTTTGCGCACGTTTTTATTGTGGAACTCGGGTTTCTGAGGTCGAAATACGGGAGAACAGAAAAAAAAACAATCGCATGATAAGTGCAAAATTACCTTTATTCTCTACTAGAAGCACCCTTGCTCCATCGATTTATGAGTAGCATGGGAACGCACATAAGAAAAAGAAAGGGCTATAGACTCGTCTGGATGTGCAACGAAGAGAGGTGCAATTTTGACAACAGTCAGTTGATCACTGCTGGTTGCCTCTCTCTCGTTTGTTGACCTCATTCTTTGGATTCCTCTGCCTTTCTCTAGACGCGAACAAGGGTATATTTGAAATTTGTAGAACATTATTCAATGACTAATCTTAGGAATGATATATTCTAATATTTTTTCAATCTATTTGGAGTTTTAAAATCCTTCCTTGACTTGATGGGCTAAACAGGATAAACTAATGAGGATTTTTTTATCAATTTTCAATATTCAAACAAGAAGAACACATTTATAGATCAATATACCTCACTCAACAATACATTCGAGTGGATAATCTTACAGTATTGACTCGATTTTAATGAAAATAACTGAAAATGCCGTATTTCTCAATACAATGGTATGGGACATCAAAATGTTCTGTTCACTCAGCTGATTTTTGATCGCCGCTTATGTAAAAGAGAATATACAGGGTTGGGATAAAGTATGGAAACAAGTAAATATCATTCAGACGAAAAAAACGATATTCATGAAAATTTACAGTTGAGTGCAATGGAACAATATATATCTGATGTACATTTTTTTGTTGATAATATACTTCTGGTTCAAGCAGAAATGCCATCAACTTCTTGAATTCAAATGGGACACCCTATATATTTTTAGAGATTTTGAAAGAGCTTGTTCTTTTGAATTCATACATACTGAGTTCAGTATAAAAGAATTTGTAGATATAGCACTTTAATCAACCTCCTTTGAGTTTTTTGCATCAGAGCGAAAAACTATTTAAATGAACTGATTGATGTTGTTTGTATGCGAAGTAATAAATAAACGTTCAATTTACGAACTGTACAATTGAGCATGGTTCAATACAGTGAAAAAGAGCGTATTGAAATTTCAATGACGATTTTAATTTGACACTTGGAGAACAAGAGAGCACTTGTTTATCTTTTACTATGCATATAAACAACATCGATTAGTTTTTGGTTTTCGGTTGTATATTTATGGGTCTGTATATGGCCCAATATACACACACACACCTATTATTTGTTTCTGTGAGGTATTCTGTGGTTGTTGTGGCAAAGCCGAACACTGTAGAGTTGTTTCAGTTCTTTGGTATATTCACGATGTACTAAAATATATCGGGATGTCTGTAGCGTGAAGTGAAATAGGCAAGTACTTGAGACGCACGGAGAAGCTGTGTGTTTTCGAGTGCACGGAGTTGTTCTCACTGACTAGCTGAACTAAAAACTGTTTTGCAAGAAGGGTATCAATCTACCGTGAGAACGATCCCTGAGCGGCTAAACCATTTGGGTTTTTTTTTGGGACTTTTACTGTTAGGTGATAAAAGTTACCTTGCTTCGGATATTGAACGTGCCTCTATGAATGAAAATAATTTTACTTTATTGGACCCAATTGGTGGGTTTTACTGCTAGACAGACATTTCGTATACGATGCGAGAATCAATTTTACAACAATAAACATCTTAAATCCAAATTGGTAGTTCCAACAGCTACGAGGATGAAATTTACAATGTCTGGGGAAAACCCCCACAAGTTTATATAAATAGTTTTTTGGTCTTATGCAAGAATCTCAAAGGAGGTTGATTGAAGTGCTACATTCCTCAATTCAACAAATTTTTCCACACTAAACACAGTATGAATGAAATCAAAATAACAAGCTCTTCCAAAATCTGTGAAAATATATAGGGTGTCCTATTTGAATCAAAGAAGTTGATGACATTTCCGGTTGAACCGGAAATGTATTTTTAACAAAAAAATGTACATCAGATGCATTTCGTTCCTTTGCACTCACCTGAAAATTTTCATGAATATCGTCCTATTCGTTTAGAAGATATTAACTTGGTTCCATACTTCATCCCAACCCTGTATAATACCTTTGAGCTCATCAGTTACACGTACAGCGTATGGGGTGATAGGGATGGTGCATGGCACCGAAAACCACAGGTTCTGGTTTTCACATTAGAGTTTTTGAGGTTAGATGCCGTTAGATGCCTTTCATATATTATTATTATCATCATCATTGAATTATTATAGAGTTCACATTGATAAGACAAAGTCAACAAACACGAACGTTATATTATGTGTCGACGATTGTCAGCATTTATAGCTGGAGCAAGGATGTTCAATTCGCTGCCAACAGCTTCGATCAAGTAACCTCTTTGCAGGTTTCCAGACCAGCAGGCTTCATTCGGAATCGAGTGTATCAGTCTGGTGCAGGGTAATCTGAGGCTGCGAAGAGTGGTCGTAAAGACTTTATATCCTGATTTCAATCGGATGGAACGGGAGAGGGTCTGCACGACGACACCGTTAAATTGTATCACAAAAAGGATATCCTCGGTGGAAAATATAGGGGCTTTCAGTCATAAGTTGCGGAAACTGGGTAACGTTTGGTTGAGCAATAAAAACATGCTATGAACAGCTTTTTTCTCGCCAGAACTTCAGATATTGTTCGATGGATGTGGTGGCTTATCATTCGAGCTGGCAGCAACAAAAAAGAGATGTGATTGGAAACTTTTTGAACAATCTGATGAATATTCATTTTTGTGAATTTTTTGTGATTTTCTCTCATCGTTTTTGGAAAATAAAATAGAGATTATAACAATCAACTCAATATAGTGAGACATAATTAAAAAAAGAAAATGGAAAACAAATGATATTCATTTTTCAGCTTTTCATGGGATTTCCTCTCCTCGTTTCTAGAAAATAGAGTAGAAGTTATTAAAAATTATTGCAATATATTTGTAGTAAGGACAGATTTGTGATCTGCCCCAAAATGTCACTGCGCTTGAAATTGAACCTTTAGATACCTAAAAAAGAAATTCTCTATTGGTCAGTGACACCTTGTTTTTGAAAAAATTTGGAAATACAAATATATTTGATGAGAATAAAAAACCTCTACTTATCTTGGTGGACGTTTCGAGAACGAATCTGCTCCCGTTCTCAACACAATTAAAATACACTGAAAAGTGTCAAAACCGAAAACATTGAAAAATTTTACGAAGAGAAAAATATTTCAATTTGTGTTGAGAACGGGAGCAGATTCGTTCCCGAAACGTCCACCAAGATAAGTAGAGGTTTTATTCTTATTAAATATATTTGTATTTCAAAATTTTTTCAAAAACAAGGTGTCACTGACAAATAGAGAATTTCTCTTTTAGGTATCTAAAGGTTTGATTTCAAACGCAGTGACATTTTGGGACAGATCCTAAATCTGTCCTTACTACAAATATATTGCAAAAATTTTTAATAACTTCTACTCTATTTTTTAGAAACGAGGAGAGAAAATCCCATGAAAAGCTGAAAAATGAATATACCACCTCCTCGAAGAACTTACAGACAGTATTCAACAAATAATATGTTTGATAGGTATCATGACATTCCGGCAAAGAATATGCTACAATTTTCAGCACAGAAAAACAGTGTGAAGGAATACAATGGCCACATTACATAATCACAATAAAACTAGACAACTTCCTCACTTGTGTGAACAATGTCGAACCCAGAATCACTTCAGGAATTGAATATGATAATCGGTTACCATGTTCAGATGTACTTATTCAACAATCAGATGACGTTTGTAATGGGACCAACACTGTTGTCAAAACAATCCTATACATTTCCGGAATATTTGGACAAGAACGGACGTGTTGGTGACAAGTGCAGAGTGGAATCACCGTTCGAGACTGAAAATAGAGTGATATCAATCTCAAACAAAACCAGGGAATGGAGAAAAATCATTCAATAATTCTTTCAACAGTAGACCATATGTGTTTGTGGAAAATACTATACAGGTGAAACTATCAGTGAGTTGGTAGATCATATTCTTACTGAATAAATAGACAATATAAGGCCTATCAAAGTCATTGGAAGCGAAGACAACAACACAAAAAAAAAACAAAGAGTCTGCTTTCATTCTTCTGAATTGAGACGATAATATTGCCTCTTATTCAGTTGATATAAATAGTTACAATTTAGCATTCACTTCCAGAAAATGAATATGAAGATGTTGAATTCACGATCAATGGACACCTGATATCCTAAATTATCGCCGACCTTTCTACGATGATCCAGAGTGGTCAATGATTTGGTGAGTGTTGTATCATCGACTAGGCGAATAGCTCTCTTATGAATTGAATCTAAGAGCTTAAGCGTATGTTTGGGGGCTAAGCTCCAAACATGTGAGCAGTACTCCAGGACAGGTCGAATATGTGCTTTGTAGATCATAAGCAGTTGCTGCGATGTGATGTAACTCTCCGCACGGAATATAAAACCGAGCTTTTGTGAAGCAGTTTTCGTAATGGACCTCATATGATCGTCCCATGAGAGAGCACTGTTGGTGGTGACCCCCCTCATGGATATTGACGACCTCATAGGAACAGTGGTACCCGACATCATCAAATTGGGCATTGTTTGATATGACTTCTTGGTGAACATACAAGATTGGGTTTTTGTTGCATTCAACTGTACTAGATTTTCAGATCCCAATTTCAGAATTCTTGTCAGATCCTCATTTGAATCATCGACTTGTCTTCGTCTTGCACCTCTGGCTCCGTCGGATGATATAGGGACTCTAGAGAAAAAGGCGGAATGAAGTGTACTATCATCCTCAAAGCTATGAACTGGGCTGGAGTCACATCCAACAAATCATTGATGTGGAGCAAGAACAAAGTTGGTGCCAAGACAGAGCCTTGTGGAACACCAGCATTGATCGTCATTGTATTAGACGAGACCACGTCCACCACCACGTAGAGTGATCTATCTGCATAATGTACTCAGATTATGTCACCTTTTTATTTCATTTCAACTATAACTATCGACGTTGGTTCGATGTTGATCGGCAAACATCACGTCACCTATGAATGAATTATTAGTGCTATCAGTTACAATGCTCTCGAACCGATACTCGCATCGATTACCACCGTTTACATCAATTTCTATTGTCCTCATCAATTTCCGCTGATCTCACCAGGTAGATCGAATTAGTACATGGATTTGATTGGAATATCTCACAGGCGACTCTTCCATTCGAAAAATGCGCACTCTGGAAAGAGTGATTGGTTCAGCCAACGTGATTAAAACGCTAATTGCGTTTCTACCCTCTGCGCGAAACGGGATTCAATCAGGTGTGATATTTTATCGACCTGCACAGTCAGTCATACCCTATCCGGACTCGTTCATATATCAGTAAGTCCCTTTCGAGTACCTACTGAAAAAGACCCTTGAATATTTCAGAAGATTATACGAAAGCGCTGAACAGACATGATGACTTTCTCTATAATTGCCAGTTCGAACTTGCAATTAGCACTAATTGTCAGTTCAAACTGGCATTCATCCCTAATTGCTGATTTAAATTGCAATTAGCCCTAAGTGTCAGTTTGAACTGACAATTAGCCTCAATCCATAATGGCCGTTTAGCGCTGAACGAACATGATGATATGTTTTTTTATAATGCCAGTTTTGACTGGCAATTAGGGATGATTGCTAGTTTGAACTGGCAATTAGGGATTAATGCCAGTTAAAACTAACAATAAGGTCTGATTGCCAGTTTGAACTGGCAATTAGGGATGAATGCCAGTTTGAACTGACAATTAGGGACAAATAACAATTTGAAGTGGCAATTAGCCATAATTGCCAGTTCAAACTGACAATTAGACGTAATTGTCAGTTTAAACTGATAATTAGTGCTAATTGCCAGTTCAAAATGACAATTATAAAAAAAAGTCATCATGTCCGCTCAGCGCTTCCGTAGGATTGTAACGGAGGGAATTCAAAATTTGTCGAACATCTTTTAGCGTATCGTTGAGCAGTATTCAGCCCGTCCCTATAATTTGTGCAATTTTGTTTCGTTTTCGAGGAGATGGTACATTAATTTTCCAGCTTTTTGTGGGATTTTCTCTCCTCGTTTCTGGAAAATGAAGTAGGAGTTATTGAAATTATTTCAATATATTTGTAGTAAGGACAGATTTTGTGATCTGCCCCAAAATATCACTGCGCTTGAAATTAAACCTCTACGATACTTAAAGAGGAATTCTCTATTCGTCAGTGACACCTCGTTTTTGAGAAATTTGGGAATACAAATATGTAGTGATTGATGAATGTAATGTTATTCGACCTAGAAATGACACTGCTGGTACTATCACATATATATGGTACTTATATTGAAGATTGGTGTTACATCATCACCTTTCGAAAAATTAATGAATTCACCACCCTCCTTCCTTCTTAGAGATGCGTCTGGTTATATTATAATTCTCTCCTTTCTTTTCTGATTCTGAGCCCTGTGAATATTATCGATCAACTAAATTTTTCATTTTGAATTGAAAAAAAAATTCTCATAAAACATCATCATTCATGACAACGACAAACAACAGAGTTGACGTTGACTCAGTTGAGTAAAGTTAGTTACCAAAGAAATATCCGAAGGTTGCTCAACTCATAACAATTCATAGTCGTACGCATTCATATTCATGAAATTAACATAGTTATTGCCTCTTAAACTATCAAAAGGGTCTGCGCTCGGGTTCTCTCGATCCTGACTACTGTATTTCGGGTTGCGTGGTAGAAATTTCAATGAATGCTTTGGAATTATATTGATTCGAATATTTATTTTCGTTGGAAAAATAGTATATATAACTCATTGGAGAGTGTATTTCATGCAAAGAATATCACTTTTCACACTGGTTATGTCATATATTGATGGAAAAGCTTGTGATACTATGTCTATGGTATAGTATATACATTAATTTACTTTGTCGATGCCATGAATTGGAGCCGTTCTTGATCGATTCCTTTTTTCATGTAATATAAGGATCAGAATCGAACTACCACTTTAGGACGAATATATATTCGAATACTTCGGAAAAAAACCGATTCGAAGACTCACATTTCATTGTGATGATTAGAGAGATGATGAATAAAAGAAATCAAATTCTCAAAGCTGTATTGATACCCGAGATCTGTTTGTTTATTCTCATGAAAGAAAGAGTAGATACGCCTGATTTCTTCGGAGAAATTATAGCAGATGAACATGTATGATTGTAAGAGACAAAAAAACAGAGATGTCCCACGAAGTAAACTTGTTATGGGCATCCCCAACCTAACTAATAGTGATACAATGAAAATGTGAAGGTATGAAATGTGAGTATGTGGAAGTTTAAGAATTGAACAATTTGTATAGCTGTAAGAATGGAGATATAAACAGGTGAGAGAATGGAGTAGAATACTAAAAATTATCAAAAATGTTGAGATGTGTAGAATGTATGAACATATATCCAGAGAAAAATCACAATAATGAATAAGAATGTGGACCAAGTGATGACACTGAAATATATTGAAGGAAACAAATACAATGAAAGGCGATCAAATATGTTTAGTGGTAAAACATGAGAATAATCTGAGTGGCCAATATAATTGACTTCGGCTATGATGAATGATGAATCATGCACATGGAAATATTATTTATTTCAATATCTGTCATCTATATACAAATCTTGCAACCAATTTTCGATTCTTTGTTTGTGAAGAGAAGTATTGTTTATGACTCTGATAGTCTGTGGAATCTGACCGAATAGTTTGGGGGCTATGTAGTAGAATGCTTTCTGACCAATCGTTTTCGCTGTCTTTCTTGTAGAGAACTCTTCCTTTTTTTGTGTCTTGTGACAGTCTTGTTAATAGTTTGTAGATGTTGATTCGTTTCTATTTTCATATTGTAAGCAGAGAATCTTGTGATGATAAAGTTTTTTCAGTCCTAGAAAAGGTGTCTCTTTGAATAGTTTTTATGTAGAGTATGTACGCTCTTTATTGTGAATAATCTTCGAGAAGTATTTTTGCATTACTCTCAATTGTTCTTTGGGACAGTTGTACACTCCTCCCCATGCAGATATTCCATATTGAATATGAGATTCTACTAGTGGGTATTATAGGATTTTGAGTTCATGTATTTTGAAGAACTTTTTGAGAATGTGAACAATATTGATCTCAGTTTTTTCGAAAAATTTTCCATATGGATGTCCCACTTGAGGTGGGCATCAATTTCGATTATACGGTATGTAACGAGTTTCACACATTGGATTTCCATCTTTTAGCTCAATCTGACCAATATATGGTTGGTTAGTTTTATAACAAGAGAACGTTATACACTGTGTTTTTTCTGAGCTCAATGTGAGATCCATAAGGCTAAAGCAATTTCCAATTTTCTCAAGGTTCTACTTTTTTTTGAGTTTTTCTACAAAGCCAAAAGTGATAAGCTCAGCAGAATGTGAATTTGAATACATTTTTGTGAAATACTGTATTGGGGACCTGATTTTCATTCATTCACGTAGATAAACTAACCGATGTTTCTTACATTCCGAACAAATTTTACAATCACAATCGAGTCATTGTGGACTGTATGAAGAAATAATGTAGGCGAGATCTGTGAATTCCATTCCATTTATTATTATTCGAATATGATCGATCGATCGATGAACCCCCGTATCACAAAAGTGTTCGAACCTTGGTCTCAACTGAGATCGGAAACATTCGAATTATCTATTCTAAAATCTCCCTGATTTTAGATTTCGATCAGAAATAGTACGAACCTCGACAACGTTATCTGCCAGAAACATATATTTTCCCGTCTCATTCCTTCTTTGCACAGTACTCTACGTGCAAATCCCTAGTTGATAGGAGAATATTTCGAATGCATGAAACGAGCGCCAAATGAAAATGGAAAAGTTCGTCGTTGACACTTGGCATACGTATAGCAGATATTCTTCACGATCAATCATTCATTCTATCGAGACGACATCTTCCAGCTCGCTCCGAGAGATACGTTTTGTATCTGATCGTTCATATTTCGCGTAGCTCGTATAGCTTAGACAGTTGTTTGGTCCCAGGAGATAACAGCATGTCACTTATGCGAACCCGTCGATGCGGAAACCTCGAGGAAACTGATAATGTGAGGGCCAATATAAATCATTCCTTTCAAGGGCGCTCTGGGAGACTCATGACAAGTTTTCTCTGTGGTCAATCCACTGGTGGAGGATACCCTATCGGGGTTTGCCATTGAGTCTCTGAGATTTCCCCAGAGTTAACTCGAAAATCAATTGATCCCAAAATAAAACACCCGAATTTTCGTCAATCGATAGCGACACTTACTGTGATTTTGGTAGATATTGATCGAAATGTAGTCAAGAACTGATTCAGTATTAACAATTGGAGACCCCTAGGTTAGCAAAACGGTAATTCTGCATTAATTTGCAGATCTCAAACTGTTAATGAATGTGCGAAATATTGGCAATCTTCACTGAACAGAACTCCTGAAACACTTCCAGAGTTCTACTGAAGAACCTTCGAATGATATGATGCGGAAATTGAATAATTTGGAATGTCTACATCTAGCACATGAACAATATGATTTGAGAAGAAATTAGCTACGTTAGAAAAACCACTGAATGATAGTACATTGACCTAAATGCACTCTACCTACATTTTTGAAGGGTTCTATCGATGTTGGTTCGTTCTTTGGCGAAAGATAATCGACATGTATTCAATATTCAAGAAGAAAAATATAGTTATAGGATCCTAATGAAATGAGAAATCAAAATGTACCGAAATTGGGATGAGAAGAAAATGACCAGACTCTTCCGGAAATGCGATTAAAGTGATAAAAAACCAAGTCAACTATATCGTAGAATGCAAGTTCAGCATCTGGTCAGATGAAAATAAGATTTATTGTACAAGCCCATCAGAGTTTTCCATGAACTGATGAGTGATGAAGAGCTCACATGTTAATGCCATGTAAGATTCCAGTATATGAGACCTGATCAGCTAGTTGTGATACTCACTGTAATTTCAGTAGACATGGAAAAAAATATAGGTAATCGAAAACTGATTCAGTATCTACAGATGTTTTCATTTCAGTCTATATCAGTTATTAGAAGTGTATCAGGAGTTCCGGAGGGAACGACACTGGCGTTTGATTTCCAAATAACACATTTTCTCCATGAACTATTTTTCCTCCTCTTCGTTCCGAAATTATTTATCGGTTGGATATGACACATAAGAGAATTCTCATTGGCTGTCCGAATAGGGATAATTATCTTTCCAGTGATCTTCGGAGCAACACGAAGCTCAAATTGAGCCCACGAATCGATATTCCATTTCCATAGTGTTGATACAATTTGTGAAAGAGATCAACAGACTATTCCGCTCGAATTTGCACAGTGGCTTGATTTAGTATGAGATGCAATAATAGAGATAATAGATGAAAAAGATGATGAAGATGAAAAACTCTGTGGAGAACAACTTTGAATGTCTAGAAACATTTCATTCACATTCAATGGCCATTCATATTAATTCTCCGATATGAATGAGTCGTCTACATTTCTTTGTTTGTTTCCAGTCATACTTTTTACTTATTTACTGAATTCAATCTGTTAGTATTTATTCTCTTTCCAGTAGAATATTCACAATCAGCTGTAGGAATCATAAAATGTAATAGAATGACATCAATTGAAAAAACAGTATTCACATATCGGATACAAATATCTACATATCGAATGAATATATGCACACATCAACAAGACTCACAGAAATCAACAGCTTTGTTGCAACAAGTTTCAACAAGATAATGTAAAAAGATCGTCAAATTATGCACTGAAGAGTTATTGCCATGTATCTATCAGATACACGCGACTAGCATGGAAGGTTATTAACGAAATCACTTCCTCAGAGATTTTATCCCAATCACGTTCCAATGAACCAAAGAGAATCCGCACTTCCATCATGTTTTATATTCTGCTGTTGTCCATGACTGCTAGGAGCTTCATCCATGTAGAGATCACCACACAATTTTCATCCTCTCGCGAACTTAGATTGGATTACTGATTTGGTAGTCTAGCGTCATCTATTTTCCTCAGTTTCCTCCGATTTTGTGTGACTAATGATTGGCAACCTCTAGCTATTGCCGGTTATTCTACGAGAATGATAAATGTTCACAGTATTCATTGAATACCGGTTATTTCGAAAATGTATTATTCATGTAACTAGACTTCGTAGTGGAAATATCTTGGTTGAGAATGTTTGCAATTCTTCAGCGAATGCGAGGCAAATCTCTCCATGTACATATATTTCGTAGGAATTAATTTCATTGGAACTGTCAAACTACATTTCCTCCAAATTTTCTCTATAAACCGTGTTTTGTAGGATCGGTTGAACATCATAATTCAAAGTCTCGGAATGGATTTCTTGGGACAGACAAATGTAATTCGTAGGTAATGTGGTTCGTTGAATCCATATATGTACTGTAGGAACCGTGTATCATGTAGAAACCGTATTCTGTAGGAACCATATTCTGTAGAAACCGTATTGTGTGGGTAACCTCATTCTATAGGAACGGTATTCTGTAGGAACCATATTCTATAGAAACCGTATTGCATAAGAATCATATTCTGCATGAACCGTATTCTGTAGGGAACTCATCATGTGGAAACCGTTTCCTGTAAGAACCCTATTCTGTATGAACCGTATTCCGTAAGTGGATTAATTCTGTAGGAACCGTTTTCTATAGAAAACGGATTGTAAAAGAATCATATTTTGTATGAACCGTATTCTGTAGGAGACGTCATGTGGGAACCGTTTTCTGTAAGAACCCTATTCTGTGTGAACCGTATACCGTGAGTAGATTGATTCTATAGGAATGGTATTCTATAGGAACCTTATCGTATAGGAACCATTTCCTGTGGGAACCGTATTCTGTAGGGAACTCATCATGTGAGAACCGTTTTCTGTAAGAACCCTATTCTGTTTGAACCGTATTCCGTAAGTGGATTGATTCTGTAGGAACCGTATTCTATAGAAACCGTATTGCATAAGAATCATATTCAGTATGAACCGTATTCTGTAGGAAACGTATCATGTGGAAACCCTCTTCTGTAAGAGCCCTATTCTGTTTGAACGGTATTCCGTAAGTCGATTAATTCTGTAGGAACCGTATTCTATAGAAACCGTATTGTATGAGAATCATATTCTGTATGAACCGTATTCTGTAAGAAACGTATCATGTGGGAACCGTTTTCTTCAAGAACCCCATTCTGTATTGAAGAGCCAAATTGCATCAAACTGAAAGATCTGTTAGTTTTATGAGGAGTGGCATACATCCATTTTGGATCAGTTGAGTAATGCGAAACATGGTGGAAAATAAATACATCCAGGAGAATATCAATGAATTCGACACAAACGATCGTTATTGGATCCATATATATATATATATATATATATAAATAAATAATATATATAAATAAATAAATGAATATATATATATATATTCATTTATTTATTTATTTATTCATTTATTCATTAGGTTATTACATGTTTCTGCCTCTTAAGTATATTATTCAGAACACAGCATGACACTAATGCTAATGGATTGAGAGAGGTTTGGTACAAAGACAATATTATTACTCATTTTTAAATTCTATAACGGCTCTCCTGAATGATCGGAGACCTGACTTGAATGAATCCAGATCATATTCGAGAATGAATTCATTGTATGATGAGCAAATTGGATCTAGAGCATTTGTGGCGTCCACAAAAAAGGTGACGCGTCTAGGGCGCGTCTGATAATCAAGTACATACAAATTTATTCGATGCAGGAGTTCAGGAGAGTCCACAAAATTATTGATCAATTTATAGAGGAAAATAAGACCGCGGTGGATTCTCCTGTAAGTACTCTGATATTGTGATCTTCCATTCGAGCCTTAATGATTGATATGGAACTAATCCAGGGTTAGCCCCATATTCTTTTCAGAATATATATCTGAGAAATTTATTTTGGAGGATTTCTATTGGTTTGATATTTCCTTTGATGTGGTAGTTATTCCAAATCAAACAACCGAATTTGAGTTTGCTTCTAACCAGAGCATTATAAAGATAAATAATAGATTCAACCGAAGTGAAATTAAGAGTCGAGCGTTTTATAAAACCAACTGATTTGTATGTTCGAGAGAGAGAGGAGAAATATTCTTCATAGTGTATATGTGATATCTTGGATTCTCGAAGCTACTGAATGACATGACAAAGCATCTATCGATATTGAAGTAGGTATAGTTTATTACGTGGACCAATCGTATATTCCATCTATATCGTTCTGCAACTGAAGATTATCGTTGAAATCATCGATTTTTGTGGAAATTTTGTGGTTATCTGCAAGGAGTAAACGATGTGATGATATCGTGGAAGTCATTCACGCATAATAGAAGAAGAAGTGGTCCCAAATTTGAACCTTGAGGTATACCTGACTTCGCTGAGTATGATTTGGATTGTATTTCATTGAAGCTAACATATTGTCATTTATCACGCAATTACATACGAATCAACTCTAGTAATGCATCACCCACTCCGAACGAAACAATTTTCTTCAACAATATATCATGGTCAACTTTGTCAAATGCCTTAGCGAAGTCAGTATATATATTCTTGTCTAAGACAACTTGAACATAGTTTGTGACACACAATAAATTCGTTTCAATAGACTTTTTTGTACGAAACCCATCTTGCTGCGTATTGTTTGTCGAACATGTGAGTGGAGTTTGTCGTACAATACGATTTTTGCAATGCAGTTCAATATTGCTATGGGCCTGTGATGATTTCTACTATTCAATTTTTCGAATTCACTTATAACTCGTTTATAAAACCAGAACGTATTAGTACTGAAAGGGATTGCGCAATTGAGATTGAATAGTCGGAAGAACTCTTTGATCCATATAGAAATTATGGTATTCATTCAGTTGAATTCCAAACCACTGCAATTGACTCCACTCAAACCTTTCACCTAATACTGGTGCATTCTGCCATTCAATCGTAGAATCAAATTGCAACATGTTCGGTTCATAATTTTAATTGGCACTCCAGCAACTGCTATATTTACTGAAATAGCATAAAGGAATGGCTTTTATTGATTTTTTTTTCATCTTTTGAGACTACCAACACAAATTAGCATAATTCCGTAACGTAATCTGCTTCAATCCGAAACATATATTTCGTAATGAATAGATTCCATGCCATGGCTGCAAATTACTCATTTCATTTCATTTGCAGAAATATCTGCATCGTAACATAGAAACATATTGCTGAGATGCATCGAATTGATTTCGGGAAGCCAACTCATCTGTCTCAAATTTGTTGAATTATTCATGATAGATAATTATTTCGTTAAACCAACGAAATACCTGTGTATCAGATGGATTAACTCTTGAACATTGAGAACTTGATTGACTTGACACATGTCGACATTCATGGACAAGTATTCCCTGACGACACCTCCATACTTCGCCATGGTATGAATAACACATTTTTAGAAGACATCATCAATGATGACCTGAGCAAAGATAAAGATGGTGTGACGCCAACTTATCATCTTTCAATACCACAAAGACAGGTATAATCAACTTCAAGTGTATTATTAACAATGTATTCCTCGAAAATCATTGTCTCAGCACCAAAACTATGAATAACTTCTTGGGAGTGAATAGTGATGCCAATTTGAAATTTGGAGAGCATACACTGGTTTTAGCTTTTGGATGCTATGCCGAACGAGTTACGTCCATCGAATGAAGGTTAACCGCGGCAAGGAGTGCATACTTTTCACTTATCGAATCTCATCTGCGTTACGCTATTTGTATGCATTTTCCTTTTGGAAACAGTATGCTTACTCCATGAGAAATATAAAGAATTCAGATACTTAATGTCGATACAAACTACCCTCAACATTAAACTGTCTATTTCCTCATAATCTCTAACTAAGAACTCCATAATCTACGAAAGCAAGGAGTTAATCAATCATTTGCCCTTGCACCAAAAAAAAAAATCGAAAATGAGCAAAAGTTTAGGAAATCGGCAAAAACGTTTCTTACGGAGAAAGCTTGTTATAGATTCAAAGAATGTCACTAGGTGACCTAATTTTTATAACTTGTGTGATGATAATATGTTTTCAAACTGGCAATAGGCTGCTCACCCTCCGTTACCATTGAATATGTGAATGTTTATTCATATTTCTGTATTGATTGCTGTGTAAACTTGACCAGTATCAGTTTGAATAGTAGTAAAGTTCTTCAACGCTTTGTCAATGAGAATTTATTTTTCTTCGGCAATAAAGTACATTTTGATTCGATTTGGATATTTCGCATCGAACTCAATTCAGGTGATTAGACATAATTGCATGGATATCATGCTAGTCTAGGACTGAAGTTTCAGCAAGATGATTCTATTTGTTCTAGATGCAAAATAGTGGAAGTTTTAGTAGTAGGTCACTAGAATAGCATACAATTTATTTATTGTAACACAATGTGGTTTCAGCAAAGTAATCTACTCTACTCACTCTATACTCAATGCATGGAACACTCTATCTATTATGTATCTATAGTACAAATAGAATAAATCCGCTGAAGAATCCTCCCTAATAGGCTAGCATTAAATTCAGTACAGTATCTAATCAACTGTCTGCATTGATTATAGGTTCAATGAAAAATTTCTATCTGAAACTAAGGGGTATTCTCATTAATTGTGAATATGTTTACAATACTGAGAAAGCACCTATTTGGTACAGGAAGGTTTATGTCGTTATTTTTCTGTTTCAAATGTCGACCCTGCTCATTTATTTTCTCGAGGTGCACAGGGTTGAAAATACCTTACCCCTATCAGTTCCGTCACAGTATATTATCTCAGTTCTTAGTTCTATAAGATAATATACTATGGTCGAGACGAGACGTCACAGTGGTTTCTTGAACTGCATTTGAACTATCTATACGTTCTCGTTGTGGTTTTGTGAATATCGCTATGGTATAGCATATGCTATAATTCATTCCGAACATTATCTTGACTTTCTGATTTTCACTTCGAAAATAAATCTAGGATAGTAGTAACAAAAATAATAAGGAGAACGATCAATAATTGATAATGATAAAAAATCGTCTTTATTACTCACAAAGAGAGAAATACAATGTGATAAGCATCAAGTATAGATACAATATATTTGGAAGCCAAGAGAGACGTTTATTTTTTGATGTATGAACACACCAATTCTTCATTATTCTACGAAGAGGTTTTGAATATGAACAAGAAAAAAGGGGTCTTGAGAACATTTTGGGAACATATCAATACAACTGGTATCTATGGTAGACGAACTGAATAGATACGTTATGCGTGGACCATGTCTCAAATTCATTGAATCATATACAGGGTGAATGAAAACGAAGCGAGGTATGAATTTTACTAGGAGATCAAGGAACCAACATTGGAATAAATGATTATTCATGTAACGTTGGATTGAACAGGATTCAAAAGAAAACACATAGGGAACTTCTTAGATGAACATCGTTCTATTTAAAGAATGAGAAAGGAAAGAGAGCGTTACTTTCCATCACTAGCCGATTATTTTTATAAACGTGTTTTCTCGAGAACTACTGCATCGAATTCCGAAAACAAGGAAGCGGTGGTAAAAGATTTTGATTACCTTCAAAACGATGTATCACTTGACACCTTATTCGATTTGATATTTTTGATATTTGGAGCTCACCCTTCCAAGGGGTTTCGGAGTGAAAAAAATGCGAACATGCGCAAAATATTTCCCCCTCGAAATGAAAATCGACCGCTTCGAGCGTTTTTTTTTTCTGAGAACGATAACTATGTCAAAGCGGCCGTGTTTCGTTTTCATTGGGCCACCCAGTATATCGAATGGACATCCAATAGTTGTTATAGATGGAATGAAAGAAGTGCATTAGCGATAAAGAGAGGCGTTCCACAGGGCTCTATATAGGAGCCATTACTATTTCTCATCCCATCGATATGCCATCAAATATAATGTACAGGAATGTTGACTCTTCCAAAATTGTATATTGAGAATCGGTGAATAATCCTGGTTGGTTCATCCGTTTCAAATCAAGGAAGGATTTGAAAACTTTTTTCGAAATGGTGTTGTCCTGTTCAGCCTATGGTTGTACAAATAGATCCAAAATCCAAAATCCAGATCATTCCATAGGTGAGTTGTTGAATAATATTGAACAAATTTCAAATCATATGATTTTGGAATCTATGGCGCCTAGTTCGCGCCTAGAGAAAGGCGAAGGATTCCAACCAATGAAAATATCAAACGACAGAAAGAGGCAACCAGAAGTCATCAGCTGACTGTTGGCAAAATTGTACCTCTCTTTGTTGCACATCCAGACGAATCGATAGCACTTTATTTTTCTTGTGTTCGTTTCAATGTTCTTCATAAGTCGATGAGAAAAGAGTGCATCTAGTAGAGAATATATAATATCGCATCTTTGGTCCACCATATCATGGTTTCAATACTTTTGATGTCATATTAGTGATGATATGAAAGTATGATAATCCAGCCCTTTTATTCCTTGCCCTCTGTGTACATAGAGTATTAAATTTCCAATTTACCCATGAATGATATTGGCTGTTCTGACAACGTTCTCGATTATGCTGCTGTAACAGTGTGGGTGTCAAATGACGCCGCACTCGATTCACCACACTGGAATAATTCAGCTATGATATAGTTCACATTACCGTTACATCATCAGGTCTGAGGTTGAAAAGCTATCGTTCCGTCTGCACATACTCAGTGTACGTCCCTAAAAGCATCAATTTTCATTTCTCCATCATCATGCTGGGAATGGAAACTCACATTTTTGATTCCACCAAATCACCAACCACTGGAGAACCATGTGGTGATGGGGCCAGACGAAATACCGCCTATTAGGCGGTAACTAAGACTAAGAAAGAGGTAAGAGGTAAGACGGTCAGAGGGTAAGACGGTAAGACAAGAAGAGGAAGAGGTAAAGAGGTAAGGCGTTAGTTGGGCTGAGAAATGTGCCCCACAACGTACACCAGTTCTTTGCAGGTTGTTGACCCTCTCACACACACTGGAAGATGAGATCCAGGAGGATCCGTCTTGACATCAACTTCATTTTTCAACTGTAACTGTAACTGTAACTTCCTGCTCAGTTCATAGCTCTGCGGATGAGAGTGAACTTCATACCGCAATCTCTTCCATAGCCCCTGAAGTCTATATCATCCAATAAGACCTATATTTTACAAACGCAACTAACAATTCAATCAGAACTTTCTAAAATAAAAAAATTCGCCGAAAATCGTAGTCTGAGGATAAATCCAAGCAAATCGAAAGCATTGATATTCGGTTCTCCAAACTCTCGAAATATTTTGGAATCCGTGAATTTTTCGGTCGAATTGGGTGATAGCAATATTCCATTAGAGACGTATGCTCGTTTAGGCATGGATTTTGATGTTGGATTAACTTTCGAGCAACATATAACGAAAAGGCGAATTGAAAATTCTGTTTCCGTATAAGTACACTATTAATGAAACCACAAAATTTCAACTATGCAATACATTAGTCCTATCATTACTTGATTACGGAGACATAGTTTATAATAATCGATTAACCTGTAGCATTTCTAAGAAAATTCAACAACTGCAGAATGTTTGCGTAAGGTTTTCATTCCAAGTACCATATAGGGAACATATAACGCCCCACCTAAACACGAAGGGAATACTTCGTATGAGTAACAGACGCTTACTACATTTTTATATTTTTGTTTTCAATATTCTGAAGAATATTCTGAAAATATTTGTTTACACGTTTACACTGTCATGCTCATAACTATAGCAGTAGATATCACAATAATTTTAGAATACAGCGACATACCATAACTCATTTTCTTGTGTCACAGCCCGACTGTGGCATGATTTGCCAGCTGAATTCGAAAACACATCCTTGTTTGTTTTCAGAAAAAAAATTAAAGAATATCTGATAACGAATCAAGCCTCACAACCTTAATAAAAAAAAAACTTTTTCATCGATGATTGGTAATCTCTATCTACATTATATTTCACCGTTAATTTTACCTCACTCATGATTATTAGTTTAGTATTCATTTGTATACATACATACCATTTATTGAGTGTTCGTTGTCTCTTCTTCCTTTATAGCTGTAGGTTATAAGTACCTCGAGAATAAATGTTGTATTCTACTTAGAACAATATATTATAATATTGCAACCGACACTGCTGTCATCATTATTGGTAGATGGTAGATTCAATATTTATGCCTATGTATGAATTTCTATATATTTTCTTTCTTAAGCTCTTAGAATAATCATCATTGTTATATATAATTATAAGTATTAGTCATTAGTAACTCACAGAATGGAAGGGTGGAAGATCAACTTAGTTGAACCCTGACCATGTTTACCTGAATATTTTTATACAAATGGTATATACGTAATGTATTTATTTCTTGGGTAAATAAAATAAACTATAAACTAAACTTTGATTGATGATCTGTCAACAACTTCGAAATAGGGGATCTGGAAATTCACCAGTTTACACGAAATCATCTCAGAGATGTCAATAGTCTTCACTTCCATGTCACATATCACATCAGTGAGTCGAAATGTGACTGGCATTAGTATCGCAAACACTTCTATTCGAGGCACCCCCTTTACCGGCTTTACAATGTGATGCTAAATGTGACTCAAGATCAGCTATGATGATGTGTTTTCATGGAGTATTTTGTGACTCTCATTCATGTCAGGAACACATGAATACCAGATGTTGACAGAGAACTCACAAATTGGGTTTATCCTTCGATCATTGAACAGACTAGATAAGTAATCCACAGCCCTGGCAATACAGTTTGTTTGGAAGCAACATCTATAGTATCTATCTTTTTCTAAACAAGGGTAGCAGGAGCTGATTCTCCCAGCACCAGTGCCGTGTTGTTCAGAGGGGGTCGAATTTATTATTAATTCATGATGTAACCAAATTGAAAATCCGTAACAATTTCAGTGGTAATTTTTAGCATTTCTTGGTGGGAAAATGAACATCTTTATACTTCCTTCACATTGTTATGAGAAATTCGAATACATACAATCCATGGTGATTTTTGAAACTTGCTTGTAATCAATAAACTTATTATGACCACGTCACAAGAAAAGTTCAATTCTCAACGCCATATGAAACAATATACTTACTATTCAGTATACAGTTGTCTACTTATACTATATCATAAATAACGTTCAGTTTCAATGATGAACATTTATATCTTTGGCGATCAGTGACAGTGCATGTAAGTATATTTACGATTTCAAAGTTCAGTACCTACTAGTGGAAATAATTTTCAAAAAAGTGAAAAACTCGTTTTCAAGGCAAATAGATATGATTGCATATTTGAATGTAATTTTCAAATCTGAAGAAGAAATTTGTTTATATCATTTCACGATATCGTCAAAAATGAAGGAGCTTTCATCTTGAGCAGAATTCATATATTTTGACGCAAAAAATTGATGTCTGATTATTTCATTTCATATGTAGATAGATGAAAATCGATGATGAATATGTGTTGACAAGTATTAGGACGAAATGTTATATCAACAATAAAATCATGAATCATGTGGAGAAGTAGCAAATAGCAGTGTTTCTTATTTAAAACAGGACTGAAATGAAAAACAACCATAGATAATCACACAAATAATTTATTGATTTTTGAATAGGATTGTTTTTGTTAACATACTTCTTACTCTAACTTCCGTCGAATCTTTCAATTTATTTGCCTCATGATGAAGTCTTACAGTGAAATATTTCTCCAAATTAGTTTGACTAGTTCCAAAAACAGTCAACGGTAAATTTCTCATTGTTGTGTGTACAAGAAGTATGGAAATATCCTTATATTTTTTATCAAAAATATTAATTGAGTTCATCATTATTCTCAGTGATTTTTCAGCAGCTTCGCATATTTTGACTACAAATAAGGAAGCATTTATCAGTTCTACATATTTTACCACAAGACACTGTCGCAGCTGGGTATGGGTATAATCAATATAATCTAATCAATTCAATTTAAATTCATTTTTATCCATTCCATTTGGGAAAATGCTTCAAAATCTCGAATGATACGACAATGGTAACTCGCCTATGAAATGACGTGTTTTGATCGCCGGTTCAAATTGTCTTTAACACACCTCACAACGTCTCACCATTATATCAAATCACCACAACAGGAAATAAACTGAGTTTCTGATGAATTCTGAGTACACAAAACTGAACACAAGTTGAATAATATCGATAAATCAAAACGTAAATAAAGACCGATACCAAACAAAGCAATAATCGCCGTCGACTGTCAATATCAAATTGCGGTGTTGCAACGTTGAGCAAAAAGTATTCATGATACCCATGCTGGTCCTCGAGCCCCCAAGAAAGTAAAATTGCTAAGTCTCAGAATAATGTAGCAGTCTTCTATTAATCGGAACTGATTCATAATCGTCATGACCCAAATTTATTATTATATTTGTGCATTGAACTACATGCATTCATAAGGGACTTTAAATATTATGGACTATTCATCACTTTTTGATGATTGGATATGACAACACTGGCGACGATTGGGTACTAATATTATGATAATTCTGGGAATTCATGTTACCATCAGAATATTTGTTTTGTGATCCTTCTAGTGGGTTTGTTTTTCGGAGGGTTTATCAGACCACATTTGTGAGTTGTAATGTAACAAGCATCTCAGTCATTGAAATCAATGATTGGGAAATACATATACAGGGTGAGTCAAAAATGTGTACCGAACTTTCTGGGGGTGAAAGATCATTGAAAAATATGTGTAGTTTGATAATTAAACTCATGGCCCAAAATGCATATTAAGTTTCATGATATCAGCAGATTGATTTTATTCATCGCGAGATTCATCGGTAACAATATTTTAGCAGGCCATGATGAATGATTTTGTTCTCAATTTTGACGTTCATGTCATCAACATTTGAGTCAACATTGTTGTAGTCGATTTTTTCGTGTGGTTTTTCTGTGTCATCTATCACTGCGATTATCAACTGAGATTTTAAGAAATATGGCAGGTTATTCGTTCTCTGAACAAACTGATATGCTTATAATGCTCGGCGAGTGCTTCGGAAATGCAAATGCTGCTGAAATATCGTTATACCGATGAATCTCGCGATGAATAAAATCAATCTGCTGATATCATCTAACTACAAAAACTCAAATATCTCACGAACGGCTAAATTTTTTGTATTTGAATAAGAGTACCTTTTTCATGTAATTTTCTTCGCTCCATCGAATGCTCCTGTTTTTTCACCGAAAATAATACAGGGAAAAAAGTTTTCTACAAAAAATCATCACTCACCCTCTGAAAACACCCTTTATAACAATATCAGAAATGTGGAAGTGTGACGAAAAGATGTATTTTGACAACATACATTCATGCACAAAATTTCAATCGGGTGGCTTTCATCGTTCAGAAGTTATGCGGCGAAATTATTTTAATTTTATCAACTTTGGAAGGATATATCTCCCTTAATATGTATTTTGGGCCATGAGTTTAATCATCAAACTACACTTATTTTTCAATGTTCTATCACCGCCAGAAAGCTCGGTACACATTTTTGACTCACCCTGTATATGGGTTCATTTTCCAGCTTTTTGTGGGATTTTCTCTCCTAGTTTCTAGAAAATAGAGTAGAAGTTATCAAAAATTATTTCAATATATTTGTAGTAAAGACAGATTTTGTGATCTGCCCCAAAATGTCACTGCGCTTGAAATTAAACCTTTAGATACCTAAAAGAGAAATTGTCTAATTGTCAGTGACACTTTGTTTTTGAAAAAAATTGGAAATACGAATATATTCAATGAAAATGAAACCTCTACTCATCTTGGCGGACGTTTCGGGAACGAATCTGCTCTCGTTCTCAACACAATTTAAATATTTTTCTCCTCGCAAAATTTTTCCATATTTCAATTGTGTTGAGAACGGGAGCAGATTCGTTCTCGAAACGTCCACCAAGATAAGTAGATGTTTTATTCTTACTAAATATATTTGTATTTCCAAATTCTTCAAGGAACAAGGTGTCACTGACGAATAGAAAATTTCTCTTTTAGGTATCTGAAGGTTCAATTTCAAGCGCAGTGTTATTTTGGGGCAGATCACAAAATTATATCGAAATAATTTTCAATAACTAACTACTCTGTTTTTCAAAAACTAGGAGAGAAAATCCCACAAAGAGCTGGAAAATGAATATACCACCTCCTCGAAAAACTTACAGACAGTACATATATATGGGTCTCAGAATCTTTGTTGTCAGAATCCCACCTCCATCAAATTACATCAAATTTCACTCAGTCCATGTGTACTTTGCGAATTGGATTGGTGAACTCATTCGTACGCTAAAGCTCTCAGATTCAACTACACTCACGAATTGATTGACCTCTCCAGAACATCGTTGAGGAGTGGAAATCTCTCTTTTCCATCTGTGCTCAATAGAAGTCTAGTCTTTCATATCACCACGAAACATTACAGGTAGACAAACTAGACGAGCAAACGTTGATCACCCTTACATCACTTGGATCGATACCTGCCGAACTCCGTTTATTCATCCATGGGACGGCAAAGTTGAGGAATTATTTGCCTAGTGAAGTCTTTCCTGATGCTTACGACTTACAAACTCTCGAGAATGATTCTTATATCTTCCTTCTCTTCTAACATCTTACCGAGGGCTCTCCTTTCGTGTTGTTACAAGAACCTCGTCCTCTCTCTATTACTGCTCTATTCACTCTGTCTTTCTCTCAATTCTCAGAATTTTATATTATTTCCCCTCTTCGATTGAGACTTTCTGGATGAGAATGAATTGTTCTGACAAAAAACATATATTATTATTTATTAATGACTCCGTTGAACTACGATTCGAAAGCACAATGAATGATTCTATGACACTTGCATCCCCAGAATTCTATTACTATCCATGATTTTTCCATTTCTACGAAGTTGTTTCCGCAGTGTGTCTCATCGTTGACTTGCCGTGTACAGGTTTAGTTAGTAGAAAACTACTTGAAAACCCAACTCGTATTATGAAATTTTAAAAATATTTTCAATAACCTCCTTTAGACTGCCTCCACAACGAAAACATTATCTATATGCAATTTGCTATGATCTCAAATCTTCTCTCTTGATTTCTGATGCCAACGATAGCTGAGGAGAATAATCAGATATCATGGGAATAATTGAGCTGAAAGAGGGAAATGGAATAATGTATACTAATAAGAGGATTCTAAAATTCGTTTCAATAGTTCTGTTCTCAATATAGGCAAGATCGTGGAACGACTAGTAGAAGAAGATGTTCATCAATCTCGCCATACTGATGGATATCAAGACCTTACATAATCAATTCCATGTTTTCAAACGTCAGAAGAGCTAACTATCCTATGTTTATCAACTTTTTGCTGGCTCAGATCGGTCTGATATTCTGTGTAGTCATCACTTGAACGGCATATTGTATAATATTTCAGATGCTTTTGTACCCCGCAAAACAAATTGGTTTCGGATATATTCTCCAGGGTTCACACCAGCTATATATGAAACCATTCGAGAGGAAGAACGTCCCAGAAAATCTCAAAAAAAAATGGAACACCTTCTTATCGAGAACGATTTACATCATTGAGAGCTGAAGCTTGATTGAGAATTAATGATGCTCACAAAAACATTTTTCGCGAAGTTGAAAATGATATATAAGAATATCGAAGTACATCCTGAGATTTTATTCAAAATGAGAAAATGCAACTTGCAAGTTCCCGTTATCATGAATGAAGAAGTCTCAAGTTGATCCTCAACAATCGTAGATCCATTTGCATATTATTTCATCAGCGTTTATATTTTATCAGATTTCTTCCATTACGACATTGTGCCCATTCCATTATGCCCGAGATAAGGATCATAATATCTTCCATTGAATAAACATAGAGAAGATTTTCGCAAACGATATTAGGTCGCATAGACATTGAAACATGACTCAATTATCGAATTATCATTGGAATGGAAAATGGTAATATTGAAAACAGAAACTGCAACTGATAAAAATGATTATATATCTATTTCCATACTATGCAACTCTGTATCCTGTATTATTTCATTTATTACTGAATGTAATGGTGAATATGACCAAGTTTTTCGCAATGCGCCTTTGATTCTCTAAATTAACAGGTTGACGTCGTCTATACAGACATTCTCTGAGTTTCATTGATCTCTTCACTAGCCATCATGTTGACAGGAAACAAAACATGGGATATGGCAGTTCACTCCTGGTTATGGAATGCCGCAAGGCTCTAATTGAGGGCCCCTTCTATCCTTACTTTTTATCGATGACCTAGCAAAAAGCAGTAACTTTATAATTATTTACGCAGCCGAATGAAAGTTGTACAATGTACAAGGTTCAGGTTCGACTTTGAGGCGTTAAACATGATATGATCATCAAAATATCATAGTAGATGTCGATCAAAATGCATGATTCAAGTATCTATCATTCGGGTCCAACTGATTTAACCCTCGAAGAGGATCATATCATGGTTTCAACTTCTGAATACGTGAGGGATTTTTGTCACAGAATCTTTTTTCACGATTTGTTGAATGATGGAATCCAATGTACTCTGCCTTTGCGAATCGTCAATTTTCACATTTACGACTGCATTCTACATATGAAATGACATTCTATCTTGATGATGATGAAACAAATGAATATCTGTGTCATCAATAACATTTGAAGAATTCAAAAGTGAAATGAAATGTGAAAATTGCTATATCAAAGAAAATTCATCAAAATATATTTTGAAATGAATTCTGAATAGATTCAACTGATCGAGGTTTCTATACATTGTTTCCTTTCCTTCTTTCTTTCTTATTCTTTGTAATCTACTGTTATCTCACATCGATATACAGGGTGGCCCATCGAAAACGTACCTCAAGGCATTACAGGCTGGGAAAGAACTTTTCGATAAAATCCGAAAACAGGTCGAATTTCTTTGTCAGGGGGAAACATTTTGACGTAACAAGCATAGTGAAACCTTCAACCCCCTAAGTGGGGGTGTCACCCCAACATTTTTTCAAACGGGAAGGGGGGTAAAGCGATACCTCTTTAGAAATGGCTCGTCATTCCCTTCTTGTGCTTCTTACATTTTCAGAATCGATCCACTCGCTTAGAAAATATGGAGCGTTGAAACTCCAACGATAATGTGTGACGAAAAATGCAAGAATTGATTCAATTGTACTTCAAAACTCATTTATTAGTCAAATAAATGTTCGAATTGATTTTCTTGTATTTAGCGTACTATCAATCGCAACTTGCCCCAATACTGCTATCTCCGTAGGTTCATTTAGTACCGCTCAATTCGTTCCGAAATTTGTTCACCAATTCGCGAACAATTTCTCCAGAGGCATGTTTGTCAGGATGCCGTTGGTTAAACAACTCCGCGACCCGATTTCCACATTCATCGTTTTTGAAAAAAAAAGCTAAATGATTTTCACTGTCTGCAATTGAATACACCATGACAATAAATTTCGAGGTCAACAATTCGTGAACACTTCAACCACGACATTTATCTATCAACTACTTGACTTGATTCAAACGTAAAGGAATGAATCCTATTCATTTTTACTCCTGTCTTTGAAGGTTAATCTGTTGGGAATGGAGTGCTATATATCTACCTATCTATCAATGATGATGTGAAATGGACTGTTTACGTGAAACTGACTAAATTGTTGAATCTCTAATCCATGCCACTCCACTTTTCGAAAAGTTTCGTAAGCTGAATAACTAAGTTGATAACTATATGAATAAATGAGCAATTATTCTTTCCATTCATTCAGATTCTTCCGGCTTCCATATGCTTTTCATTTATTCACTAGATTCATGAAGAGGATTGATGATGTCTAGAACCTTCAGCGGCATTCGTTGAAGCTATTGTACCATCACGTTCAATAATGTTTTCACACCTCTCGTAACAATATGGAGCATTGCTACACATCACTCTTTCCATTGCAGGTTCGATAAGCAATATTGATGGAGCAGACTATCACTGCAACAAGACTCAGAAGCGGAAAGTAATTTCTGGTGTCATCGGCGCTGCATCGAGCGTCACCTCCATTCAAGTGGCCAATCTCTTGCGCCTCTTCAAAATACCTCAGGTGAACTTAATAGATTCTCTTACCTAAATCGAGCGCATTCGAACGGAATCGTCCATGTGACGATGAACATGAGAAATAGACTTCTGGAGTGTGTGATATCGATCACGTTGTATCACTTACAGCGAATTTTCTACAACTGTTCGCAAGGTTGGGCTTGACGTGAGGAATATCAAAGGGTTTGACAAGTCTCCTCTTCTCACCTACTCCAAACCAGAATTGTCGAAGAATCATTGTAGAATATCACTCACGACTTCAGTAGATTAACTTTAGAGTCATACACCAATAGTGCGATGTCTTGTTATATCCAAAAGTAAATCGGTGAACAACGTGCATATTATTTCCAGGTATCATTTTTCTCGACCAGTCCAGAATTGAGCAACAAACAGCGTTTCGAATTCTTCTCCAGGACGATACCTTCGGACCATTACCAAGTGAAAGCCATGGTCGACATAGTTCGAAAACTGGGATGGAGCTACGTATCTGTCATCTACGAAGAATCAAACTACGGAATCAAGGTATGCACTGCCAGAAAAATGAAAGATTATCTGTATAGAGGGAAGCGATAGAAACGTAATGTGCTGAATCTCAGCTTGTTGACCACCAATATATCCATTGTTTCGTTTGTTGAGATCTACAGTGTCACACCATAGCTCCACGTGCAGATTGTGTGGATATTTTCACTACAGTTTCTCTACTGATGCTCAATGCGGCAGCTCCTTGATTATCATTTCACAGCAATCATCACACAAGAACATGATATGTCATCATTCACTCACTTATCTTAGCATTATATCGAAGTACTGATCCAACACGCTTTCTCTTCAAATAAGTGCATCTCCATACAGTTGAAGTGAATATTACGACAGCGCTACGGACGATGACTTTTTTTTATAACTGCCAGTTTCAACTGACAATTAGGTCTAATTGTCAGTTTGAACTGGCAGTTATGGCGGATTGTCACTCCAAATTGGCATTTATTCCTGATAACCAGTATGTACTGGCATTCATCCCTAATTGCCAGTTTATTCTGGCAATTAGACATAATTGTCAATTTCAACTGACAATTAGCCATAATTGCCAGTTCGAACTAGCAGTCAGCACTAATTGCCAATCATGAAAAAATCATGTTAGGATTTTTTTTTATAATTGACAGTTTGAACTGGCAATTAGGGCAGTTTTAACTGGCAATTATGGCTGAGTGCAAGTTTAAACGGACCATAATTGCTAATTGCCATTTCTGAATGGCAATTAGGGCTCATTGTCAGTTTGAACTGGCATTTATGTTTAATTGCCATTTTATACTGAGACTTAGACTGGCAAGCAGCCCTAATTGCCAGTTCAGACTGGCAATCATGAAGGATGTTCTTTCAGCGCTAAACGGATATTGGGAATTTTTTTCAAGAGCCAGTTCGAAGTGACAATCAGAGTAGATTGCCAGTTCAAACTGGCAATCATGAAATAGAGTAATCATGTTTGTTCAGCGCTTCCATAGAATACTTTTGGAATTTCCAACTAAATTTGCAGTTATTCACTGATGAATTAGCGACAGTATTTTTGGAGCAATTTCTATAATTATCGAAGAAAAGACTTCCTAGAGATCATGAGGTTATATCAAAACCGTGGAATGGATCTGGTATCATGTTTTATGTTACCAACCCACATGACCACATGATATTATGCTAAAAATTCATCAGAAACTTCACACACATCTTGGGGATACAACGTGAAAATATGATAGAAGTTTGAATCACATAGATGATAATGAAAACAAAACACAGTATCAGAAAACTCGTTAGATGTGAAACTGATCAATGTTTCATTGCTACATGGACATCGAAAGGCAATTGAGGATGGAAGTGCCATCGAAAATAATTTAGGGAATAAATATACGTTATTAGTATTTCTCATAACATTATTTGGCATAAATTGTCCACTAATAATGTCATGATTATCAACTCAGACTCAAAGACCATCCTCATCGCAAATATTATGGAGGTTATCAGACATATTTTTCACTGAGTATTTCATCGTTTCCAGGCTTTCGAAGAACTGGAGGATCTCCTCGCCAAGTTCAATATATGCATAGCAGTCAAAGAAAAGTTAGTGAAAGACTCAGGAGTGGCTAGGGAGTCAGCCTACGATAGCATCGTCCAGAAACTCCTGACGAAGCCAAGGGCGCGAGGTGAGCTCAGAAGAGTCGAATTGTAGAGTATTCAATCATGTCAGATAATTCATATACTTTTCACACCAGTCCGACAAAAGTGTCTTCCTCTCCATCTAAAACATAAGGGAAAGTTACATAATGAATTGAACGTACGGTTGTCTGCTGTCACATCATATTTGACGCCACGTGTGATATAATAATAATAATAATAATAATAATAATAAAATGTCTTTATTTTCACACTATTCCACAGTCTTTCAATTACATTACATGATAATTTGTGAGATTTCTCAAGGGGGAGTTCACTCGAAAGTGCTTTTCCACTCAACCCTTGCTATGATTATAACGTAATTTTCATTAAATACTGTCTGTAAGTTCTTCGAGGAGGTGGTACATTCATTTTTCAGTTTTTGATGGGATTTTCTCTCCTCGTCTCTGAAAAATAGAGTGAAAGTTATTAAAAATTATTGCAATATATTTGTAGTAAGGACAGATTTAGGATCTGTCCTTACTGTTAGTTGTGATACTTATTCTAACTTGAACTAACTCATGAGTGGAATGAAACAATGAACAGCAAGAACGATTGAAAAATAACACATCAGAACACTACTGACTTCTCAGATATGATGTAATAGCTCGTTTGAAACTGAATGAGTTGCAATCTGTTATGGCAGAGCATTGAACATTTTATAAATCTTGAATTTGAAACTCCTTTCAAAAAACTTCGTTCTTCAAAAAACTTCGCATACCCTCAGATCTGATATTGACATTGTCAACTTCACGTCGGTGCTTGTTGAGTATGAAGGCTGTTTTTTTGTGATTATTTTATGGTACAAACACAGGGATAATACGTCTTGCCTTTGCTTCATATTCAACCATTCCAATTCTTTGATTTTCCAGCTTTTTGTGGGATTTTTTCTCCTCGTTTTTGAAAAATAGAGTAGAAATTATTAGAAATTATTTCAATGTATTTGTAGTAAGGACAGATTTTGTGTACTGCCCCAAAATGTCACTGCACTTGGAATTAAACCTTTAGATACCTGAAAGACAAATTCTCTATTTGTCAGTGACATCTTGTTTTTTGAAAAATTTGAAAATAAAAATATATTTGATGAGAATAAAACCTCTACTTATCTTGGTGGACGTTTCAGGAACGAATCTGCTCCCGTTCTCAACACAATTAAAATATTTTTCTCTTCGCAAAATTTTTCAATATGTTGTCGGTTTTGACACTGAAAAGTGATAATTTGGTTGATAATATGAAGATAATAATATGGAGGAAAGATATACTGACAAATCAAAATTAGCTGAGAATATCCTTACTGAAAATGGACAACATATGGCTGATTCGAGGAATATTGAGATCATAGGAGAAGAAGACAACAATCAAAAATCAAAGAGTCTGCTTGCATTCTCCTGAACGGAGACAATAATATTGCTTCTTGTTCAGTTGATTAGATAGAACTTGGCACCCACTTCTGAGAATTGAATATGAAAATGGAAAACTCAATATCGATAAATGAAAACACCTTGTAACCAGAATTCCTCCGTCTACCAAATTGTCACTTTTCAGTGTCAAAACCGACAATATATTGAAAAATTTTGCGAAGAGAAAAATATTTTAATTGTGTTGAGAACGGGAGCAGATTCGTTCCCGAAATGTCCATCAAGATAAGTAGAGATTTTATTCTTATTGAATATATTTGTATTTCCAATTTTTTTCAAAAACAAGGTGTCACTGACAAATAGAGAATTTCTCTTTCAGGTATCTATAGGTTCAATTCCAATTCCAATACCAATTCTTTGAGATGGTATGTAACCGTATCATACTTTCTGGTCCCAGTTATGAATCTGACACCCGAGTTTTGAACTTGAATTCTCTTGACCCTATCCTGGTCCAAACAAGGTCCATAAACAGGAGCATAGAAAGAGAGTTGTGAAAGTACGAGGGTTTCACACAAGATCTTTTTCGTATCTCTACATAGAGTCTGTCTGTGGGGATATAATAAACGTATCGGATGCGTTGCATGAAACTTATGTTTTTGTCCCAATTCAATTACTATTCATAATATCAATGACGAAAACGATTTGGCAATGGCGATATTATTATCGGTGTGATTTGTTCTATAAATGAGGAAGTCCTCTAAGAACAAAAGGGGGTCAATCATACATAATTGGAAGAAACTGTTTTATTGCATAATGATAAAAAGATACAATGTCAAATTTCATTTCAATTAAGTCTTGGAGATATATTGTAGAATGCACATTATCGGAGAGCTTATATCCATTAGGAAGAAAAAAATGAGGATCACAAATTGAGACCTGAGTATGATACTTTATTTTAGTCATAGGCTATTATTGAGTCAATGCCTGATCATATTCATGGTGATGGTTCCATGCAACCCAACCTTAGTGGTGGTGAATCGAATATATGATGGGCTTCCGAGCAAATTGTGAATGATTCTTGATAATTTCACATCATTTCAACTCATTTTGGTGAGGCATCGATCATCCTGATTATTTCTTTTCGACCTATATTGCTGGAATCATTATCTCTCTTTCATATAACGAGAACTGATAGCGAAGCCATTATTATATTTTTCGAAAGGATACTCACTGATTGTGATATCATCCGGTAGCTTAAGGATTTTCCTTATGATGAAGGTTCACTTACGAATTGTGATGATTTATCTTCGCCACCCTCCTGAAGGCCGAGCTGGGCTGTAATGACTCACAAGGGATGGAGTTTTGGTTATGCATATTCCACCTATAATCGTTGTATCTCACCCTAATTTGTTACTGCCTCTGAACAGGATCACCTCTGGATCAGTTCATCCTATCCTTATCTACGAAATGATGAATATTAATTATATTATGATGAATCGAACGATATGGGAATTTTACTGCTGGTATGATCACATTTGGGTCTGATATTTGAGATTGATTTTGCATCCTAATATTTCGGAATATGATTGAAATGCTTCGGATAACATATAACATGACCTCCAGGAAGGATCCTTTCCTGATTTTGATCCCTGTGGATAATATGAATCCACATTATCCATTTCGAATTCGAACTCAGTTGAGTGAAGTTGGTATCAAAGATGAAGATGCTGATGAGCTGAAATATTCGAGAGTTGCCGATTTAATAGAAGGACACATTTATTTTCATGAAATTGACATCAAACATTCAATTCCCAGTATTCTCAGAAGATGTCAATGAAAAAGTCGCGAATTTCAAAATGAGCTTTATTTATTGAAAAACACCCTTGATCGAAGTTCCTGATGATTTTTAACTAAATCTCTAGAGAATTCAGGGCATAGCATTACATCACATTAAATTTAACATTTATTTTCTATATACTTGACGTTCTTCATCATACATTACTTTTATCTCACCTAATTAACCCTTTCAACAGAGACATATCGTTCTATACCTTCTCCTTGATATTATTGAAACATTTTAAATTATACTCATACCGAAACAAGTGTGTATACACTTATCGGATTTCTGCTTCGCATCACAGATGTGATATTTATGAGCGTTATGAGATGCTGAGATCCAGCTTCCGTGCTCTGTTGTAAGATCCAGTGTTACTAAGAACAACTCTGAAATTCCAAAAGGGATACCCAATGTGAGATTTTCGGAATCTATAGACAATTCTGAGCATATTTGATGAAGTATATCATATAACTGTTTTCACTGTTTTCGCCATATGAATGAATTTTTGATTTTTGTGAGAAAAACAGAGTACTACTGCGATTCGATGAGGTGGTACATTTCCAGCTCTTGTGTGGAATTTCCTCTCCTCGTTTCTGAAGGATGAAATAGAATTTATGATAATTATTTCAATATATTTGATCATATTTTTTTTGATCTCTCCTGAAATGCCACTGCGCTTCAAATCAAACCTCCAGATACCTGAATGAGAATATAGGAAAGATTTTCTGTTTTTAGTTGCTGTCTTCTGTGTTCCTAATATTGCTCCTTCTGCTATATTTTGTCTATTTTTAGTAATGAATATTCAGGTAATTCTGATTTGTCGGTTTATCTTCCGTCATTTATTATTATTACTATTTTCATCAAATCCTTGTGAATGTTGTGAAAGAAGTGAAATCTTCCACATTTCTCGTTGAAGATTAGAGTTTCATTGATCTATCTGATTCATATCGAAAATATGAATCAGATAAATTGAGATCTTATCTCTTTGCGAATTTCTGCTCTCGAATAAATGCCTTTCTCTTTATGATCTGCAAAAAATCCTCCTACTCTCGATGTCGAACTTTTTGAACTCATTATCAATGCTCGAACTCTTTTTAAGATTCAGTTTGGAAAGAAACTGCTACCAGTAATTCATCCCAAGAAATTTCGAGACGTCTGAAATCCCATCTTGGGGAAATTATAAGTATTCATTCCATCGCAGTATCAGCAATCTCGTCTTTATAATTCTTTGTGATTTTGTTTCGGAACTTTTCACGATACTGAGCTTTGATGTGATTCATTGGCAGATCTTCGGGAGCGTAATCTTCCACTGATTTCAAAGTTGAGTCTGTAACGAAATCACCAATTAGGAATGAAAAAAAAAACAATGAAAACTACCGGCCTCGTGAACTAGTTGAATGAAAAGAGTATCCTCCAGTTCGTTGGTTCCATATTTGGTCATTGAAAAGGAAGAACACTTTTTACTATTCAATTATTAGGGAATAGTTCATTGTTTGACGAGCACGGAATTGTGGTCATTTCCCAATTGCATGAAGTTTGCAGGATGAGCCGTAGACAAATGACTGATAATTCATGACTGAATAATAACCTGATAACTTGTTTCTAATAACTAATGACCTATATGTGATTGCTGATAACTAATAATTGATAATTGATAATTGATAACTAATAATTGATAATTGATAATTGATAATTGATAATTGATAATTGATAATTGATAATTGATAATTGATAATTGATAATTGATAATTGATAATTGATAATTGATAATTGATAATTGATAATTGATAATTGATAATTGATAATTGATCATTGATAATTGATAATTGATAATTGATAATTGATAATTGATAATTGATAATTGATAATTGATAATTGATAATTGATAATTGATAATTGATAATTGATAATTGATAATTGATAATTGATAATTGATAATTGATAATTGATGATTGATGATTGATGATTGATGATTGATGATTGATAATCGATAATCGATAATCGATAATCGATAATCGATAATGGATAATCGATAATTGATAATTGATAATTGATAATTGATAATTGATAATTGATAATGGATAATCGATAATCGATAATCGATAATCGATAATCGATAATCGATAATGGATAATCGATAATTGATAATTGATAATTGATAATTGATAATTGATAATTGATAATTGATAATGGATAATCGATAATCGATAATCGATAATCGATAATCGATAATTGATAATTGATAATTGATAATTGATAACTGACAACCAATAACCGATAACTGATAACTTTTTTTTTATCTGTGGACAACAACTGATAACATAACTAATATCTAATAAATAACTTATCACTAATAACTAATAACTAATGACTAATAACTAATAACTCATAACTAATAACTAATAACTAATAACTAATAACCAATAACTAATAACTAATAACTAATAACTAATAACTAATAACTAATAACTTATAACCAATAACTAATGACTAATAACTAATAACTAATAACTAATAACTAATAACTAATAACTAATAACTAATAACTAATAACTAATAACTAATAACTAATAACTAATAACTAATAACTAATAACTAATAACTAATAACTAATAACTAATAACTAATAACTAATAACTAATAACTAATAACTAATAACTAATAACTAATAACTAATAACTAATAACTAATAACTAATAACTAATAACTAATAACTAATAACTAATAACTAATAACTAATAACTAATAACTAATAACTAATAACTAATAACTAATAACTAATAACTAATAACTAATAACTAATAACTAATAACTAATAACTAATAACTAATAACTAATAACTAATAACTAATAACTAATAACTAATAACTAATAACTAATAACTAATAACTAATAACTAATAACTAATAACTAATAACTAATAACTAATAACTAATAACTAATAACTAATAACTAATAACTAATAACTAATAACTAATAACTAATAACTAATAACTAATAACTAATAACTAATAACTAATAACTAATAACTAATAACTAATAACTAATAACTAATAACTAATAACTAATAACTAATAACTAATAACTAATAACTAATAACTAATAACTAATAACTAATAACTAATAACTAATAACTAATAACTAATAACTAATAACTAATAACTAATAACTAATAACTAATAACTAATAACTAATAACTAATAACTAATAACTAATAACTAATAACTAATAACTGATAACTAATAACTAATAACTAATAACTAATAACTAATAACTAATAACTAATAACTAATCACTAATAACTAATAACTAATAACTAATAACCAATAACTAATAACTAATAACTAATAACCAATAACTAATAACTAATAACTAATAACTAATAACTAATAACTAATAACTTATAACCAATAACTAATGACTAATAACTAATAACCAATAACCAATAACCAATAACTAATAACTAATAACTAATAACTAATAACTAATAACTAATAACTAATAACTAATAACTAATAACTAATAACTAATAACTAATAACTAATAACTAATAACTAATAACTAATAACTAATAACTAATAACTAATAACTAATAACTAATAACTAATAACTAATAACTAATAACTAATAACTAATAACTAATAACTAATAACTAATAACTAATAACTAATAACTTATAACTAATAACTAATAACTAATAACTAATAACTAATAACTAATAACTAATAACTAATAACTAATAACTAATAACTAATAACTAATAACTAATAACTAATAACTAATAACTAATAACTAATAACTAATAACTAATAACTAATAACTAATAACTAATAACTAATAACTAATAACTAATAACTAATAACTAATAACTAATAACTAATAACTAATAACTAATAACTAATAACTAATAACTAATAACTAATAACTAATAACTAATAACTAATAACTAATAACTAATAACTAATAACTAATAACTAATAACTAATAACTAATAACTAATAACTAATAACTAATAACTAATAACTAATAACTAATAACTAATAACTAATAACTAATAACTAATAACTAATAACTAATAACTAATAACTAATAACTAATAACTAATAACTAATAACTAATAACTAATAACTAATAACTAATAACTAATAACTAATAACTAATAACTAATAACTAATAACTAATAACTAATAACTAATAACTAATAACTAATAACTAATAACTAATAACTAATAACTAATAACTAATAACTAATAACTAATAACTAATAACCAATAACTAATAACTAATAACTAATAACTGATAACTAATAATTAATAACTAATAACTGATAACTAATAACTAATAACTAGTAACTAGTAACTGGTAACTAATAACTAATAACTAATGACTTATAACTGATAACTAGTAACTAATAACTAATAACTGATCACTGATCACTGATAACTAATAACTAATAACTAATAACTAATAACTAATAACTAATAACTAATAACTAATAACTAATAACTAATAACTAATAACTAATAACTAATAACTAATAACTAATAACTAATAACTAATAACTAATAACTAATAACTAATAACTAATAACTAATAACTAATAACTAATAACTAATAACTAATAACTAATAACTAATAACTAATAACTAATAACTAATAACTAATAACTAATAACTAATAACTAATAACTAATAACTAATCACTAATAACTAATAACTAATAACTAATAACTAATAACTAATAACTAATAACCAATAACTAATAACTAATAACTAATAACTGATAACTAATAACTAATAACTAATAACTGATAACTAATAACTAATAACTAGTAACTAGTAACTGGTAACTAATAACTAATAACTAATGACTTATAACTGATAACTAGTAACTAATAACTAATAACTGATCACTGATCACTGATAACTAATAACTAATAACTAATAACTAATAACTAATAACTAATAACTAATAACTAATAACTAATAACTAATAACTAATAACTAATAACTAATAACTAATAACTAATAACTAATAACTAATAACTAATAACTAATAACTAATAACTAATAACTAATAACTAATAACTAATAACTAATAACTAATAACTAATAACTAATAACTAATAACTAATAACTAATAACTAATAACTAATAACTAATAACTAATAACTAATAACTAATAACTAATAACTAATAACTAATAACTAATAACTAATAACTAATAACTAATAACTAATAACTAATAACTAATAACTAATAACTAATAACTAATAACTAATAACTAATAACTAATAACTAATAACTAATAACTAATAACTAATAAGTGATAACTGATAACTAATAACTGTCGAACATAGCTATACCAAGCATCATTCATCAATAGAACGGTGTGGAATAGAGTTGTGGAATTCTTTGCCTAGTGAAGTCTTTCCTAATGCTTACAACCTCCAAACTTTCAAGTGAAATTCCAACACCTTGCTCTTCTCCCAAAATTCCACCGCTGGCTAACACGATGTTCCTCGAACATTATAGGTTTCTCTTTCGTGTTGTCCACAGATAAAAACGAGAAAAAGCTTTCTGCTATCGTTTTCCGTTCATAATCACCAGCTTACACTAGAGGTCGAAGAAAAAATGATTTTTTGTGTCAATATTTCCTACATATTCCATATATTCCCAGGCTGTATAATCTTCGGGTCGGATCAAGAAGTGGCGGAACTGATGAAGGCGGTCCGCAGATGCAACGCCACCGGATATTTCTCCTGGATTGGCTCCGACGGCTGGAGCGCCAGATCCCTCGTGTCCAGAGGAAATGAGGCGGAAGTGGAGGGAACGTTGTCGGTGCAACCGCAAGCGCGCGAGGTGCGGGGCTTCAAGGAGTATTTCTTGGCGCTCGGTGTCGAAAACAATACAAGAAATCCCTGGTTCATCGGTGAGTTATATCTTTGACGATATGCCATGGTATCTATTACAGTGGAGTTGTGGTCTATACTTTCTATATACTTTCAAAATCAATGATATGCAAGACATGTTTTGAAGGATCAACCCTCCATCATCATATTAATGATAATTATAATAAATGAATTTTATTTCGGGAAATATAATATATAGATGTACAGGGTGTCCCATAAACATACCGACAAACTCTAAGGGATGGTAGAGGACATCAAAATAAACAGTTCTGTTCAATAAACATAAGTCCAGAAACTCTTCGTTTTCGAGATACAGGGTGTTTATTTTTTTTTTTAAAAATCGATTTTTTATCGATATCGTAAAAACGATTTGGTCGAATTCAATGAAATTTTCACAGAATATTGATACATTTATAATATATATATTCATATGTCGGATAGATTTTGCACCAAAAAATATCGCCCAGTAGATTTTTTGTAGTTATGATACTTTTTCAAATGAACAACTAAAAATGCAATTTTTTTGTTCCCTGAATTTTTTCCGTATCTAGCTTCGTTTTGAAGAAAAAAAAAACATATCTCTCACATCTATGAAAAATTAATTAATTATACCTTACATTTTACCAATGCGTTTATTGCAATATTGAAAAACTAATAAAACTTCCAATAACTTTTTTTAACTAATCATTAATTATTAATAATGACTTTCAATCATTTTTTGTTTTGTATTCAATTGGAAAATATTCTTAATTTTTAATATCTTGGAGAGAGTATCCAAAACATACCGACAAATGAAGAATTTAAAAAAAAAAAATTAATCACCCTGTATCTCGAAAACGAAGAATTTCCGGACTTATGTTTATCAAGCAAAAATGTTTATTTTGATGTCCTCTACCATCCCTTAGAGTTTGACGGTATGTTTATGGGACACCCTGTATATAACAGACTATATAACGCAACATCAACAGAAACAATCGTCACATTCTCTTGATATTACTGAGACAGATTGTAATACAGATAATCATTTATTGAGTACAGCTCAATTTCCAGAAGTAATTTATAAATTTCATTCTTGAATAGAGACAGTTTTTCTATATTTCTCATGTTAGCTGGTAGTTTGTTTTAAAATTTTATGCAGTTGTAGGAAGCACTTTTTTCGGTAAATGCAAATTTGTGTTGAGGATAGTTGTATATAGTATTCCTTTTGCTGTAGTTGGGCTGTGGCTTCAGATATTCAAACTGAGATTCATTGTTGAAACGGTACAATATACATTCTTGTATGTATATTCCATAGAAGGTTGAAATTTCACTTGAAATGTCTCCTACAAGAATCATTCATTTTCAGTCTCCAAAGAGTCCTTAGAGACCTTTTTTGAACTGTGAAAACTGTGCTTGCGTTCCTACTATTTCCATGGAAAATTATACCATCATGACAGATTCATCGATATCTATTCATGATATATGGTTTCGATAGTACCATAATTTGTGTAATTATAAATGATTTTCAAACTGTAACTTGCCAAATTTTGTTTAGTAGTGATATATCTAACGTGATGATCCCAACACAAGACATCATCAATTTGCATTCCTAGAAATTCGACATTTTTTGATATGTTTGAGATAGTTGTGTTCAGTTTTAATTCTATGAGCTTTTCAAATTGTGGCCTATTTGTAGTGATGACCATTATATTTGTTTTCTTTTCATTCAATATCAATTTGTTCTTGAGGAACCAGCCAGCAAGTGTTAGTAATGTATTTAAGTTATTTATTACTTATGGAAAATGTTCGCGATGAACCAAGAAATTAGTGTCATCGGCGTGACATGAAATGAGATCATTAACGTATAAAATAAATAAAATTAGCCCAGTTATACTCAGGTATTCGGGAAACTATCTGTGGAAGAGCTGATTTATGAAAGGTACAATACTGGCTACCATTTCCAAGTATTGAAAAGTAACATTATGGAATCATCATAATATACCTCTCAATTATCATCAATTTATTATCACGGAATTTATTTTTTCTGGACGATCAAGATTTGGTTCACCGAAAAACATTGACAGTGATGTTATAGGGTTGTGACGTCATCTTGATATCTGGCCAACCTCTCCTCTGTGGATGACGACTTGAGGCCGTTATAAAAGTCCGTCAAGCAGATACATTCGAGTCAATGGGTAGTTCTATCCTCCAGAAAGTGTATCAGCTGTATTTCATCATGTTATGGTTTTCGACTGTGGAAGAGGAAGCCGCCTCTCAGGCTTTTTCCTGTGAAAGGAGTGACAGATGAAATTTCAATTATTCTAACTCGTGTTTCTATTTCCTTCTGACAGTTATCGTCATTGTATTCGCTTTTGATGCTAACGAAAGATGTATTCTCACGTCACAAACAGACACAGTAGTAATTATTGTATATATCTGAGTCGCAGGGAATGCCATTTTATGCCCATCATTCAGAATCGAGACAGATTACATAACTTCAATGTTTTGTGCTCAATTTCCTCAATGTGTTCTCTTATCAACTTCCATCTGCAGTCGACGTAATGACCATGTTCTCTATACCTCGCTTGTATTTGATCTGGAAAGTTTATATATTATGGAGAAAATGTTCCAGACAAACAGCTTGAAATCGATTAACCTCACATGGAATGTTTTCACATGATTTTATCTTGTAAAACCTAACAGGACGGCGTTTTTAATCTCCAAACATAGGAAGTCTGAAGTATCGTCTTCGATCATTTGAGAGATTTCACTACTGGTAGATTTTGGGTGAAAAAGGTTATGAATCGCAAGAGTGCCAAAATACTTTGAAATATTAAACATAAGCAATGATTCCTCCTATGGATTGTGATATTTCGAGTTATTTGATGCCAAAAGCTACTGAGATATACCACTACAGCTGTATTTCATACAATCCATTACAGTTGCAGAAATCAATGTGTGTCATCATAATTTCGAATGAACAATCTTGTTTTCAATACAGATCTGACAAGAATTCTGAAATGGGGATCTGAGAATCTAGTACAGTTCAATGCAACTAAAACTCAAGCTTGTATGTTCACTAAGAAGGCTGATCACACAATGCCCAATTTGATGATGTCCGGTACCACTGTTCCTATGAGGTCGTCAATATCCATGCTGGGTGTCACCACCAACAGTGCTATCTCATGAGACGATCATGTGAGGTCCATTGCGAAAACTGCTTCACAAAAACTCGGTTTTCTTTTCCGTGCGAAGAGATACATCACATCCCAGCAACTGCTTATGATCTACAAAGCACAAATTTGACCTGTCCTGGAGTACTGTTCACATGTTTGGAGCTCAGCCCCCAAACATACGCTTAAGCTCTTAGATTCAATTCAGAAGAGAGCTATTCGCCTAGTCGATGACACAACACTCACCAAATCATTGACCTCTTTGCCTTTTTTATAGGTACTTTCACGGTCGGTGCTCAACGGAAATATCATCTATTATGCCACCACGCGCGATTCCTAGTAGACAAACCAGACGAGCTCAAGCTGGTCACCCCTACACTGTCAGGCTAGAGACCTGTCGAACATCGCTATACCAAGCATCATTCATCAATAGAACGGCAAAGTTGTGGAATTCTTTGCCTAGTGAAGTCTTTCCTGATGCTCACAACCTCCAAACATTCAAGAAAAATTCCAACACCTGCCTACTCTCCCAAAATTTCACCGCTGGCTGACACGATGTTCCTCGAACATTAGAGGTTTTCCTTTCGTGTTGTCCACAGATGAAAAAATCTATTTTCGAACATATCTCATCATTAATCGAAGTGGGTGGAGGTTCAGTTATATGGTATACTTCTACTCCCAGATGATATCATCAGATTCAACATCGTTTGAAGTTGATTAATTGAATATTCCGAACTGTTACAAGTCGGTAGCTATCAAACATCTTCGATTTCAAAGGAAACAGAACATCGTGAAATATGCATCCACCAAATTCCTTGGTAGGAACTGCGCCATCATCAAACTCCACCTATGATTACCTCACGAATGATCTATAATTTGAAATGGCGAATGATTTAGATGACTGTGCAGATGAGTGGATGTATATTTTTTATGAATATGAGAATAGGACGAGTACTTGAGTGGCATTCTCTAACGAACGTTTCATACTAAACTCTCTCTCTTGGCTTCTGTTGATACAAAATCCATATATCTTCCACCGAAATGGGTAATGACAATTGAGTAATTTTGACACTTGATATGGCGGCGGATGGTTTTGTTATCTGTGTTTCTAGTTTGGATTCCTTCAAAATTCCATATCTAGATGGAATAAAATATATTTGTGAATGACGGATCATGAACTGTTCATTTCCACTAGTGGCAGAGTGATTGTAACCAGCTTATATTCAATCAGGGCTGTTCATAACGATAAACCAAAAATCTTGTATTGATGGGGCTCATCAATAGGTATATGAAGAATAGTTCATAAATCAGGCTTCAAAAGTACAAAGACAGAAATAATATTTTCAAGTGATACGTAAGGACTTGATGGGTAGCTTCTACGTATTTCTCAGGTAAATATACAGATGTCAGGAATGTTGAAAACTCATTGATTCTATTATGTCATCTTCATAACTAGTTGAGGAAATGCCTGATTTCTTCACAATAAGTCGTTCTCCAACAGCTTCTGACATGTGAATTTTTCAAAAAGTATAAATGATCTGATATGAAACAACTCACCTCATTGTATACTTCGATTCAATTCACATCATTTTCATGTTGTTGGAACTGATAGAATTCCTATGATGAATACAGAAATAAAAAACAAGTGGGCAATATAATAAGGATTTCTACGGAAATCTAAATTCATTTTTGGTTCGTTCGAGTACTTATTCGAACTGGTAAGGAGTGGTATCTATTTTTTTTTACAGAATTCTGGGAACACCATTTTGGCTGCAAATACCCAGGTAGTCCCAAGACACCATACAATGTGAAAATGACTGAACCATGCAAGGGAAGCGAGAAACTGACAATGGAAAACACTATTTTTGAGGATCAACTCCAGTTCGTATCCGATGCAGTATTGGCATTTGCCTATGCTATAAGGTGAGTGAGTTTCGGAACCATCAATTCATCTCAAAACGAGGCATGATTCTGCTAGAAGAGCAGATGAATCAGAACAGTGTCCAAATGACACCAGTGAAATTATTCATATGGCATAAGAGGTGAGATATATGGATCTCATTCCACATTGATCACACGATGAGAATGAGAATATCAGACGAGACTACATTCAATATTACCTTCATAGATCTCATGCCAAGGTTGTATAACAAAAAAATCATAACTGCTAATTGATATGATGATATATGATAGTAAATAGTGAAAAAGTAAATGATTCATTGCACTTTTACATTGCAGAATGTACAAGCTAGTCACATAAACAAGAAGTATACCACCTAAAGGGTATGACTGTTTAGATAGTCATCAACTGAATATCCAGATCAAGCATATGTATCAGTCAGTCGTGTTGTTGCATAATCATCTTTGGAATTCCTGTTGATATCCTTTTATGGAACGTCATTTCTGTTATAATTCTCGTGGAACCATGTTCTTCGATATACACACATACAAAAACATCAAAGCTTATGTAACCACTCAATGTACCAAATCAGATGACATAACAGCAATTTCTTCTTCGTGGTATCACGATGCTCAAAACCTCCGATGCTGAAACAACTAATAGAAGGCATGAAGCAATTGCCAGAAAAATGCGATGCGTTTGATCTAAAGTATATCAGGACAACTTTGGTTCCTAAGGATCAATATAATTCATTCCAGTGCTTCAAACCTCCAATAATGAGCTGACGATCAATCTCCACTATCTAACATCGAACAAATCTCTCGTTTTATTCCTTCATCGCAGCTTGGATATTCATCGATTTTGAGTGGCTCGATGGTTTCGTCGATTTGATGTTCAATACGCATACACGACATTGCTGAATGCGTCTGAAAATGAACTTTGGTGCACGCAACTAAAAGTACATGAACCAGGTTATCTACATTGCACCGTCGAAACTTCGAAACAATCGAAACAAGCTGCCAGGACGAGTTGAATCTGTAGCTTTGGTTTCACGAGTTATATCATCGATTATTATTCATATCACGAGGTAATATTCGACTAGAGAATATAACCCGTTTCTCTCAAGACAGTTCCAAATGGTGAAAATTAACATTTATCGCCACTGGTTGAGAACGGACCAAAATGAGGTGATAGTTTGTTTTGATTTCTATCCTCGTGATAGACATGGCACAGAGCACTTTCAGGCATTTCATTATATTAATTATACAGGGTTGAGATGAAGTTTGGAACCAAGTGAATATCTTTTCGACGAAAATAACAATATTGATGAAAATTTGCAGGTGAGTGGAATTGGAACAAAATGCATCTGATATACATTTTTTTTTGTTGATAATATACTTCCGGTTTAACCAGGCATGCCATCAACTTCTTCAATCCAAATGGGACATCCTATATATTTTCACAGATTTTGAAAGAGCTTGTCATTTTGAATTCATACATACTGAGTTTAGTGTAGAAAATTTTGTAGAAACGAGGAATAACTGACTGTTAGTTGTACAATAGGTGTACATTTCATTATTCTAGAATGATGAGAAACAGAATCAATTCAAATGTCCAAAATGCTCGCCGTTTACTTGCTGACAATATGCCATGCTAGTAACAAATTCTTGAGTCACTCTTTCCAAGACTTCTCCACGTAATAGTTCACATTCATCAATAATTCTTTGTCTATCATAGTGGGGAGGTGCTCCATCTTGTTGAAACCAAACATTTCCTGGTAATTGCCCATTCTGTTGAAGTGCAGGAATAATTTTGTTATTCAGAAGATCCAAATACTTGTCACCATTCAAGATTCCGTCGATGAAAAATGGGCCTATAAGCCTATTCTCGACATTTCCTATCCAAACATTTGACTTCTGTGGATGCTGGATATGTGCTTAATGAATCCAAATAGGATTCTCATTCAACTAATACCTACGACATAACAGATATCCATTAGCCGTTCGCAAAATTCCAGCTGTCAGTCAAAATCATCGTCTGACAATTCTTGAACCAACTCTACCTTATACAGATGATACTTTTAACTTTTCAATATCTTTCCTACAGAACAACGACTGATAACATGGTTTAGTGCCAAATTTGTGGTGGAAATTTGAGGTGATTCTTCTAAATCGATTGCAATATTCAGCAGGTTTCAGCATTTTTTTATCAAAACGTTGTATTGATTTAATAACTTCATTTTCCAGTTTTTCGTGGGATTTTTTCTTTTCGTTCCTAAAAATGAAGTAGAAGTTATCAAAAATTATTTCAATATTTTTGTAGTAGGGACAGATTTTGTGATCTGCCCCAAAATGTCACGGTTTGATTAATGTTGAGCGTGATATAGAATTTCTCTCCGGATGTGAATTATTAAAAATATGACACACTTCTTCATGAGTTCTGACACGATCACCATAACCGATCATCATTTAAATTTCAATACGCTCTTTTTCACCTAATTGAACCATTCCAAATTGTAAAAATTTATTTCCGTCAATTAGAATTTGACAGTTGGAGAACAAAAGACGTACTGAACAGTACTCGTTCATTTATTACTATTCATACAAACAACATCAATTAGTTTATCTGAATAGGTTTTTGCTCTAATGCAAAAAACTCAGAGAAGGTTGATTAAAGTTTGATATTCCTCGTTCCCAAAAATTGTTTCACACTGAACTCAGTATGTTATGTATGAATTCAAAATAACAATCTGTGACAATCTATAGGGTGTCAATTTGAATTAAAGAAGTTGATGGCATTTCCAGTTAAACCGGAAGTATATTATTAACAAAGAAGTACATCAGATGCATTTTGTTCCATTGCACTCACCTCATAATATCGTTCTTTTCGTTTATTGACTTGGTTTAATACTTCATCCCAACTCTGTATTGACGAATCAATAATTATACCTTCCAATTTGGAGTTGACAAAAAAATAAACATCAACGTAATTTTCACGAGACTGAAGGTGTGACTTAGTTCCACTTGTGTGTATGTGTGTGTGTGTATCTTGGTGTTTATTATCGAAAAATGAAACGGAAATTGGTAGAAAAGAACTAACACAGAATTTATTTTATGAGGCAGTGACGATAAAGTACCATGCATTTCAGATTTAGTGCTGTTGGCATATTTTTCGAGTATTGCAGAAAGAGATGTCTTCGAATCGACAATTTATTCATTCGATGAGAAATGAAGTCGACAAAAAAAAATCTCAACCAACTCGTAACTTGAATGTCGATCATCAATCGTCCTCATCAATGTACTAACTAATTGAATATGATTTATCAAATTCATCAGACGAATCTCGTTTTTATTAATCTTTCCAGGGATATGCACAGGGATCGATGTCAAGGACTTCCAGGTCTATGTGAGGGAATGAAGCCCACCAATGGTACTGAACTGCTTAGGTACTTACGGAGAGTTGACTTCGAAGGTTCGTGAGTTTCTCTAATATTTCTCTAATATTTCTCTAATATTTTGTGTTGCACATTCGATGGTTTTGAAGTTTTCTTGAATCTCCATGAAATTTGTTTTTAACTCAATAGTATCACCGACTTGACTCGATAGTATCAGCGACTCAAATCGATGTTGAACGCCAACGCCATTTATTGTCCAATTTCAGCGTTAGGCGAACAAAACTCATGATATCAAATTTGCTCAGGAATGAATGAGAATCTGATTTTTTTTCAAGGGAAAGCAGTGGCGAATTATTTTTTTCTCCAATAATATTCAATGCAAAACCCGTACGGCCGCCACTGGTAGAGACAATAAAAAATTTTGTGCATCAGAAGATGCACCTGGATGTATCTCAATTAATATTGAAGAACTGATTTATTTTTCGAAACTTCATCCACCTGTATCTCAAAAGTTGAGACTTTTGAGACATACGTTCATTATTTAAAGAAAGAATCAAAGAATTCATTAGTCAAAGAATCACCACCACGAATTCATTTTTCAGCTCTTTGTGGGATTCTCTCTCCTCGTTTCCAAAGAATGAAGTAGAAGTTATTGAATATTATTTCAATATATTTGTAGTAAGGACAGATTTTGTGATCTGTCACTGCGCTCGAAATTGAACTTTCAGATACCTAAAAGAGAATTTCTCTATTTGTCAGTGACACCTTGTTTTTGAGAAATTCGGAGATAGGAATATATTTGATAAGAATAAAACTTCTACTATTTCACTATTCGGGAACGAATCTGCTCCCGTTCTCAACACAATTAAAACACTTTTCTTCGTAAAATTTTCCGATGTTCAGTTGGTTTTGACGCTGAAAAGTGACAATTTGGCAGACGGAGGAATTCTGGTTGCGAAGGGCAGATCACAAAATCTGTCCTCACTTCAAATATATTGAAATATAACATATATTGAACTTCTACTTCATTCTTCAGAATCGAGGAGAGAAAATCACACAAAAAGCTTAGAAAATCTTACAGACAGTACCCCCATGAATACCAGCATGTCTTCAAGGAACACCCTGTATAAAACGTGTTCAATCTTTCATAGACCATACGTGACGAATCAAAATTTCCAAAATAATCTCATTCTTGACTGCCACTTTTTGGAATCCCATTATTGGGACCCGGGTGAATATTGCATTGCGATTTCACATTTGAAAATCTCTCGAACATTTGTAGTTGATTGGAAATATGATGGAGAAGCCGAAAAAGTAACGGAGAGCATCATTCACTTTCTCGTAAAAAAAAAAATTTCTATAGAGGGGGTTGGTTCGAACATCACGTATACGAACGCTTCCGAATATATTATTGGTCTATCCGGAACAAACACAAATTCCATTTTTTCATAAAGGCTTTGAAGTTTCAATCAAGTCGAAATCGAAAATGCCAGGGGGGTGTCAGACAGGGTGCCTTGACTTGCTTCTGCCAGAAATGAAACTGAAGCAGGGATTATTCCGGAAAAACGAGTTCATGGGAAATGTGATTGGAAAATAACGTATAGCTTTTATCCCGTGTGGAGGAGAAGTCCTATTTCAAATTCAATCTCGAATATTGAAATAGAATAGTAGATTAGAATATATTTGGGGTTCTGTTCGTTTATCTCGAAAATTTTATGATGGCGTGGCTTACAATTTTTCCAACGACCTACTTTAGATACATCACCATTTCGAACATTCTAAATTGTAAACCTGCAAAAAATCATACGTTATTTGCCCTAGTGCGAAATCAAATATTTCGCACAGTCTTCATAACTGATGAAAACTAGTATCAAGATTATTTACATCCATATTGAAATCACAATTACAGAATCTACTAAGAGGTCATCAACCCCTTCTATTATATTGGAAACTGAATATCGTTTCAGAAGTCGATAATCAAGCATTTCATAGTTCAGAAATCATATTATATGATGATATGTAGTATATGTTGTATATATGAATAGTATGAAAATATTATCGTGAATAATCAAGATTATGAGCGAAATATCCTCCTGCGTCAAATTCATCGATATTTCACCTAATTTGATACTCTGGCATTTATGTTGTATTAATATTAGATAGGGAATAACGTTTCAATAAATGAGTCAAAATCAAAGTCAATTCAAAACATTTTGTTATTTCTCTCTGATCAGATCGGATATCGCAACAGTCTACAGAATTGTTGACAGAAATGTTGTTTTTGATATATAGGAAATTGTGAGTTCTCCTGAAGGCGCACCTGAAGTTTGATTCGCTTTTTTTCCAAATGTTCATGATTAATAATAAACGTGGATTGAACATAACAAGTATCAATACCTTATACAGAGTGGTTCGAAAGTTATGACCACATGAATATTCAGTTGAAATGGAGATAACGTCCTGTATCTCTGTGTTTATTATATTATACTATACACATTTATTCCTTGGGAATAAGTTGGAACTACCAAGGTTGCCTCTATTTATAGGTATCGTATGCACACTGAATCTGAAACATTCTGTACATCGTTATTTTTTCTTGTTGTGAAAAATGAGTTGATCATCAGGAAAATCGAAGGTGAGAGATTTACAGATCGATGAACCTGAAAAAATCGTGAACATATACGTAAGTTATGAACAAGAAAAAACTGCACTACACAGTGCTTGAAATATCCCCGAAGAATGTAATACCTGACTGATAATCTCATCATCGGCAGCATAATGGAATAAACAATCTACTAGCGAAATTTCCACATGAAATGTCATGAAAACATGATGAAATATGTGTTATGTCAATATTTGGACGCAAGAATGTTGACTATAATGAATTTTGCCGAGGATATCCAGGTGTATGGACATTTCCGGAAATTACTTCATCACTCGCGTAATCAAACAATATGTTTTTTCACTCCAAGTCAATGCCCTTAAGGGCACCTATGATCACTGGGCTGCATATTAGAAATTTTCAAGAGGTGCAAGGTCGTTGGATAGAAAGAATGAACAGTTTCAAATGAAGGGTACAAGTAACTATGGTTATATCTTCAATATTTCAAAAAAGTAGCAGATTTTGATTTCGTGTTCGATAGATCATTTAACTCAACAGCATTTTGGTTGTACGAACAGTAGTGTAAGTTGTGAGGAACAGAAGTGATAATTAGAAAAAATATATGAAGTTTCGAGTATATTGAGTACAAAGTGTGTATATTGAATACACGCACCGAAGAAAGACTTTTGAAAATAATTCTTGGGAATTCTCAAGTTAGAAGTGAGAGCTCAACCCCCAAGAAACAACCCCTAACGAGCATTGCGGTGGTTCTCCTCGTTTTTCACAGAAACCATTGGTCGCGATGATGTTTCATCGTTTCTGATAATGTTCCTTCATGCCCCGATTTGACATCGTTATCGTTCTCAGAAAAAAAAAACGCTCGAACCGGTTGATTTTCATCTCGAGGAGGAAATATTTCGCGTATGTTTCCAACTTTTCCACTTCAAACCCCTCGGAGGGGTGATCTCCAACCCTCGAACATCCATCATTTTGAAGGTAATCGGAATCTCTCACCAATGCTTCCTTGTTTTTTGAATTCAATGCAGTAGTTTTCGAGAAATCACGTTCATGAAAATAATCAGCTAGTAATGGAAAGTAACTCTTCCTTCCCTTTTATTACTATTTATCATTTTGTAGTTAGAACGATGTTCATTTAAGAAGTGTCTGATGAGTTTTTTTTTCCAAATCCCGTCCTATTCAACATTACATGAAGAATCATTCATTTCAATGTCAGTTTCTTGATCTCTCAGTGAAATGCATACCTTGTTTCGTTTCCATTGGGTCACCCTGTATGTAACACGTTAAACCACTCAGGGGAGACTACGGAAGGCGGCCTGTACTAGTTTCTACCTATCTTTTCACTCGGTTATAATCTAAGAGACTATGGTTATAGAAAATTTCATGATAAACATTTCTGGTCATTATGAAATTTCTTGTGCGACGGATGGTTTCTGAGAAAAATGAGAAAAACCACCACAGTGCATAGTAGGAGTGTTTTTTTCGGCTCTTCATTTGTTGCGTGTATAATATCCAAATGGCAAAAACTTTTTGGTTCATTTTTTCTATTCAGTCATTGTAGGTGTAATATCGATGGACTACATAGAATACGGTTGAAATGCCTCTACAATGATCGCTCCACTACACAACTTTTGTATTCGGAATACTCCTCACGAAATGGTTTGAATCAATTATCGTTCATATTTTCCTGAATAACACTATACGAAGTTCTGAATTTCCAAACTGATTCTGTCGGACTTGTTGTTGAGTCGGCAATTAGAAACAGAATTATGAGAAGATAAATTCAGAGCAGAGTGGTATCCTGCTGGATTGTTAGACGAATTAGAGGCATCTATTATAACCATGAACAATTCATGAGGAGTTTGAACAGAATGTTACTGAAACGACTCATCCAGGCGTTGTCAACTACAATTATCATTCATCAAACTGACAAACTTTGTTTGGCTATGTTCGCTCGTTACATCAGAATTGGCGAGTGCTTATGATCTACAAAGCACAAATTCATTGACCCCTCTAGATCATCGTAGAAAGGTCGGCGATCTCTGCCTTTTTTATAGATACTTCCAAGGTCGGTGCTCAACGGAAATATCATCTATTATGCCACCACGCGGGATTCCTAGTAGGCAAACCAGACGAGCCCAGACTGGTCACCCTTACACTGTCAGCATCGCTATACCAAGCATCATCCATCAATAGAACGGCAAAGTTGTGGAATTCTTTGCCTAGTGAAGTCTTTCCTGATGCTTACAACCTCCAAACTGCCAAGAAAAATTCCTTCACCTTCCTTCTCTCCCAAAATTCCACCGCTGGCTAACACGATGTTCCTCCAACATTATAGGTTTCCTTTTCGTGTTGTCGACAGATGAAAAAGAAGCTATCGCTACAAATTTTTTTTTCTGCAGGCCTGAGTGGAGACCGATTTCATTTCGATGAGAACGGAGATGGACCAGCACGATACAACATCAGGCATTTCAAACAAGTCTCTGAGGGCAAATTCGAGTGGATAACCGTTGGCGAATACTTGGAAGGTTTACTGCAACTCAACATGTCAGGTAAATCAAGGGACAAATATTTTCGAGAACTCATAAAGCTCATTGATTTTTTTTCTAGAAAGTATATAGCTAATATCACCATCATAATGATATGAAAGTGAATCATACACGCATAGGAATATTATAGAAGCGCAAGCTCACTTGTAGGTATTTTGTAGGTTTGTTTCCTCTTTGGTGTTTTCAATATATCTCATTACAGTTCATGGGGATCTTACGTATTATAAGAGATACAAATACATCATTAGAGGTCGGTTGAATCATGGAGCAAAGTTGCGTATTATCATAATGAACAATCATCTGTGATTTTTTTCTAGCAAAAGCAATAAGAACAAGACGTTTTCAAGTACGTCACTTTTATACGAGGAATCGTATCTTCCAATGGATCATATTGGTCTGAGTCTGATCAAAATTAGAGATATCGTTAAAACTGATGTTTGACAGTTCAGTTGAATATGCGAGCAAAAATTTCGAATCCTTCCATGCTTGTCTATTAGAAGATTTTCTTCCTCAAGTGGAGAAAAGAGTGATATGCTTCAGAACGTGTTAACAGCTGTTCGTTCGAAAGAACATGTCAAAAACGATTTTTTCCCAATTCTGATCAACATTCAAGATTCGATCATATCATGTGATACATCGTTGTGATCAGGAAGAAGAAGTACTTTTCAAAAATGCTGAAATCCAATATGGCGCCCATAAGAAAAACCAAAGTTGAATGTTGTTACTCTGGCATCAAGAACAGCTTGGAAAATACATTGACAGATTCATATTCCGTGTGAGAAAGTCCTCATTCAGAACTTCTAGTTCGTTTGTTTTTTGCTTGGATCAATAAAAAGGAAAATCACAGACTTTTTTTTCACAATAATTCAAAAACCAGAGGAGATAATTGTTCAACACATAAATGTGCAATAATATAAGAGATCCCCATGGTGGAGTTCCGGAAAGGCCACCCTGTATATAGGGATATAAAATTTTCACCGTTCTAGTCAATCGATTTTTTAAACGATTTGAACGAAATATGGCATGAACTCGTGACGACTTTCAAGCACCCTCTGGAAATGGTATTAATACGATATCCCTGTCGAAATATAGGTATTATATAGACATGAAATTCAATCATGCTTTAGATGAAAAATATACAATTTCAGTCTGGGGGTGCGTGCAGAGAAATTGTTTCCAGCAAACTTCCGAAAGATGTTAGCAGTTAGTAATGAAACTCGAACCGTAACTTGAATTCCTTTCAGTGTTCAACAAACTCTCCTAATCAGATAACATCTCATGAATTGACAAACGAATAAATTTGCTGAAAGAAGACCAGTTATTATTATTAATCATCCAATTGATATACCCGTGATCAAGTTTTGTTTCTATCTCTAGACAACACGAAACGAAACAGCCTATTTCCATGGAACATTGGGTGATCCAGCGGTGGGGAAGGTATTGGATTTTCCTCGAAAATTTCAAAGCAGTAGCATAGGAAAATAGTCCCCATAGGTACAGTTCTGACTTTCTATTGATGAATGGTAGGAAATAGACTAAATTATCGATGAGCGTCAACCACGGACGTATCAATGAGAAGAAAGAGATCGCACACCATATAAGATCTTTAAAGTATGTTTGGAAGCTGAACTCCAAACATGTGAACAGTACTTCAGGGCAAATGTAGATCATTAAGAGCTAATGGAGTGTGAAGTACCTCGCACGGAGCTGAACCACAAGTGTTCGTGAAGTAGTTCTCACAATGGACCTTACACTTTCGTCTCGTGAGGGAGATCTGAAACTTATTCCTTTCGCCTCATCAGATGATTCGAGACTCTAGAGAATGAGGTGGTTCCTTCGACTTGGACTAGGACAAATCTTCGTGGAACACTAGCTTTGATCTATCTTATCATGTGATTTATCCGTGAGGAGACTCGATAGTGAGCGGCAAACCATGTCTCGGAAGTTGTGCTTGAAGACCTTTGTTCCAAACTCGTTCAAATACTCCGGAGTTAACCAATTCTAAGGCCAGAGACTATCCAGATTCCTCGACTAATGTCTGTTACATAGATGAAACATGCATCTGGCGAAGAAAACCTTTTTGCTGGTCGTTTTGAGATCTCTAGATATCAAATGAGCTCGATGCTGATTGCTCGTCCCTTACTTCAGAGATCGCAATTGGTTGTGCAATCGGTCCTTAGTTCTTAGGAAGCGTTTCATGCCCTTTTTCGGAATCGGTTGTACTCTAACTATCTCCCAGTTAGAAAGGAGCACTTGCAAACATCTGATATGAGGAATGAACTACAAAGAACAAGTGTCAGTTCCGGAGCACATTCCTTTTGGACAATAGACGCAATAGCCAATTCGATATCATCCTTGATATCGAATCACTGCAGCTCTAGTATACTCTTAACATTGTACCATGCTAACTTCCATTCACACCTTCGATATGGTATTCTCAACTGGGGTATGAGTGTTCCTAATCGAAGGATATTTCTCCTCCAAAAATATGCTGTCAGAAAATTTAGTGAGTTAGGGTAGCGTGATCAATGCATATATACTTCCAAACAGCTGGAAGTTCTTTCAGTTGTCAGCATTTATATACTGGAGGTTAGTGCATACTTTCACAAAAATGAATCCTTTATTCAGTCCTCTCGTCCAACACATGACCACAATACTCGTTCTGAAGATCCAATTTCGCCAAACGCTCATAGAACTTCCTTGTATGAAGAGAGTAGTGTACAGTGGATGCAAATTATCCGAATCAATCACCGAATACTTGTGTGTTGTTTATATCAGATGGACCTTTTTATAGTCTGTCACTATTTACATTCATACTTCTATCACTTATGTATGTTTATCAAGATTTTTGGACTGTTGGTATTATCGTGTTGTTCATATTATTTTGATTGACTCTTCAATATGGTTACATCATTGAGGGAAGGGAAGGAAATGAGCTGAAAGTGAAATTTCTTCTGAGTGCCTTTGCAAAGGTCCAGAACGAATGGGAACCATTTGGACACTCGATGAATATCGATCCCATCTTTGTGCTAGATTCTAATTATCCAGATGCGTACTTCGTTTTATTGCACGTGTTTCACCCTTCAACTTGTTCTGCTCTAGTTTTCGGGCATTGGTTTCTGCGTCAGATTTAATGCTTCCTTCGAAGTGACGACCCTAGATCAGGTTATATGGAACCCGTGAATGTGTGATTTCATTCCTAGCATGTTAATTTTGGATTTGTCTTCAGCATCTTGAGTTCGGTCTCCTCTACTTCACACTACACTCTTTCCCAAAATAATTCAGGATCCCAAAATGCTGAGTGTCAATGCTGAACATTGTCTGGCAGTAATGACATGGTTCCCGCAGTGATATGAGCTCCGGTATAAGGAGAGATTGTGGAAGTGTGTGGTCTGAATTCCTATGGACGGACTTCCACTTCGATGGGTTACGTATTATTGGCGAGAGATAGATCGAACGTATAATTAGTATAATAATTGTTGGTATCAGGGATCCGAGTGGTTCCATCGACTAGTTGCTCTCGACTTCAGGTCCTCATTCTGCAGTCCTTCGTCATTCATCATGCTTGAAAATTTGAACCGAGTGTTGGTGTGGAGCGATTGGAAGAGGTCACCATGAGTTTAGAGTTGTTTCCCAATAGTCGAGTTCATAATGATTATTGGGTATGAAATACCGCAACTTCTAGTTCGATCTGAAGAGTTATAGGACGTTTCTTCAAAAAGAGTCCATTCGAAGAAAAAATGCTTTCACTTGAAAGCACCAAAATGGAGCCCATAGTTCTAGTTTAAGTCATGGGATATAGATATCAAAGTCATTCATGAGGAGTTATTTATTTATCCGATTTTTCGCACCAGCTGATATTGTATGATATCCACTTGATATTTTCTTGGAGCAGTACATCTGTCAACCGTGTAATCTGCAGTAGGTAGGTCCAGATAGTCTCACGATAACCGAATATTGGGTCAAATATAATAGATCTGGAAAAGTCACGCTGCAGATACATTTTTTTTATCTGTTGACATGTTTCACGCCAGCCTCAATCCAATCTAGTACAGTTCGATGCAACTGAAACTCAAGCTTGTATGTTCACCATGAAGGCTGATCACACATTGCCCAATTTGATGATGTCGGGTACCACTGTTCCTATGAGGTCGTCAATATCCATGCTGGGTGTCACCACCAACAGTGCTCTCCCATGGGACGATCATGTGAGGTCCATTGCGAGGGCTGCTTCGCAAAAGCTTGGTTTTCTATTCCGTGCGAAGAGATATTTCACATCTCAGCAACTGCTTATGATCTACAAAGCACAAATTCGACCTGTCCTAGAGTACTGTTCACATGTTTGGAGCACAGCCCCCAAACATACGCTAAAGCTCTTAGATTCAATTCAGAAGAGAGCTATTCGCCTAGTCGATGATACAACACTCACCAAATCATTGACCTCTCTAGATCATCGTAGAAAGGTCGGCGATCTTTGCCTTTTTATAGGTACTTTCACGGTCGGTGCTCAACGGAAATATCATCTATCATGCCACCACACGCGATTCCTAGTAGACAAACCAGACGAGCTCAAGCTGGTCACCCCTACACTGTCAGGCTCGAGACCTGTCGAACATCGCTATACCAAGCATCATTCATCAATAGAACGGCAAAGTTGTGGAATTCTTTGCCTAGTGAAGTCTTTCCTGATGCTTACGACCTCCAAACTTTCAAGAAAAATTCCAACACCTTCCTACTCTCCCAAAATTCCACAGCTCGCTAACACGATGTTCCTCGAACATCATGGGTTTCCCTTTCGTGTTGTCCACAGTTGAAAAAAAAAACTTTGTTTGCGATTGGAATTCTCCAATATGTACGATGCTATGACATGTCTTGGGAAAAAAATTGTATACGACTCACATTCGATGGCCATTGAGAAAAGTCCATTTCATAACTTTCATATCCATTATAAGATGATCGTTGCGTAATATACTAATTCAATTAGCTTCTTCTTTCTTTCTAGCGATACAATTTAAGCGGGGCCAACCAGTACCTCCGGAATCTGTTTGTAGTTTGCCCTGCCTTATCGGCCAAGCAAAGAAGTACGTTGAAGGAGAGAGCTGTTGCTGGCATTGCTTCAACTGTACACAATATCAGGTAATTTTAACATCATTTCTTACCATTCGTTCGCATTATTTGCATACCGAATATTTTTCGAAATGCATCGTTCCTCGTCAATGAGTAAGTAATCTCGAAAAGGTTTGGTGAATGGTAGAGCTTTCTTGTTGAGGAAGCATCAACTAAGAAGTCCATGACCAAAAAAAGTGTCCAAGATCTTCAACACGAAACTCTGCAGTAGATTATATTATCATTTCGTCTGTCCTGTCTTCATATACAGTGCGTCCATAAAGTGACGCATATAATCATTAATGGATGAATAAACAATAAAATCAGAAATTCATATCATTTTTCCAAATCATAATCTGATATACAGTTTGAACCGCCTTCGTGTGATGACGTCTTCACAATTTTTCTTCAGTGATGGTGAATTAAAATCAAAAAACGACATGTCTTAGGAATTTGTAATTTCATTGTTTATTCAGTTGATAATGAATTTATGCGATTACTTATGGACGCACTGTATAACCTACAAGGTATAGACACTGTGTATTTTCGTCATCAAGATTATTCGTCGTATTTTGTTGCTTACTTTCTATACCTATTCATGTTGTCATAGAAAATATTCTGACGTGCTTTGCCATCGAGGATAGTAAATTGAAACATAAGTTACAGAAGGCAGCATATTCCAGCACGAGTCTACAGATTCCTTCTCTACAGATACATACATTATGTAACTATTCCTACCTATCTCATAGTTTCTTTGTTAGTCCCATTTGACGTCTCAACTATAGAAACACTAACTTCATAAGTACCTGCCTTCGTTACGAGTTGTATTCCTATTTTTCCAAAAGTAATTCAGTCGAAAAAAAATGTGTTGATGGTCATCACTATTATGTTTGCTTCCTATGTTCTAATATTTGATTATTCCAATGATTTCGCGACGTGAATAAGTACCAATTTCCTAATTCTTTCCAATTCATTATTGTCAATGTCATTCATTACATACAGGCATACCAATCTTTGAGAAACTCAAAGCAGAAACACCTTATGAACGTGTTTCAATGAAGCTCATCAATACACGAAAAATTTTGTATCAATGAGACTATTGAAGTTCCGAAACAGAGGAATGTTTTTCTTTTTTTCTTTCTCTCCCCTCTCTCTCTCCTCTCTCTCTTTATTTCTCTTTCTATTTCTCTCTCCTCTGACTCTCCTCTCTCTCTATATCCTCTCTCTCTATCTCCTCGCTCTCTCTTTTTATCCCTACTCTCTCTCTATCTCTTTCTATCCTCATTTGTGCACGAGAAGAATGAATTGCTATAGGTCCATATCATTCACGTTCGCTAGTAGAATTTTACTTAGAAAATTTTTCAATTTTTTTTATGCTCGTATTGTGCCAATTCTCTCAATTTGAATGAATACATATAACTTTTATGGAAACTATGAGAAACGAAAACAAAAAGTATAGATGCGGTGAATTAAATGAACACAAAATTATGAGTAGAGAGGAGAGGAGAAGCAAAAAGTGATAATTATATTATATAATGGGGTTAAAAGGTGAATGCAGTGAAAAAGAAAAAGAAAAGGCGAAATAGAATGAGGGAGGCTAATCCAGAATGAATAATCTCATGGTATTTTTAATGCTATGATTAATTTGTAGCAGTTTCGATAATGAGGACTCAAAATATATTGTTAAACATGGTTGTATTTTCAGTGAGGTATAATTTTAAACATTTTTTGAATTTAGGAAGAGTATTTAAATTTCTCAGATGTGATGGGAGCATATTGCAGAGTTTTGGACCATAAAAAAAAACAAAGCTCTGAGTGCGCGAGTCTTGCGAAACAATGAAAGTTGAATTTTTTCGTGAATCTACTTATTTTGGATTTGTTTTGGTCATATTTTTCCATATTCGAGTAGTTCCATGTCAGGCTTTGGAGAGTATATAAAGATCAGATGTTGAGTATTTTGGTGTCTCTGTATAGAGATTCGCTCGAGTGCAATCTGTGTTCATTGAATATGATTTTTATCAAAGTGTTTTGCACTGTTTGCATGCAGTTCATTATACTATGAAATGTTCCACCCCAAGCTATCATAATATATATCATATTATATATTATATATATCATATTATAATATATACATATTATATTATATATTATATTATAATCAACCTGTAGTTGACGGTGGATTTCAAAAGAAGGTAGGAATGTATGTCAGTATGTCCATCGAGGTGGATAAAATTCTCCAGAGACGCGCTTTCCAACCCCCACTTCTCCTGGAGTGGTCCTCACGTCATCTTTTTCGAAACCTTCAACGGTGGATATATGAACGTGGAAACGAAGCTCGTAGACCTTTACGGTAGGGCTCTCTACTACTGTAGAGCGAAGGGTTTTGGAACAAGCAATGAACTGTAAACAGTCATCGTTCGTCTGTGCATGTACCTTCAGTACAGATGATTATCGTGAATCACCCCAGATTGCTCTCAGATGTCCATACAGGCGCCCCTTCAAGTGAGAGACAAATGCACCTATTTTTAATCCCCACATTCATGTGAATCCTGGATAGCAAAAATGAATCTATTCGCTCATTCACGACGCAGAATGAATTGTCCAATTAGAAGTGGGTAGAACGCAGATTCGAAAATGAACAGCAGCCTCGCAATCCTAGCGTGCAAAAACTAAAGCTTTTCGATTGCGCAGTTTTTGTCACGAAGTGAGAGCTACAAATTGAATAACGGTCGGTTCCCTTCATCATGCCTTTCATATTGGAATGGAGACTAACGGAAGCGAATGCTATCGTCGATTCTCTAATGGGAAAATATGAACTATGAAATTGGCGAAAATGAGTATGTGCATCCGGAAAGAGAGAATTCAGTAAAGAATGTAAATATGTAAATTACGTCCTCGACCTTTAATATACACTCGAGAGAGTTGTTACATACCGAACTCATTATATGCTACAAATTACACACTGTGGAAACCACTTATCGAACAGAATTGATATTTTCCTTTCGTAGAAAGGACAGATATTTATCTTTCTATAGAGTGTTTGCGGAAAAACCTCGAAAACGTCATTTCAGTACGTTTTTTTTTTCATGGCGCTTCTATTAATGATTCCAGAAATATACTGAATGCAACGTATTGAACTGCAAATAAAGCAACCGAATGATAATCCCTGTAGGTCATTTCATATTCGGGTAGGGATTTTCATGGAGGAATCAACAAAACCAGGTCAGATAGGGCTATTGCAAGACCACGGAAATATTGTTGGTTCTTTTACGAATGCGTAATGATCGTGGAGGAGAAACATGATCTTGCTCCACTCAACCCATTGGGCATTTGTGTGAAATAATTCACAGTATCTTTCTAGTCTGTCGAATTAATATCGTCAAACCTAGTGTCGTAATAGAATTCCTTTCTGAATATGGAATGAAAAACAGGAATGTTGTGTTTCGATTTGAAGAAACAATCTCTATTCGATTCCTTTCTGATGTGGATGACCTGAAACTCATAGAAGACCTGAAGAGTCGCAATAATTAAACAGGTTTTCTTATATTTGGATGTGCGTGATGTACATGAGGAGAATATTAGTCATTGGAACAGTTTGGAGGGGTTCTGGAATTGCAAACCTTTATTGGAGGTGCCAGATGAGGTGAACAATTCGCTTTCGTTTCTAAACTTTCGGACGGACGGACCTCAGCAACTTTTCTGGAAGATGACCTTGTGGATATGATACCATAAACCTCAAACAACCCCCGAGAAACTACCCCTGACTTCTATTTCTCGAACTGCATCCTCATGTTTGTTTTGGTTCAACTTACAGCCCGTTTCATTTCTCATTCAATGATGTATCATGGTAGCTAGAATGGCATACAGAATTATGGCAAATGAAAGTACAAATGAAATATTAGTTTATGATCTCATCTGTATTTTGAATGGAATATTATACCACAGAAATCGTCCAAAATGTTGGCCAGCTCGAGTACAGGAAGCTCTAATCGTTTCCGGAGTAACGGTATTATAAGCCTCTGAAATTTTCTGGGTTGGATCTTCAATATTTATTGATTGAGTTTCGGAGACAACTCGTTCAAAATATCCCCATAGGAAAAAGTCCAGTGGCGTGAGATCTGGAGAACGTGCAGGCCATCGAGCAGGTCCACTATTTCCAATCTATCCACGAACAAAAACAACTTTCTCGATTAACTATCTTCACAACTTCATATTATGATGTATCTTCGAACAAAGAATGAAATGGACTGTCAGTTGAACAGAAACAAACATGAGGGTGCAATTTGAAAAACGGAAGTAAGGGGTTGATTGCCAGGGGATTAATTTTGCCATACTGCATGAACAAGCTTATAGCCTCCTAGTACACGTATAATTTCTCCAATTTCCTTTCTTGCGAAGAAATGAAATACCTGCTGGCCTGAAAGCTATGGGACACCCGGTATAGACATATGAAAATTACAATAATTGATTTTATTCTTTCTGACTCTTTTTGGGATTCATCATGCTCACTTTTTCTATCCAATCAAATTCGAGGTTTTTTTTTCTTGAATATTTCGTATTTTCAATGGGTCATGGGCTCAAATACGCCTGTAAGTTGGTCCACCATGAACATCGCTATTGATTTTTTCGCTCGATTCAGTATATTTTGGCACTGCTTGTCTCTTTTTGGTGCTGGGAATTTCATGCTTGTAAAAAATATGACATACAAATGTTTGAGAATCAGGAATGTTTTTTCACTAGGAAAATCATGATATTTTCATATTTATACATATACATACAGGGTGTCCGGAAATCATGCGCGAAAAATCGAGGGGGTGATTCTGGAGGATGCAATAAGAAATTCATTTTATATAGACGTAGGTCCGGAAATGCATAGTTTTCAACATAAAGTGTGTTGAACTTTTTGAAAAAAATCAGTTTTCTATGATTATCCCAAATATCCTTTCACCGATTTTCTCGGAATTTGGCATTGTTATTTTCTGTCATGAGGGCTGATTCAGCCATAACTCAATCAGAATCATGAAATCCAGTGGCGTCACGCGAGCACCCTACCGAATATTATTGTTGATAAAATGAGCGCCACTGATTTTTTCGAATTTCTCATCTTCATATCCTGTTGCACATTTGAAAATACAACATTATGGTCTCGATATTTTGCTTCGTTTCCGTGAAAAAAAAATATAAATATATTGTATGAATTCGTCCAAAAAATTCCTTCAAAAACTGGGGTGTGGTCCATGTCCATAGACATAGGATAAGAATGAAGATAGTACATATTTGACACACTTTGTATTATTGGAAACTTGAAAACTACGCCTCCCTCGACACACATACAAATATAAAAATACATGTTGTTCCATGTTAAATCACCCATAATTTTTTTTGTGCTCAATTTCCGGTTACTCTGTATATTTATATACCAGATGTCTTGATAAGGTAGGTCATCCTCCATATCCTAATCATCCTCGAACTTTGTTACATGACAGATATAATCAGCCATTTCATCATTCTCAATCGGAAAGAATAATGCTACTCTAACCCCATCACTTCATGAGGTTTCTCGAATCAAATTGTGATTAGTGTTTCTAGAGATACAGCCGCTAGCCACATTAGAGGAATACCCAGTATATATATATATATATATATATATATATATATATATATATATATTATACTCCACGGGACGACTGAATTGATGATGACACTGACAACTTCACTTGTCACATGGAGAATGTTACATTTATGGTGCTGTACTCCCTTTTGACCCCGGGGATTGAATCAACTACTCGAGTCGCTGTTTGGAGGGACTAAAATACTCACTTTACTCTCGGAAGTGAGGAAAATAGTATAATTGTTGCACACTCGAAAGAAAATGTTTGTCTTTCTCATTTCTCAGTGATAAGCGTTCGTTCAACAACGAACACTCGAGATGCGGTTCAGTTATAGCACTATAGTGAGAATGAAAGTAACGATCTTCAGTTATCATTATCCATTTCTATTTATTATTTTTCCCATATTCCAGCTGAGAACTTTAATGATTGTGGACCAATTTCCTCTTCTCGGGGATAATGGACATGTTTGGGAGATAGAAATCATGAACCATTTTTATCTGAGTACTTCCTACGATTTTTGAATGATTATTGAAATTCGCGAATATCATATATTATCAGAAATCGAACAAATCTAGTTACGTCAACATGCGTGTCATTCGGCTGCCACCCTCGAACAGAGATAAGCTGATAGAGTGACCAAACAAAATTAATCTAAAAAATCCACATTTATCATGACATACGTATCGACTATATTTGTATGTCATACTTGTAGTTTCTGACAGAGATAACCAAACTTTTGTATGAACACGAGTAGCACGAGACGTTGTTTGAAATGAACATCAGTGATTAGTATATGAATGTTAATTTATATGTTATTTGTATGTATTTATTCATGTGGGATCATGTAACCAGAAGGACAAAAAAATGTGAGTGTGGCGAAGTCATAACAAGTGATTTATAATCGAATGTCCTGGGCATAAAAATGAATATCTCCACAATGCCACAATGCTCATTACAATCAGGAGAAGACCAAAATTCAACTAACATTCTGGATCGTGGTCTGGAATAGCTGACACAATTTTCATATTTATCTGCGATGATCAAGCGATGTTTCGTGCGTGCATGCAAAAATATTAGGGAACATTCAACAAAGATATTTTCGAATGTGATTTTTGATAGGAAGAAGGAGAAAGAAGGCAAAGACCACTCCGATGTGAGTTACTGATTCATATTGTCAATTTCCATTTTTTTCTCTATTCTATACCTTCACAACTTGGATGTATGTTGATATAAAATGGATATAAACGTGCTGAGAGAAAATATACTGGATATTCAAAAATATTGTTAGATCGATTATCGGATACAACTCCACACAACTCCACACCAGCCCTACTTGGATATTGACATGCTTGAGGGTGTTCAAAACAAGCTTTCAAGGTACGCTGCATCCAAACTAGGATATCATAATGGTGAATATGCCTATAAAATGATATTGGACATTCTTAACTTGAATACTCTTGCTCATAGACGATTGGATCGAAATTGAACCTTCATATAACTAACAGAGAAATTCTCTATTTGTCAGTGATACCTTGTTTTTGTGAAATTTCGGTTCACGTTTCGGGAACGAATCTGCTCCCGTTCTCAACACGATCAAAATATTTTGCTCTTCGCAAAATTTTTTCAATATGTTGTTGGTTTTGACACTGAAAAGTGGCCGATTGGGGTAATATTAAAATCATAGGAAAAGGAGACAACAACCAAAAACGGAAAATCAAAGAGTCTGCTTGCATTCTCCTGAACGGAGACGATAATATATTGCTTGTTCAGTTGATATAGATACAACTTGGCATCCACTTCTGAAAATTGAATATGAAAATGGAGAACTCAATATCAATTGATGGAAACACCTTGTAACCAGAATTCCTCAGTCTTGCGAAGAGAAAAATATTTCAATTGTGTTGAGAACGGGAGCAGATTCGTTCCCGAAACGTGAACCAAGATAAGTAGAGGTTTTATTCTTATTGAATATATTTGTATTTCCAAAATTCTTCGGAAACAAGGTGTCACTGACAAATAGAGAATTTCTCTTTCAGGTATCTAAAGGTTTAATTTCAAGCGTAGTGACATTTTGGAGCAGATCACAAAATCTGTCCTTACTACAAATATATTGAAATAATGTTCAATAACTTCTACTCTATTTTTCAAAAACGAGAAGAGAAAATCTCACAAAAAGCTGGGAAATGAGTCTCATATCATGGTTACAGCACATGAGTGTGATATTGTTAATTATTCTGTTCATAATTTTGTAAATAAAAGGTAATGCCGTTAATAAATGAATTAATAAATATCCGTAACCTTGCTGTGTTGTCGTTTCCACGAATAAGTGTGTCTCATTGTGAAATTTATAATTGTACTATTAAATTGAAACATCTGCAGGCTTCTGTTTATCATTCATATTCATCCTCCATAGTATAATGAACACAATCATTTGATTTCTCATGTATCTATAATTTGAAATCCCAGTCGTTGGATATTTCAGTATCAATCTGGACCTAATTACATCACCACAGTTTGAACGGGTTCCTGGATAGTGCTTTGAATCCGAAAATAAAGCATGTGGTCTGACTTTCAGAATGAATGATACCGTTACACAATGTTTCGATATGAAAAAATCTTACTCGAAGGTGTTTCCAGTTACAAACTCGATAGTAATGAATATCCCCATTACCACTTGACGTTTTCGCGGACAAACACTTTACAGAAGATACAAAACTCTTGTGTAAGATACTCATACCATACCATGTTTCTCCAATCTATGAGAATATGAGAATTTTGAAACTAGAAGAGAGGTTTTTCAACAGACTAGCTGGACTCACATATCGAATCAATTATTCTAAAACACCGGCATACCTTCTAGACAAACTCACAAAACTTGGAGACTATCACAACTGTTTGACAAGAGCTATTGTATTCCTAGGCACACTTCCACACAATTTAAACGAAGCTTTTCATACAACGCTGTAAAAATTTTCAATGTTCTACCGGCACACATTAAGTCGCTTCAAAACTGGCACAACTTCAGGAAACATGTCAAATCCTGGATTCTTTCAAATAGACAATTAGTTACTCAACTATAATGAATATGTGATAAAATATTTCTTGTGTTAGAGGAGAAATTCATAGTAATTGCACTGTCACTTCATTGCTCTGTATTTATCATTGTATTATTTACAAGTAGTGGAGATATTGAGAAGTTATTCCTTGTTTGTCTCATTGAAACTATACCACAATTCTAGCTGAATCTTATAACTTTTATCATTTTTCTTCTTTTCTTTTTTACTTGAGAACCACTTATGTTCATCACTATGTTTCTCTTTTTTTGGTTACATGGAAGAACGTCCATAGCCGAATGTCGCCAACACTTTGAAAAATTTGAAATCCTCATTTATTTTCAATGAATAAAGACGCTATTATTATTATCATTATCTATGGAATGAAAATCCGATTCCTCTCGTTCCAGATCCGCCATCCGACAGATCCGACGCAATGCAAAAAGTGTCCGCAAGGCACCATTCCCGATAAGCACCACAAAATATGCCTGGACATTCCGGAGGAGTACCTCCAAGCAGATAGCGGGTGGGCCATCGGCGCCATGGCCTTGAGCTCCAGTGGCATAATCGTCACCGTTTTCGTCTTGTGCGTTTTCGTCAAACACAACGAGACGCCGGTCGTGAAGGCGTCCGGCAGGGAACTCAGTTACGTGTTGCTCAGCGGAATTTTGATGTGCTACAGTATGACGTTCGCGCTGATTTTGAAACCGAGCGATTTGTTTTGTGGCGTTCAGAGGTTTGTACATCGATCGATAGATGGATGAATAATTCATTGCTGGACGATTATGCATTCTCGAACATTTTCCAGCTTTTGTGTGGGGTTTTCTCTCCTCGTTTCTAAGAAATAAAATGAACGTTATCTAATATAATTTCAATATATTTGTAGTAAGGGCAGATTTGTGATCTGCCCCAAAATGAAATTAGAGAATAATACACCAAATGTAATACAAACAAATGTAATTTCATACATTCTTGGAATATCTGGAAAATTTGAACGTGTTGGTGAGAAGTTTCGAGTAAAGACAGTGTTGAAGGCAGAAAGTAGAGTGCGATCGATTTTGAGTCATACGAAACCGAAAAACGAAGAACAATCATCAAAAATTGTTTTTACAGTATACCTGGTGTTTGTGGAAAGAATTATACCGGTGAAACAAGCAGGCCTCTATCAGTAAGGATGAAAGAGCATTAGAACAATATAAAGAAAAGATATACTGACAAATCGAAATCAGCTGAATATATCCTTAGTGAAAATGGAAAACATATGGCCGATTATAGTGATCCACTTGAAGTCGATGTTTCGATAGTAAATCTATCATCATCAAATTCATACATATAATAAAGTCCTTTTAGAATCATATACAGGGTTGGGATAAAATATGGAACCAAGTGAATATCTTTCAGACGAAAACAACGATATTCATGAAAATTTGCAGGTGAGTGCAATAGAACAAAATGCGTCTGATGTACATTTTTTATTGATAATATACTTCCGGTTCAACCGGAAATGCAATCAACTTCTTACAGATTTTGAAGCTTGTTATTTTGATCATACATACTGAGCTTAGTGTGAAAAAAAATGTGAAAACAAAAAATATAGCACTTTCATCAACCTCCCTTGAGTTCTTTGCATTAGAGCGAAAAACTATTTAGATAAACTAATTGATGTTGTTTGTATGCATAATAATGAATAAACGTGCGTATTCTTTTGTTCCCCAAGTGTCAAATTTTAATTGACTGACATAAATTTTACAATCACCATAACCAATCATCAATGAAATTTCATTACGGTCTTTTTCACGAGATTGAACCATTCTGAATTGAACAATGTGCAAATTGTACGATTATTTATCACAATGCATACAATCAACATCAATTAGTTTATCTGAATAGTTTTTTACTCTATGCAAAAAACTCGAAGGAGGTCTATTAAAGTGCTATATTCCTCGTTTTTACAATTTTTCTCACACTGAACTCACTATATATGAATTCAAAATAACAAGCTCTTTGAAAATATATAGGGTGTCCCATTTAATTTGAAGAAGTTGATGGCATTTCCGGTTGAACTGGAAGTATATTATCAACAAAAGAATGTACCCCAGATGCATTTCTTTCTATTGTACTTACCTGCAATTTTCATAAATATCGTTCTTTTCGTTTGAAAGATATTTACTTGGTTCCATCCTTCATCCCAACCCTGTATAAAGTGATATGCAATGCATGCGAAATAGGTAGTCGAGTCTGCTTGCATTCTCCTGAACGGAGACAATAATATTGATTCTTGTTCAGTTCATATCGATAGAACTTAGCATCCACTTCTCGAAACAGAATATGAAAATGGCAAATTCAATATCGATCAATGAAAAACATCTCGTGATCAGAATTCTTCCGTCTGCCAAATTGTCACTTTTCAGTGTTGAACAACTGAAAATTGGAAGAAAATTGCGAGGATGAAGTGTTTCAATTGTATTGATAACATGAGCAGATTCGTTTCCGAAACGTCCACTAAGAGAAGTGTAAGTTTTGTTTTGAACAAAATGAAATTTGTATTTCCATTTTCAAAAAAAATGTGTCAAATAGAGAATTTCTCTTTCAGATATCTAGAGGTTTGATTCCAAGCGCAGTGACATGTTGGGGCAGATCACAAAATCTGTCCTTACTACAAATATATTGTGATGATTATAACTTTTTTTTTATTTAGAAACGAGGAGAAAAAGTCCCATAGAAAGCTCCTCGAATAACCAACAGACAGTATGCATTCTTATATGGAGTTAGTTCGAAAGTTCATCAAGAGAATATGATATGCGTACATGAAAATATATAATACGCACTCTTTATACAGGGTGTTAATAAATAGGTGCGACGAACTTCAGAGGGTGATTCTACATGAAAAGAAAATGTCAGTTTGCTAAATAATTTTTGCTGGCAAATGCTTCGTTTTCCGATATACGGGGTGTTGAAGTTTTCCTTGAGAATTGTTTATTCATTTATCGCTCTGTCATGCTAATGAAATTCAGTGGGTTTCAAGAAGTAGTTATCGTGCATTTTTTTGACATGCAGTGAATGATTTTGTGTGAATCATTGGCGTGCGTGTCGGTAATGATCTCAATTGAGATATTCCACACTGACAATCAATTTCCAATTCCTTCGTTCAATTCGTGACGAAAACTGAGGATTGCATTTTTTACGTATTGGGAGCCGTTTTGATGAAGAAAAAATTAAACAACCCCACCGTCTGTTTCATTTCTTCGATACATCATCAAGAACTATCTTATACAATAACATCAAACCAGAACGATATCAGGAAATAGCACTGATTGATAAATAGGCGCAAAGCTACAATAAATATCCAAGATGACCTTCTTCAGACGGGATACAAGTCTCTGCTTCATTGGGTGCATTTCTTATAAGAATTTGTATTTCTTATCCTATCCATTTCTAATCTCAGCCTGCTATAATTCGATATCTCAGATCTTCAATATTTTCGACAGAAGTGGAATGAACTACTTTCTGACCTAAGGAAACCTCAAATGTAAAAATCAAGAGGATTCAAATCCGGCGATCGAGCCTATCAGATGCAGATGTGGAAGATGTTTCAAGTTGAACAGCATACTGTCATTTTTTTCTGTAGAATCACCCCTTAGAGTTCGTCGCACTTATCCACTTACACCCCTGTATATGTAGGACTCTATTGAACTCAAATAAATCTCTGATTGGTATAGGCACAACCATCTGATCTCCGTATCCTAACATTGTTTTGTCGTTACAATAACAAGAATATCGATATGATTACCATAAAAAAATGTCACGAGTAGTAACACTAGAGCTCAAATTATTTCATGAATATTTTTAGAAAATTCATGAGCTCGAAAATTTCCGGATTTGATTTTACCTCGTATGGTATTCGGTGAGAAAATTCCACACCAAATATGTTTCCAACAACATCAATTTTCGTCTTCATTGTATACAATAATTTCGTTTTCAATATAAACATAAATCATAATGGTCCATGAATTCAGAAAACATTCAAGCTTTTTGTTGGAATTAATCAAAATATATTATATGTGAAAACAAATAAAAATTAGATTGTCAAAAAAAAATATTCTGTCATTATGAACGTCAAACCCACCAGGAAAAAATTCCGATAAAATTCATCCGTTGCTATGGTGATCTGACAGAAATACACGTTCTGATTGGTTGAAAATCAGATGTGTGGAATTTTGACAGTAATTTTTCAATGTGAGAACTTGGGCGTTTTAGAAGACAATGTATCAGAATAAGACGAGTGACACTGATAATCGATTAAATAATTCAAGTGTCCAAGTACCAATTGAACGACCGTTGAACAAGGTGTTGACAATATGATAACACAACAACCCCATTCTACAATACAATTTGAGACAGATGTTACAAAAGAACTAGCGATCCTGGACCAGTGTTCTCATAAAGCGATCTCTATAATATCTGCCCCTTCGGTCTCATCATATTGACATTCCTGGTTCCGTTCCACTCAACTTGACATTCTTCATAACATTCAAGTGTGTTCTTTCCAATCACAGACCTGAATCACACCCATCTGAACAGATAAACGAATCGGCCTCACAAGTCGGACCTTTGAACCAATATCTTGAATGAACTAACTCGAAAGTTATATAGTCCATCACTCAAAATAATAATCTATATCTAGTGGTGTCTACACATATATAAACCATGTCTCCATGAGGTGAACCCGAATCCCAAATTAACATTTGAACCGTTTGAAACCGGACAGTTATGTATGTATGAGTATAAGTAGTGAGATAGATTGATAACTTTATTCAAAGATTCAGGAAGCGAAGCAGAAGGAAGCAAAATGAAAGCAAACAAAGGTAAAACGAAAGACAGACATGTTGAAATTGTGGAGTATAGACACAGCATAAGATTCGCCGGTATAGATACAATATATGAAAAATTGTCAACATCAAATGAATGAGCAAAAATACATTCGAATCTACAAATTCATTCATAGTATATGGTTCGATCTTGATTGATAATTCCAGTACAAGATGTTTAAAAATTCCAAGACATCGTCGATCATCACCTATGTTGGTAGTCTTTTATGAAACTCAATACATGCATGGATTGGGGTTAGAGTTAGAGTAAGTGTGTGTGCTGGAGTATTCAGATTTACAGTTCTTGCCCTATAACCATGCTGTGATTTGAACATATGAAATTTCTCCCTAGTTTTGAACAGTAATATTGAACACTGATGTGTAAAGATACTTGGAGGAGTGAATATATTAATATCTACGAATTCTCCTCTGAATGCCTGCCTGTTACTGTTTCCAAAAAAATGCGCAGAGATTGCTTCTCTACTATGAAAACACCCTGTGGCTCACAGCTTAATTCTCAGAAAATCACGCCAGAGTGCAAAAAAGAACGAAAGTTCGAAAAATACACAGTCCCTAAAGCTCCACTGTCTAAATATTTTGCTGTGATTCTGAAAGAATAGCAGACCGAGTTCAATTCATCACAGAGTTCGTTCATGTAGATCTCCCAATCTAGGTTTTGGTCAATATTAATTCCCAAAAACTTTGTGCCATGCTCTAGAATAACATTTTCCTGCAGAAGCTGTTATATCTTGAAGTATTCTTTCTGATATATTTTCTGTTCTGTTCCTGTGAAGAAACATGTAAGAGATTCGAATGATTATCAATCCTCATCTCTGAAGTGTTCTTCTATGCTTTAACACGCTTCTTTCAGCAGTATTTTTTCACCAATTTCCTGAACCTTTCGAAGGAATACATTTTCCTTGCACTATATGAATGAAATTCTTGCTAGTTCAGGAAAAGGAATAGGCAAAGGAGCATTTTCCGTGTGTTGTGATATCTTTTGGCATCAGTTTCATTCGGAAGGTTTGCTCATTTTTCTTTATATTAAGCTCATTGATTCCAAAATGGAGATGACTGCTGGAGTGAGAAGCTGAAGTTCAATAAATGATAGTTGACATAGCAGTCTCGAACCAAATCTAACCAACAAACCTTATTGTTGTACCGCGAAGACAGAAATGAATAACAAATATTCACTGCCAAGAATGCCATTTATGGAAAGTAATCTGAAGTGGCAAATCCCATACAAATTTACCAATTTCGATTTCTTGACTATTCCTCCGGGTTTTTTTTATTGCTTCCTAAGCCACCCCAGTATGAAAACGAACAGAACAAAAATAAATTATTCAAATCCGTCGACCGATTCTCGACTTTTTGCAAGATCAACGCACGGCAACGGATTTTCATACTATCATACTGATATTATGAAAAATTTCGAATGTATGTTTTGCTCTTAATGAGATGTCTACCTTCATAAACTTCATTCAAACATCACTTCAAACTGATGATATTTGTTTTTGGGATGTTCAATATCAATGAATCATAGTAACACCAGCTTTTGAGATCAGCTTTTTCCAGACCAGATGAATCATTCTTATGCCGGAGAATTGAGGAACAGACTTCATGATACAGTCCATAACAGACTAATCATCTCACTCTATAGACTGCAAGACCATGACGGAGAGGAAATCGCTTATCAGCCATAGTGAAGATGATGATTTTCGAACGATGTTCGAATAATGTTGTTTTTAATTGATTTTCATAGATTAATACTCATTTCATATGAATACAAGCATGCCCACGTACCAGATATCCTGTTTGTCATCTCGAAAAAGTTATGAAAAATGAGTTGGACGAAACATTTCCTTATGCAACACTTTTACAAAATGATATCACTTCATTCATTGAGGGAGTTATGAAAACTGAGTTGGACGAAACATTTCCTTATGCAACACTTTAACAAAATGATATCACTTCATTCCTTGAGGAAGTTATGAAAACTGAGTTGGACGAAACATTTCCTTATGCAACACTTTTACAAAATGATATCACTTCATTCCTTGAGGAAGTTATGAAAAATGAGTTGGACGAAACATTTTCTTATGCAACACTTTCACGAAATGATATCACTTCATCCCTTGAGGAAGTTATGAAAAATGAGTTGGACGAAACATTTCCTTATGCAACACTATTACACATTGATATCACTTCATTCCTTGAGGAAGTTATGAAAAATGAGTTGGACGAAACATTTTCTTATGCAACACTTTCACGAAATGATATCACTTCATTCCTTGAGGAAGTTATGAAAAATGAGTTAGACGAAACATTTCCTTATGCAACACTTTCACGAAATGATATCACTTCATCCCTTGAGGAAGTTATGAAAAATGAGTTGGACGAAACATTTCCTTATGCAACACTATTACACATTGATATCACTTCATTCCTTGAGGAAGTTATGTAAAATGAGTTGGACGAAACATTTCCTTATGCAACACTTTCACGAAATGATATCACTTCTTTCCTTGAGGAAATTATGAAAAATGAGTTGGACGAAACATTTCCTTATGCAACACTATTACACATTGATATCACTTCATTCCCTGAGGAAGTTATGAAAAATGAGTTGGACGAAACATTTCCTTATGCAACACTTTCACGAAATGATATCACTTCATCCCTTGAGGAAGTTATGAAAAATTAGTTGGACGGAACATTTCCTTATACAACACTTTCACAAAATGATATCACTAATTCCTTGAGGAAGTTATGAAAAATTAGTTGGACGGAACATTCCGTTATTGATGCCAATTCTGCTATTGCAGCTACATGAAACCATCTTTTCCAATAATATGACTATACAAAACCCTGGAACAATCACTAAACAAGAGGCACCATTGTCAATTATGCTAAACAATACTTCTGATCAGTTGACAATGCTTTCTTGTACTATAATAGTTTCAGTTGATCGATAGATACAGATATCGTTCATTTGGTTCCAGATTTGGTGCTGGATTTTGTTTCACCGTGGTGTACGCTGCCCTTTTCACCAAAACCAATAGAATATCGAGGATTTTCGAGGCGAGCAAGCACACTGCGAAGCGTCCAAGTTTCATTTCGCCCCGATCGCAACTCGCTATCTGTACCGGACTTGTTGGCATTCAGGTAAACATATACAGGGTGTCCCAACGGAAACTTTCCACACGGATTTAATGGGAAATGACGAATTATTTTCGGAAACGCTGAAACACGTCGATTTTGATTTCTAGGGGGACACATGTCAGTGATGAAGTTAGTCACGCAACTTCATCCCCCTGACAGGGGCGGCTACCCCATTGCGCATCATCATAGGGAACTTGGGTCGAGTGATACATCATCTGAAAGCTCTCTTCATTCCCTATCCAAACGGTAATTATTTTTTCAAAATCGAATGACTGGTACTTCAGATTAGTGTGGTGAAAGGTTTAATTTAAATAATGAATATCGTACCTGTTCTTATCGAAATTCAATTCATTAATTGCTCGAAATGAGCCCCTTCTACCTCCATACAATGATAAAGTCTACTTTCGAAACTATTACGAACGTTTTCCAATACTTCTGGAGTTATGCTGCCGCAATCGTTTACAATTCGACCACGTAGATCCATCCTTTAGTGACTCTGGCGGAGTGGCAGAAACTTTGCTTTTGAGATGCCCACATAAAAAATAATCCAACGGGTTGAGGTCCGGTGATCTAGCTGGCCACTCAATTGGTCCTCGTCGCCCTATCCTATCCTTTGGACGTTTCGCTCACAATTGGGGTGAGCATCTTCCGCTTGTATTGTTGTATTCGCGAATAGCGAAATCAACCTGATACTTGGTTGAAAGATCTTCGCAATTAATAGTCCCAGCCTGGCTACTTACTTTGTTTTGACTGATTTGTTTTCGTTTTTCGTGGGGTGACTGGGTTCCCTGACCGGATGGGATGTTGCCATTGTCTATCTGTCCACTCATTGAGTCTCAAAATAGTTAATGAATTGAATTTGAATAAGAACAGGTAAGATATTGACTAATCACATTGAACCTGTCAACAACACTAATTTCAATTACCATTCATTCGATTTTGGAAAAATTATACACGTTTGGATAGAGAATAAAGAGAGCTTTCAGATGATGTATCACTCGACCCACGTTCCCTATGATGATTGGCAAGGGGGTAGCCGCCCCCGTCCGGGGGATGAAGTTGTTCGACTAAATCCATTACTAACATGTGTCCCCCTAGAAATTAAAATCGACCGGTTTCAGCGTTTCCGAAAATAATTTGTCATTTCCCAGTAGATCCGGGTGGAAAGTTTCCGTTGGGAGACCCTGTATTTATTTTAATTTATTGGTGCTATTTATATACAAGGTGAGTCACGAGTAACGGGACGGACTCTCACGAGAAAAGGGGAAGATTCAATGGAATGTTATCATTCTTGTTTCGTAGAGAGCTCCCGATACTACGTTTTGAGAATATTTTCCGATGTACAGGGTGTGCTACAAGAGGTTGGCATATCGAATTTGCATTCTTTCTCATGGAACACCCTGTATTTCGTTGCATTTTCGAATTCTATTTGAGAAATAATATGGACTTCCTCCGAGATTTCCTTTATCCAACTCTTACTGTTTTCGATATAATCCTATTTTCATCAAAATCATGAAGTTTTGAAAAAAATCAATATCCGTTACCCGTGGCTCACCCTGTATAGTATTCATACAAGTCAACAAAGATTCACAATAATATTTGAAAAATATACCAACATGAAATATATGTATGTGAAGCTAAGAAATCAGAACATATAGTATGATGAAAAATATATATAGATGAAAAAGAATATATCTTATTTCACTGTTGTTGTGAAAATCAGTAATGGAGTAGAAGGCGTTGTTCAGAAGTTGTTTTACCTTATGTTTGGATTGATTTTTATTCAACAATTTTATTTTGTCTGGAAGGGCATTCTACAAGATGATTCCATAATATCCAGCTCCGTTTCGAGTTTTATTTCGAGTGAATTTGGTCTCTAGTTATATCATTTCCGAGGTTCCTTTCTACATAAACTAGACATTCATAAATATAAGTACAAGGTACTGTTAAGATTTTGTGCCTTACAAACATGTCTTGCGAGAAATGTGACAATGTTCAATTCATATTCATAATATCATCAGTTTGTAACAGAAAAGTCACTAACAAACTGACAGTTCCATTTTCAAACTGACATTGGTCATGTTGACCAATGAAATTCGATTTCCGTCGACCTCGTACTGACGAGTCTGTTCAACGTTCACGAAATTCAGAATTTCAGAGTTGATATTGTGTGAAATCTGTGTCTGTGAATTGTATTTCATTGTGTGATCATTGCAATTGAATACCAAGAGTCATTTTTCACATTTTCATAGTAAATTGCGGAAAAATCTTGTAACCAACTCAGATATTGAATAGCGATTGATGATTTCGAACATCCGCATTCAACAGTATTCATTCAAAGTAGCTTCCTAGCCCCAATTATTGTTTTTCTCTAAATACAGGGTGCGTGTCCTAAAATTGCACTCCCATTTCCTCATTTTTTTATTGAAGATGTGGCCACACGACGTTGGAACTTGGATATTGGTTCGAAATCACATATACATCAACTTTCATTTCTCAAATGGATCCTCATGTGTATATATTTTTCGACAAGTTGATAGGGATCAATGATCATTGAATACTATATCATTTTCTATCCGAATATGCTATTTGTTGGTTGGTGAGGATACTAGAAAAAAGACTCCATCAATCTGTTAGAACATATACATAGTCCATTTGAAAGACGAAGGGTGGATTTTGAACTCCAAAAAAATATTTCTAGAACAAAATTCTCTAGTAATTTCTTACAGCTTTCACATTTCCGATTTTTCGAAATCATCAATAATAGAGAGGTTCAATTTTGAAAAACGCTCCCAGTACTTTCTATTTCATCGAAATGAATATTGAGATTTGCGATTTTCATGTTTCCAAAAAAAACGAACAGATCTAATAAAGTCAACCTCAAACATAGAAGAACTGATAGTGTAGCCAGTTGAAATTGATTACCTCTGCACTACATTTGTCTCTCACATCCATAGTTTCTGACGGAGATAACAATACTCTTGTATGAACTCGCTGTCTAGAGGTAATTGGAATGAACATGAGAAGGAAACCAACTTCACCCAACTCTCGAATTCTTGGTCTGAAATACTGAAATTTTCACATTCATCTGCAATAATATGATTAGATAGGCAATGTTCCGTGCCTGGATGCGTTGATATATTTTTCGCCTACCTTATCTGGAAATAAAGCCTTAAGATATGCCCGAAAGTCGTCTCTTGGGCTGATGATCTCAGAACAACACGATTTTGTAGTTTTCCACTAGCTAACCTTTGACTTGGGTGATGCGTACTTCGCATTGTTTCATTGAACGTCAGTGAGAATAAGAGTTTCGAGTCAATGGAACAAAACTGTGAGAAAAATCGTTCTATTTTCCATGTTGTTCGTTCAATGTAGAAATTGCTTTAGCAGCTGCCCACCAACTGCCACAATATACTTTTGCTGATATTCAACTGAAATATTTTTTCTTTTCGATGCGAGTCACTGATTTATATTGACAATTCTATTTTTTCTTCAGTCTATATCGTTACAGCTTAAACGTATGTTGATGTGTTAAAAAAGTATCGGCAATACAATTGTGCACAATATTCGTGACTTTGCAGTGTTCCCCTGTTTTTTGGGTAGTTTGGCAGCGTTGGAGTCACACGAAGAGAATTGGGATGTGCGAAATAGTTCAAGTGATGGCGTCACAAGTCCAAATGGTTTTGGATAGTGCTGTGATTTGAATTAGAAAATGAACAGAGGTCATTTCAGTTGGAAATTCGATTGATGTGTACACCTCTATCGTCACTTTCCAACCGCAAACTGTTAATTTCGGATTGATTTTTATTTCTTCGAGGTATACCATTCTATGATGCCCTTGCTCTCTATAGATCTCCTTGTCAGAGTTTGCTCATATCATTCATTCAACTCAACTCACCATTGGGAGATGTAATGAAATAATGGATACATAATATTATGTCCTATACAAATTCATAAATTTCAATCGTTATTTCCAAGCTCTTCCATTTATGATCTCATCATCCCCAATTTCTAATTTCATAGTCCAATGCGAAGGTTAAACGTTGAGCTATCAGATGGTTCTTCTCCTGAACTCCATAATTGAACAGAAAATTCGAATAACATACTCAACCTCGAATGTGGATCAGGAAAATATTCCAAATTCTAAGCCACCCGGCCTGGAGTTCTGAGGTTCAAAAAAAGTCCCCAGCAGAGATCAAACAAAAAAACAACGGCTGATGATTTATCTTCATACTAGGTCGGCAGGATGGTAAAAGACTCACTGTAGGTTTCCGAAGAGAATCTCGACTAGTATTTTTCCTTGACAAATTAACTCCTGTATAAAATGTGTCATTCAAAGACGACTGTTTTGTCATTTTGACAGCAATAAGAAAGGTGCATCGTTTTTTATCACCGATAAAAACGCCTGTTCCTCCTAAGCGTCCACATCTAGTATGCTTACGTCACTTTAATGTCTGCCCTGTCAGTTATTTTTTTTTTATCTTTGGACAACACGAAAGGGAAACCTATGATGTCCGAGGAACATCGTGTTAGCCAGCGGTGGAATTTTGGGAAAGAAGGAAGGTGTTGGAATTTTTCTTCAATGTTTGGAGGTTGTAAGCATCAGGAAAGACTTCACTAGGCAAAGAATTCCACAACTTTGCCGTTCTATTGATGAATGATGCTTGGTATAGCGATGTTCCACATGTCTCGAGCCTGACAGTGTAGGGGTGACCAGCCTGAGCTCGTTTGGTTTGTCTACTAGGAATCGCGCGTGGTGGCATAATAGATGATATTTCCGTTGAGCACCGACCGTGAAAGTACCTATAAAAAAGGCAAAGATCGCCGACCTTTCTACGATGATCTAGAGAGGTCAATGATTTGGTGAGTGTTGTGTCATCGACTAGGCGAATAGCTCTCTTCTGAATTGAATCTAAGAGCTTCAGCGTATGTTTGGGGGCTGAGCTCCAAACATGTGAACAGTACTCCAGGACAGGTCGAATTTGTGCTTTGTAGATCATAAGCAGTTGCTGGGATGTGAAGTATCTCTTCGCACGGAAAAGAAAACCGAGTTTTTGTGAAGCAGTTTTCGCAATGGACCTCACATGATCGTCCCATGAGAGAGCACTGTTGGTGGTGACACCCAGCATGGATATTGACGACCTCATAGGAACAGTGGTACCCGACATCATCAAATTGGGCATTGTGTGATCAGCCTTCTTGGTGAATATACAAGCTTGAGTTTTAGTTGCATTGAACTGTACTAGATTCTCAGATCCCCATTTCAGAATTCTTGTCAGATCCTCATTTAAAGCATCAACCTGTCTTCGCCTTGCACCTCTGGCCTCATTGGATGATATAGGGGCTCTAGAGGAAAAGGCGGAATGAAGTGTACTATCATCCGCAAAGCTATGAACTGGGCTGGAGGTCACATTCAACAAATCATTGATGTGGAGCAAAAACAAAATTGGTGCCAAGACAGAGCCTTGTGGAACACCAGCATTGATCGTCATTGTATCAGACGAGACCCCGTCTACCACCACGTAGAGTGATCTATCTGCAAGAAAACTCTATAGTAAAAGACACAGTTGGGGCGGCAAACCATATGACGGAAGTTTCGCTAGGAGGCCTTAGTGCCAAACTCGGTCAAATGCTTTGGAGATATCCAAGGCTACAGACAGAGACTCCCCATGTTTCTCTATTGACACCTGCCACTTATGTGTCACATAGGCAAGCAGATCTCCAGTTGACCTCTGGTGACGAAAGCCATATTGCCGGTCGTTCACGATTCTTGAGCTCTCTAGATATCGGATGAGCTCGATGTTGATTGCTTTTTCCATTACTCTAGAGATCACAGACAGTAGTGCACTCGGTCTATAGTTGTTAGGGAGGGTTTTCTTGCCCTTCTTTGGAATCGGAGCATTGTTGATAATTGATACTGAACCATTACAACATGAGTCGTTAATTCATCTTGCCAAAAAACACTCGAATTTTTCTTTTAAGGATAAATTTCTTCTCAACTCAAAATTTTTCCATCAGTAAAATTACTGATTGGCAAAATTATTTCGTTACAAAAAGAAATTCATCCGATAAAAAAAAGCTCTTGTATTTTTACTGTTGACAAAACGAGCTGTGAAGTCGTTAAAACCTACTCTTATATCGACCAGTTGAGCTAAGCTCCCGAGCAATTATTCTGCAATCATTCCACAGAAATGTTATGAACGCAATTATGAAATAATGAGATGGGAGACGAGTAATCTTAATGGGATCTCACTGAAGCACTGTACTCACCTATTCAACCTCCACTGAGGGTACAGCTCATCGAGAATTTTCTCTAGTGAAGTTTTAAGTGATGCAATAATAGTATATTGTTTAACGAAAATGAGAGATAGTATTTTCTGACGACGGTGTAGTGTGTAGCCATGTAGAAGTTGACGAATGCTGCAAATGGAGCAGGGAAGTTCTCCACTAGCCAGTTCGCGACCATAACATACAGTGGGTTTGAAAAATATAGCACCGTATGAAAAACTCTTTCATCATACATTTGTCAAAGAATTTCATTCTCGATAAAAATTAGTGAAGATTGGTGAATGAAAGGAAAGAAGAGTTTCGAATCTATATTTTTGAATGAATCCCATATAGATATCATTAGAAAGAGGGTAGAATTTTATATCTATCTATGAATATTTATACAATACAATTTCATTGAATGGAAACACCATGATTGAAAATGAAAGAGGAAGTGAAAAAAATGGGGGATAGTTCAGCTGGGACATAATTCAACTGTTATCAAGGATAGGGATTAGGGATAATGCATATAGCTTGAATTTGAGCTGTTGAATCTTCAAATTTTGGAAACCATGTACCGTTGAGAATGAACATTAGGAATTTTGACCGAGAGTGAACTACTCTTATTATCGACATTGTCGGAAAAGTTTATTCAGAAAAGTTGTTTGAAACTGGAAATAATATACAGTTATGGAGAAGCTGGCACCAAAAATTTTTCTGAGGAGATGGTATATCCATTTTTTTACAGATTCTTGTGATTTTCGCACCTCGGTTCTTTGAATGAAAATATATAGATTATACAAATTATTTCAGTACATTCGTGATGAGGATTCGAGGATTCATGATCTGCCCCAAAATGTCACTGCGCTTGTAATTCAACCTTCAGATACCTCTCAACACAGTGGAAAAAATGATTTAAGCGATATGTTGTTCATCTTCATTGAGAATATGTTCAGCCGAATTCTACGTGTCGATATATCTGTTTTTTATATTGTTCTCATATATGTTCTCACATCCTTACTGACAGAGGTATGCTAGTTTCACCAATGTTAATAGTAATATACACTAACACATGGTATACTACGATTGCAATTTTTACATGATTGCTCGACATTTTTTGGTTTCGTATGAACTAGAATAGTCTCACTGTATTTTCAGTCTTGAACACTGTTTTGTGAACTTGTCACCAATACGATTAATTTGATCAGATATTCGGGGACTGTATGGGATTATATTTGTTACCAGTGTCGAAATGAGCTGAACATATTTTCAGTGAAGATGGACAACATATAGACAACTGGAGTGATATCGAGATCATAGGAAAAGAAGATAACAACCAAGAAAGAAAAATTAAAGAATCTGCTTGCATTCTTCTGAACGAAGACAATGATATTGGTTTTTGTTCAGTTGATATAGGACTTGGCATTCACATCTCAGTACTGAATATGATAATAGAGGTGAATTCAAGATCAATCAATTGATAAGCACCTGGTACCCAAATTTCTGTCTGATAGTGTCACTCTCTAGTGACAAAATCAGCCAAACGGTTTAGAGGAGAATCATTTTTCCACTGTGTCCAGAACGGGAGAGATTCGTTTCCGAAATGTCCATCATAAAGATAAATCCGATATTTTGATAATTAATAAATGGAACAAACGACTTACCTGTAGGAAGTTCGTTCCATATTATATGAACACAGTCTTTTCCAAATAGAACACTCTGTAGTAGCTTCATTGCGACGGAAGCATCGTACTATCTGTCCACACTTTTTAACTAATGACAACAATTTTTTTTTTTTTTTTCCCTGGCTCTGATATCGATCTCGCTGTACCGGTCAGAACACGATTTGTGTTAACTCATCGCTTTTGAGGAGAGGGCGGGTGGGAATGAAGTATTTGGAAAAGACTGTGTTCATATAATATGGAACGAACTTCCTACAGGTAAGTCGTTTGTTCCATTTATTATACTTCACGGCAGTCTTTTCCAAATAGAACACTCTGTAGTTATTCAAATAATCAATCCAAAAGCGATCTACCAATGAATTGTTCGTTTACTATAAGTGAAAATTAGAACAATAATATAATAAGTTGTGAACAATTATCTAATATTTCCAGTATTGCTAGTAAAATTATCAATAACAAAATTCATAATCATACACACATGTCAATATATTAATATATCAAACATGTTAACAATAAATAACTTTCGAGGTCAGCTGCTTAGCTTGTTATGTGTCTACTGTTCAACAGTGCGGTTGCCACTTCATTTTTATGGTTTATCAATGGTCTGCAATAAAATTTTGCGAAGGTCGATGATTTTTCAGTCCAGCCGGCAGATTGCCTGATATTTTCTAGGCTCACACCAGCTCTGCTCGCTGCGGATGTTGATGCGTGCCTAGTGGAATGACCAGTGAAGATTTTTGTGTCCACGCCCCCTTTTTGCAGCACGGATTTTAGCCACCTACTCAGTGTCTGGGTAGTTGCCGCCTTATGGGGTGGTTTATAGGTTAGAAACAAGAAATCATCTTGAGTTCCTCGTAAGGGCTCAGTTCTTTTTATGTAGTTCAAAATAGATGAGGTGACGCACAATTTCGGATTTTCCAGGAAATAATTCAATTTCAGTAATGGCTGTTGTCTTTTAGGACAAGACGTTTTTAAAATATCGATCATTGAGATTTCTACACCTTCTTCAATATGGTGGATTTGGCTTAATCTTATTTTAGAAATGGTTTGTATTCTTTGTGTTGTTGTAAGAGCTAACAAACCAAGAAGTTTTTTGCTGGCATTTTCTAAACTCAGCGTTTCTAAAGGATGTAGAGTTTCCAAGTAGTTAAGAACACTCGAGGGATCCCAAGTTGATTTGTATTTTGGAAAATTAGGTTTCAATTTGAAAATCCCTTTGGGATACCTCTTTACTAATTCTTCCTGATCGTAGTTTTTATGAATTATCAAATGTAATGCAGACCTATGCGAATTGATTGTATTGTAAGTTGTTTGCTTATCAACCAAACTATTCAAGAAAGAGATGACGTTAGTTATCGTTGGCGTGAATATACTTATATCTCCATTTTTTTTGCAGTAGTCGTACCACTTCCAAATTGTGGTAGAATACTGATTCAGTGTTGCCTTGCTTAGGGACGCAATTGTAATTGGTATAGCCTCCTCTGGTACTCCTTTGTTGATAAATGCTTTCCTGATAATTTGCCGGCTATCAGTGAAAGGTTCTGCCAGAGTGGGTGACTCTCTCTGAAAGGAGAAAGTAAGAGGTTTTTAGAGGGTGGGATAATTATCGGTTCCGAGGTAAGTAGTTTGTTGAACAGTGGGTACCAGGGTTGGCTCCGCCAATTTGGTGCAATTACAATTCCCTCGGCTTCATCTATTATAATTTTGCTCAGAACCTTATTGACAAGTGAGAATGGTGGAAATGCGTAAAAAAACATTGGTTCGCCCCAGTTTACTGTGAAAGCATCTGATGTCAAAGAATATGGGTCTTGGAACCACGATACCAATTCCGTGCATTTGGTATTTGAATAGTTAGCGAAAAGATCAATATTTGGAGAACCAAATACTTGTATAATCTGCTCATATATTCTCTGATCGATACTATATTCTGTTCCGATTTTTAAAGTCCTAGACTCTGAGTCTGCTCTATAGTTTTCTGACGAGCTAATATATGCTGCAGTAACAAAAATATGTTTGCTTTCGCAGTACTCCCAGATTTCTCTAGAGAGTCTATTGAGATTTCGGAATTTTATTCCTCCCATTTTATTGACGTAAGAAATAGCTGTCGTATTATCTATTCGCAGTAGAATATTGCATCGATATTTATTTTTGGTGAATGATTTCAGTGCATGAAAGGCTGCCAATAATTCTAGATAATTTATGTGTTTGACTTTTCTAGATTTCCCCAAAATCCACGAGCTATTCTCTGATTGCATGTTGCGCCCCATCCGGTTTTGGAGGCATCACTAAATATTTCTAATTCATACCGTGGTTTTTGGAAAGTATTTTGGCTGTTCGGCAATTTGTGAAGCCACCAATCTAAATCTTTTTGGATATACTTGGGTAGGATTATTTTTGAGTTATAGTTATTATTATATTCTTGCAGAGATAAATATTTTAATCTTTCGAATCGTTTTATATGTGCCCAACCGTAGGTTATTGCCGGGCAAGCAGCCACTAAATTGCCTGTTATTTTTGCGATGTGTCTGATTTTACAAGTTTCCATATTTTTGAGTAAATTGAGTTCATACATTATCTTAGATATTTTTTTGGCTGTCAGTCTTAGAGTCATTTGAGTAGTATCATAGCGAAAACCTAAAAAAGTGGCCAATTGACTAGGATTGATATGGCTTTTTTCAGAATTTATAATAAACCCAAGTGATTCTAGGGTTTTAATAGTTGTAATGGTATTAATATTGCACTTTTCGAAATTGTTATCTATTATGAGTATATCATCCAGATAACAAACGCAAATAATCTCTCTATATCTGAGGTATGCAATTATGGGCTTGAATAACTTGGTGAATACATAAGGTCCTGTGCAGAGTCCGAATGGGAGGCAAGTGTATTCGTATAATACACGTTTGAAACGAAATCTCAAATACTTCCGACTCTGTTCATGAATTGGTAGCATATAATAAGCATCCATTAAGTCGATACTAGATAAAAACGCATTTCTTGTAATAAGATTACATACAGTTTTATAATTCTCAAGTTTGAAGTGTGGTGGGTATATAAATGTATTCAATTTCTTTAGGTTAAGAATGAATCTATATCCACCACTAGGTTTTTCCCTTAGAAAATATGTCGATAAAAACTGGCCTTCAATATCTGTGCATTTTGATATAACACCTTGATCAACCATTTTATTTATGGCAATTTCTAATGATTCAGAATCTTCTCCGTTTTTCCGACATTTATCAATGTTGAGACCTTGGACTGGTTGTTCTTTGAATTTAATTTGGTATCCTTGTACCCAGCCCAGCAAGGTGGTGTTTTGGGTGATTGAAGTCCAGTTTTTATAAAAATATTTCAATCTTCCACTTGGATGATTTACCGTTTCTATTTCCTGTACCCTTGGCGATTGTTCCTCGAATAATCTGTTCGTCTCTGGTAGGCTCGCCCCCCCTCCTCCTTCCGGTAGAATTGTTGGTTGTTTTGGGATGTTTTCGGCTTGTAGAGGGGGCGACGGTAGTTTAAAGATGTTGAAGGGCCCGGTTTCGAGAAATTTTCCTTACTGAACATCTTCTTCTTCTTCGGCATTTTGGGTTGAGCCCTCAACTCGTTGCCGATTTTTTCAGAATTTTGTGTTGTTTTCAATTTGTCTGTCAAATCTTTCCCACACAGAAACTCGTCTGGTTTACTATTTGATATAAGTTTTCTCACATTTTGATTCACAAATGGGTAAATATGAAATTTTCTGTGTGATGTGGACAACATATTCATGGTGTCCGCTAAAATTCTGGCAGTGTCCATGACCCGCGGCAAATTTTCGTTCCTTGCTACACTTGAGGGGAATTCCAGAAGTTGATCTGCATGTTTAGATACTGCACACAAGGCTGTGCTGAGTCTCGTTTGAATTTTCTGTAAAAATTTATCCCTTCTTTGGTCTATTTCTGGTAACAACCCTAAAATTTCTGGATTCATATCAGGAACTCCAAAATCGCATTCATTTGGGACCCGATATTTTTTGGACAGTTCATCTCTCTCTTCCGGTTCATCGCCGTTCTTTATATAATAATTGAATCTTCTGACAAGTGATTCATGAATTACCTCCGCCTTCATCTCAGAATCCTCAGAAGGATCTTTGCCTAATAGTTGAATTGTCTCAGCATTCAATTCGACCCCAGGAGGTGTGATTCTCCGATGAGGTTGTTGCGTGTTGTCTTCGTCATCTTCCTCGTCAGAGGAAGTCAAAGGTCTCCTCAGACGTCTGAATCTCGATGATCGTGCTGAAAAAGTATTGGTGGTTGCACATAGTGTATATATATATATATATCCATGTAGGTATATGCAGCGATATGTAACACGCTGTACCCTCACATATCACAGTATAATCTGTGGTTTAATCTCAGCTCATGAATGTGTGCAGCGATATGTAACACGCTGTAGATTCACATCTCTTGTACATAATGTACTGAATATGGTTGAAACTTATACCATTTTGTAATTATGTATGCAGTGATATGTAACACACTGTATACTAGCATCACATTGTATTTATTGCTGAATATGGTTGAAACTTATACCATTTCTTAAAGTATACAGCGATATGTAACACGCTGTAACTTCTAAATGGAGCCTCGTAGTACCTGTTCATTGTTAATTTTTTGCTGATGCATTGAAACGAAAAAACGAAAAAAAACCCATATTTCATCGATGCATGCGTACATACCTGAGTCATCTGACGAAGACGGTGACCTAATAGCCTCCTTTTGTAACTCTAATTTCCGAATTTTATTTGACAGTTTTTGACGTTCAGCATCCGGATCACTTATAATTCTCCTTTTGCAATATTTCGGCATTGTAATAGAATTTTTCACAAAATCACTCCTGACGATTTAATTTACGTACGACACATTCCACACAAAGAAGTGTTCTGACCGGTACAGCGAGATCGATATCAGAGCCAGGGAAAAAAAAAAAAAAAAAAATTGTTGTCATTAGTTAAAAAGTGTGGACAGATAGTACGATGCTTCCATCGCAATGAAGCTACTACAGAGTGTTCTATTTGGAAAAGACTGCCGTGAAGTATAATGTATATTTTGTCTCCGAAATTCTTTGGGAAACAAGAGAATTCCTCTTTCAGGTATCTGGAGGGTGAATTCCAATGGCAGTGACATTTTGGAGCAGATCTCAAATCTGTCCTTATTTTCATCTTTTGAAATTATAGAACCATGAACTATAAGAATACTCATATATGCTTAGTTGACACTATCGATTATCCAACTACGTCCTGATATGATATATGATACAACTTTGAAGCAAAGAAAAAAACCTATACTGCAAGTTTTGACTACAATCGAATCAACAAAACTCATAGTATTGAGTGAATCTATAATATGATTCTTACTGAATGTGTGGATGAAAAAAAAACCTATACCTATGGAGGTATTTGGATCCGTTTTGATATAATTGTTATCTGATAGTATAATTTTTCTTGGATTTTTGAAATTCAGTCCTCAGAGTACACTACCTTGAATTACTAGCCAGTATGCATTTTTTTTTCGCGGAATTCAGATTTGGTAAAAATAGATTCTCTCTATGAAGAACTTATGAATCTCTATATAGAAGCCGAGACAGATACGAAGAAAATAGTATCAAAGTTGACAAGTGCGATGAATCCTCGCTGTGAATCCTGCTGTTTGTCACATATGCAGCGGTATGTTATGTGTGTTGCATACCTTCGGTTTGCATTACATCAGATACTCTCAGATTCATAACTTGATTTCAATACTGATGGAAGTCTATCAGCTTACAAAATGCAAATGCAAATGCAGAATGCAAATGTGAATGGAGATGGCTTTTCGAATTCAATTAGATAGATTTCAGTTCTTGCACTCAGGCTTCTTCATTTCATTCACTCCATCCATCAGAACGAATCGACTTAGATAGACTCACTAATCCTTTGGAATATCAGTCGGTTTGCTTCCATATTTCTGCAAAGCAAAACAGTTTTCGTGGAAAATAATTTTTCCGCTACTCGTTATACACTTCCAGGATGCAAAAACTCAAGACAGAATCGAATTCCTTGAATTGAATCATTCCACCCCTCAAGTGATAACGAACTTAAATACAGCTTCAAGAATGGGGTCTACAGAGTCGTTCTCATAATGGCATGAATGATGAATCTTCCCAGATAATAATGCTGGAAAGATTTTTGGTTGTCGCATTTCGCGTTCTGAAGTCTTTCAGTGTTTGCATTTCGATTGTCTTGTGATCAAAATAGACAAGTTCTTCCATTGTGATTGCGACTGTGAGAGGTGGCTATGAAATAAATGGAAGACGTGACAAAGGGGAATTGAGAGAACTCAGTCGGCAATCATGAAGTTTAACAGTATTCAGATTATTTTATGATAGTTTGATGTCAATCTGAAATTAGGAGCAACTAACTCATCTTCAGAGTGAGAGGGTGTTCGGAGTTCATTGATATTGATATAAATCAATGTGAAGAGAGTGAGAATCTGTAGAGCTATGAGTGAAGGCCTGCAGTGCTCCAAATATGAGACGCTACTGATAGTCCTCAACCGCTATCGATGTATGTTATATGCAGATATATGAGATATGACAATGGACACAGTTCATGTCCTTCAGCCACGCTGCGTTCGATTGGTTATGTGTCTGGAAGTTTTCTGTCCGGGAGTATTGCTGACAATTGATTGGGAAGGATTCCGAAATATTCAGAGCAACGTCTCTAACACCATATTGAGCTAGTTTCTCTACCAGCAGATCGTGCGGAAAACAATAGAATGCCTTCCTCAGGCCACATAGAATCGGACAAGTAAGTACTTCTTCCTCTGAATCGTCATTAAATTCTTCAATAATTTACTTTCGTGATTGAACTGAATCTGAAACCATACTCCATCAGTGATTGTCATAATCATAAGTGATGTATTATTTTCTGAAAACTGAATTAATTGATGAATGACTTTGTTTCCATCATGCACAACTAACAAAATTCCTTTTTTCAGCTTCTCAAGGGATTTTCTCTCCTCGTTTTTGAAAAATAGAGTAGAAGTTATTAAAAATTATTTCAATATATTTGTAGTAAGGACAGATTTTGCGATATGGTCCAAAATGTCACTGCGCTCGAAATTAAACCTTCAGATACCTGAAAGAGAAATTCTCTATTTGTCAATGACAACTTGTTTCTGAAAAATTTGGAAATACAAATATATTTAATGAGAATGAAACCTCTACTTATCTTGGTGGCCGTTTCGGGAACGAATCTGCTCCCGTTCTCAACACAATTAAAATATTTGTCTCTTCGTAAATTTTTTCAATGTTTTCGATTCTGACACTGAAAATTGGTAAATTGGTAGACGGAGGAATTCTGGTTACAAGGTGTTTTTATTCATCGATATCGAATTTTCCATTTTCATATTCAAGTTTCAGACGTGGATGCCAAGTTCTATCTATATCAACTGAACGGAGACAATAATATTGCTTCTTGTTGGAAATGAAAAATTTGATATCAATTAATAAAAACACCTTGTAACCAGAATTCCAAATTGTCACTTTTCAGTGTCAAAATCGAAAACATTGAAAAATTTTACGAAGAGAAAAATATTTTAATTGTGTTGAGAACGGGAGCAGATTCGTTTCCGAAACGTCCACAAAGATAAGTAGAGGTTTCATTCTTATTGAATATATTTGTATTTCCACAATTTTTTCAAAAACAAGGTGTCACTGACTCTCTCTAGAGAATTTCTCTTTTAGGTATCTAAAGGTTTAATTTCAAGCGCAGTGACATTTTGGGGCAGATCCTGAATCTGTCCTTACTACAAATATATTGCAATAATTTCTAATAATTTCTACTCTATTTATCAGAAACGAGGAGATAAAATCCTATGAAAAGCTGAAAAATGAATGTACCACCTCCTCGAAGAACTTACAGACAGTATTTAACAAAATTCCCATGTAATTATCAGGAAGAGTGACACACGGAGAAGAAAAAATCACTCTAGCCTATGAAGGGTGTCCTAAAATCATAGCTACAAACCTTAAGAGGTGATGAGAGACACCAAAACGAACATTTTTCATTCAGTTATCATATGTACGCCATTTTGGCATGCAAAGGAAATTTTTACATTACATCGCCTGGATTTTCTTGGTCCATCTATATCGCATGTAGCATTACAGCACTATCAAGAACAAAATGATTTTGATATTCGTATCAGAAGAGCAGAAATGCGATAGGCTATGCCATATCAAACCCCATTCAACCGAACGAAAATTTTCAAGTATTACGAGATCGGGAACGTCTGACGGTTTCCAATACCGATCTGATTCCGCTGATTTTCTGTATGTTGTGCGATTTGTTGATAGTGTTATAATTGTAGATCTTCACGTCACATGCTTTCCTTCTGACATCATCGAACTACTCTCAGAACGTTTGTTCGTTTGAATTATATTATTATGTGTGAGCCTGATGGTTGGCAAGCGTGCTTTTCAAGTTGTGGCTCAGGGGTCGAGTCCCATTCGGAAAGGATTTTTATTATAATTGAAATATGTGGCAACATGAGAAGCGAGGTTAGATTGGGGTCGATTGTCGAATGTCAAGTCTAAATCGTTATCTATGAAGCAAACCATATTGATTCTTTCCAGATTATTCCATAGAAGAATGTTCAGGAGGACATCAATATCACTTCTTGTTCCTAATGAATTTTGTTTCATGAACAAATAATTTTCGAAAATGTTGACCATTTGCTCCGATCCAAAAATATTTCATAAAATATTACGGGAAGAGCTTTTGCTCACCATCCTTCTTGCCTAATATTTCCGATGACCCCAAACATTGTATTTGTCTACAACCTGAATGGTTCATTCGCGGACATTTGTTTACTGAACGAATAATGTTCGTTTTGATGTCTCGTATTCCAATTCGAATTCTGGCAATGTAATGAAAGTTCCACTCCAATAATAGATAGATAGATAAATAGACATATCTTTTGATCTTTACGATTCATATATATTACATAAGACAAGTCAATAATATAAAATTTACAGTACAGTAGGATTCAATTCCGAACATAATGATTATGTACACAAACAACAGTAAGATGATATCATCAAAGTAGAGATTGAGATACAATCTCATAATGCTATGTAGTTACAGGTAGTGGTCTATAAATTCCTATGATAGAAACAATTGTCAATCGACAATGATTTCAGTATGGATTTGAACTCATCGAAACAGTGGAGACTTTCGTGGATGTCACTATTTTTTTGAAACCTACCTTCCTTCTCGTATGTGAAGTTTGATAGCTTGTATAGGCAGCTACGAGTCAGTATATCATTCCTCCTGATAGTATCTACAAGACTCCCTATAATCGAAGTTGAAATCTATGTTGAATATAAGTCTACTGCATCGTTTAACACCCGCATGATTTCCGTCGATCTGCCCCGAACGATTATATTAGAGCTGATGACAGAATAAACTGGGATATAAATTGATTAGGTGACATTGGAATGAATCAGAGTTATTCAGTTTTTTACACGAACAGTCGTACAGTTTACAGTTTACACGAACAGTCGTACAGAGTTGAGGTCAGCTTAGAGTCCACTTCCATTCCAAGGAAATCGGTTCTTTTGGATGTACGAATTTCAGTGTTACTGCTTGTCGTTGAGGTTATATTATTTTGTACCTCAAATGTTGGAAATTCGATGATGACTGTTTTGTTTTCATTTCTGGTCTAGATTGGTTCACTAATGCCCATTGCTTCTTATTTCATTGTTGTGGATCAATCGTTCGAAGGCACGTGTGGTATCAAAGAAGATCTCTACTAAGTATCGATTCTGGTCAATATTCTAATAGATGTGGTGTGTTGATTCTATCGATGCAGTTTCTATTGAGTAGTTGCGCCAAAATCCGTGTTGGGATGACGTAATTATCTTCTTGTGGTTGAGATTGATTATCTGGTTATTTCTTCTCATTTGTTGACAACACGGAAGGAAAACCTATAGTGTTCAAAGAACATCGTGCTAGCCAGCGGTGGAGTTTCGGGAAAGGGGGGTAGGTGTTGGAATTTGTCTCGAAGGTTTAGAGGTTATAAGCATCAGGTTAGATTTCAGTAGGCAAAGAATTCCACAACTTTGACGTTCTATTGATGAATGATGCTTAGTATAGCGATGTTCGACAGAACTGCCTGACAGAGCTATCTCGATCATTTTAGAAAACAGCTGAATACATATAACTCTGTAGTTCTCAACATACTGCGGATCACCCTTTTTGAATACTGGGATAGTTTGAGGGATTTTCAGTTCATCTGAGAAGATACCTTGGGTTATGGATATGTTAATGACCTGGGAAAGTTGGATGTAGATTTCATCCACACATTCTCCCAATACTATAGCTGGTATTTCTTTTCCAGTGTTGAAATTATGTTCTCCACTCAGATCTTATCAACTGGCATGGAAAAAGTTGAGTTTGGGACTCTTATCTCATTTTTGGTACACATGTCATCAGGAAAATCAGGATTATTTATTGATTCACTGACAGAGTTTGCAAAGGACTCTTCGAAGTGATTTGCAATATCAGTTTCATCATCAGTGGTTGTCTCTTCAACAATCGAAGTGATCTTAAATCTACGATCATTCCTGTTAATTTTTGTTTTCACTATTTGTCAGACGACTTGAGCTCTATCGTTCGTATTATTGATTATGTTCGAATAAATAACAGACTGGCATTCTCATATCCATCTTTTTCTTGCAGGTATTGATCAACGGCGTTTGGATGATAATTTCCCCTCCTAGGGCGATCCATCATTATCCCACCAGGGATGATAATCTACTGGTGTGTTCATCATACATTGATGCTTCCTATATGATAGCTTTCACCTACCCGATATTCCTGATAGTCGTTTGCACGGTTTACGCAGTGCTGACAAGAAAAATGCCAGAAGCTTTCAACGAGTCGAAGCATATAGGTGAGTGAACACACGCAAAGAAAAAGCCCGTGGAATGTACTAGAATAGAAGTTCAATTCAATGGTGAAAACAGTTGTAATATGGACAGATATTCATCCGAGTGAATTTTCCTATTCAGTCCATGTAGAACTATTCGAGGTACTGGATACATGATATTATAGCCGACTTCATTAGGAACAGGGAGAATTTAGTACCATTGAAATGTCATCAGTATTCACTATGAGGAATAGTGAATCAAACTGAACATGTAACAGCAATTTTGATGATGAAATGTCATCAGTATTCACTCTGAGGAATAGTGAATCAAACTGAAGATGTAACAGCAATTTTTCATCGCATTTGATACAGCGCCTGACTTCAGTTGTGTTCACTCTTTCATGCACTGAAATAAACTTTATGCACTGTAGTCGAATTCACTATGATATGATTGGATCCACATTTTTATTATCGGGACTAATGAACTCAGAGCAATACTGGATAGATTTCTCCAGTATACTCGTATAGTAATTCATTTTTGTCATCATGAGTATTGTAGCCTCTTGTGCTGATATCAGTGATATTTGCAATCATATTTGAAGAAACTGCATTGATGGCAGAAATAGTACATGGTGATGCAAGTAGGTATATAAGAATAAACTCCGTACCCATCTGAAAACATTCACTTCATTGAAGGAGTTATGATCTAGAAGTATTCTTCTTCTAAGAAAATGTAGGACTGTATTATCAGGAGTGAATCAGCAACAGTTTTCTATCAATCATTCATACCGATCCGCCATCGGGAAATGAATAGAACTATTCGATTTTTTCTGTTAGATTTCTCGAAACCCTTCGATATGTTGAATCATGATATACAAGCAGCGATGTTCAAGTACTATCATTTCAGTGAAACCACCGTAGACGAATCGTACAGATCGGTACACAAAAATCTTCACCCCAGAGTATCACATGTGGAGTGCCTCAGGGTAGTATTCTGGGTCCATTATTCTTCACTTTGTACACATCACTCTTTCCTGATTCGCTCAAGTTCTGTGACTATCACCTCCACGCAGATGACACGCAGATATATTTTCCATTTCGATATTCTGATGCAAGTAAAGCAATTCAGTGTATCAACAGAGATCTTGAGAAACTATCTGAAACTTCGCGACAGCACTGTTTGAAAATTAATCCTAAAAAATCGAAAGCTCTCATATTTTGTGATGACAATACTTTAGCACTCATTGAGGATAGACTCATTGCAAAAATTTGGGCCTAGTTCTGGACACTGAATTAAGATTTGAAGAACATATATCCTCCAAACTGAGAACAGCATAGGCCTCGCTCAAAATGATTCGAAATGAAGAGAATGTTATATGATTCGCTAGTACTATCACATTTCAATAATTGCAATGAAGTGTATGGACCCTGCATTGACAATAATGATTCCAGACGAATTCAGAAGCTTCAGAATTCGTGTGTCCTATTGATGTATGGAATAAGAATATATCACCATATCTTAAGAAAGTTCAGGGAAATTGAATGATTGAATATGTACAAGAAACACCTCCTTACTTACATAACAAACTCACTTATAGAACAGATGTTCCCAATTTGAATATCCGACAAAAAAAACCTTCTTCGCGTCCCGAGGCATTAAAAAAATGATTTTTGAACGATCATTCTCATGTGGCCTGGCAGTCGGCATCAACAATCTGCACAGATTACATCATACATCCTCTATCAAATCATTCAAAGCGAAATACAGGTAATATCTTTTGTCCACCCGAAAATGATCTTACCAAATGATCAATTCTCCCTCTATCTTCCTTCTCGACCTCTTAATTTCTCATTCTTCACTTCTACTCTCTTCCTCTAGCTCCTTCGTACACAATCTATGTTTCACTCCTCTAAGCTCTTCTCTCAATTTCACTGGCACTGGTGGAAGAACAGGGGTGGATTCGTCCACAACTGAACCAGTTGTAGCCATTTATCCACAAGTTCAAATATTCTAACACCTTTTATCATTTATTAGACTGTATCATGTGGATAATTAATGTATTATTATTATTTTCATTATTTTTCCATGAAATACCAGTAACTGGTTATTTTGGTGTCAATTCATTGATGAGACTCATCCTCATTGGCCTCTCTAGGAAATTGGGTTGGGCTTAATAGTTCTGGCGATGACATCGATCGATTATAAATCAGTGAGTTGACTTCCACGACGAATGATGCATCATCACATAGGTTGTTTCAGTTAGGAATTCGATTAATGTTCACCTCTACATTGAAGGGATACAATTCACCTATAAAAATACTCTCATCATTGGAAAATATAAAGACCTGAATCGGTGACACAAGACTTTATATTGATTTATGTTCGTGGTTGCTGCAATGAGCTTCTTATCCACCAACCTGAGAGTTCACTTCGACCTCTGTGAGAAGTTTAATGAGTTGTAGTCCAATATGGAGCTAACCAGGGCATGACGTTACTGTAATCAGGATGTTTTGCAGGTTTCACGATGTATACGACTTGCGTTATTTGGTTGGCGTTCGTTCCACTTTATTTCGGAACGGCAAACAATGTAGCTTTGAGGATTACCAGTATGTCGGTGACTATAAGCTTGTCAGCCAGTGTTACAGTTGCCTGTCTGTTCTCGCCGAAGGTGAGTTCTTGGTGTAATCGAACGCAGATGATATCGCTTTTGATGTTCTGAATCCTGCTTATATTATTCCAGATTTCGTTACCTGTGAAATCGAGCATTGAATCCCGTTTACTAATCTGATTTAGTTCAGTTCAGTCCAGAGTTAAGGAGATTTGTTTTTATTTGTCTGTCCAATTTCATATCAGGAACAAGCTGAAAAAAGCTTCCATTTTTCATATTTTTGTGGGATTTTCTCTCCTCGTTTCTGACGTAGGAGTTGTTAAAAAATATTTGAATATATTTGTATATATTTTGGCGTAGTTGTTGAGTTTGATGGAAATGAAAGATTTCTTGGGTCTAAATATCGACTCTTGTTTAATCTGGAACAAACATTGCACTTTGTTAGTTGCCAAACTTGCATCTCTGCACTATATGTTCAGAAATATAGAATCTATGTTGGAAAAGCATCAACTGGTACAGTTGTATAGTGCAGAAGTTGAGAGTCGGCTGAGATATGGAGTGTGCCTCTGGGGAGACTCTTCATTTTCTCAAAATATTTTTGACAAACAAAAAGAAATTATAAGAATCATTGGAAGAAGATGTATCATGTCGAGAGTCTTTCGAAAAACTGAGAATTCTCAGCTTGACTGCACTTTATACCTTTGAGATATGTTTTCGTCAAAAAAAAAACAGAACTATGTTCTGTGAAAATGACGATCCACGCCATTTTGATATCCGGAATAAAAATGATCTGCATTTGCCTAAGAGCCGAGTGAACATCACATAAAACACTCCTGAACGAATTGGCCCAAAAATTGTCAATCATTTACCACCATCTATAAAAACTATTGAAGGTGAAATGACGTTCAAATATCAGTTGAAAAATTATTCAACAAACTTATGTCTATATAACATGAATGAATTTCCCATTGGAAAGCAGTGATCGGTTGAATAGATTTACAATATCTCATTTGTTTTTAAACATGTATTAATGATTGGTATTTTTACTCGCCTTCATACAATTCTACACTGACTTCTTCTCATACAATGTATATTGTCCAAAAAGAAATAAAAACTTTCGACTTTTTTTGACAAGGGACAGATTGTGTGATCTGCCCCAAAATGTCACTGTTCCTGAAATTAAACCTTTAGATATCTCGAAGAGAAATTATATATTTGTCAGTGACACCTTGTTTTTGGAAAATTCGGTAATATAAATATTTTCAATGAAAAGCTGAGAAATGCATGTGACACCTCGAAAAACTCACAGACAGTATTCAGAAACAAGCTGTTACTGACAAATAGAGAACTTCTCTCTTAGGTATCTAGAGGTGTGATCACGAGTGACATTTTGGGGCAGATCACAAAGCTGTCTTCACTACAGGAGAGAAAATACCACACAAAAGCTGAAAAAAAAATCACATGATTTCATTTCAATGAATCTTGATTCTTAAAATAAACTTGTGAACGACAACATTTTCGAATGGAGAATGAGACATTTAAAACGATATATCACAAGCCTATACTTCTCATTCAAAAAATCGGGAGTTGTACCTGTCATTCAGAGGAGGTTGAAGTAGAAATCGCATTTTGACGTTGAAGAGTGTCAATTGATGATATGAATTTGACATGTTCCGGAATTTTTATAGATATGTAGGTACCGTTATCGAAATAATGAATTCATTCTATTTGTCTTTTACACACTGTATATTGTTCAATTGAGTTGCCGCCAGAAAACATTTTTTAGTAAGGCGAGAGTGATTTATCGGTTCCATATCACTGTGCGATAAAAGAGCTGATTTGATGATTGAGTAACTAAGTTTCATGGATTCCAATCGTGAGATGTGATTAAAATAATCAGATGGATCATCTATATCCTCATTTATATTTATTTCATACTGCATCATAGAACATACCTTTACGTACCTGATTTCAATCCGGAAAATAGACTTTTACAGGATAGGCGCACGTAATATTTCATTACGTAATGAAATTTTACCGGATTGTAAATATTGAAAACTCAGTTATGCGTCAAAAGCATGTATACATTTATTAAAAATTCAACAGCAAAACAATACACAGAAATTACTTATTGCTAATATTAATATTAACCGTTAAATTTTTGTTCCCATGAATATGGATACCAGGAGCTCCATTGGATGAATTATTTATTAGGGAGTTGCTACTTGCTGATACATTCCCATTTTTTTGTTGTAGCACTTCAACAAAGATTAATATTTTATTTTTCACTATTCATTTTTGTTTTTCAGCAGTATGAAATAAAATGTTATACGTCACACGTCCGGTAAACTTTTACAGTACTCGTTTCTCACACGTACTGTAAAAGTGTACTTACCGGACTAGTAACGTAAATATCTATTATAATCCTTGAGACAGTTCCATGTTATTATGTAGGATTTTTCTCGTTATCCAGAATATTATTGAACGTAGAAGTAATAGAAATCTTTTCATAACAAGCCATGAATTTCCGCTCTTTGCAGTTGTACATCATTCTGGTAAGACCAGAGCGAAATATCAGGCAGAGCATGATGCCCTTGAGATGCAATACGATCAACAAGAACTCAACGAATACCGGAAGCGGTACTATGATGGCAGCTGTCATGGTGACTGCTGCCACTTGTGATCAAAAGCAGAAAGTGGAGAAGCACATTTCGCCAATGGAAGAGAATAATAGTGGTGAGAATGCCGAATGATGGTTTCAATCTCGATATAGGGTGATGAAGTCATACAGTGCGGAACAGCCAAATGGAATGAATTCGATAACGAATAAATGAGAGCGTGTTGGGAAAAACGCTTGGACACGTCGATTTGTATTTTCAGATGCGCATTTTTCTCAAAAAAAAATAATTATATAGGGTGTGTCATGTGACAGTGGCCGATACCAACTTTCTTATTTTGAATACAACCCCCTGTATATTATTAGTTTTTTGGATTCTTCAGAAAATCCTAGACATAATTCATGTTCAATGTCCCATACCTATCTCCAACTGTTTCGGAAATATTAAGTGTTTTCAGATGTATCACAAAAATTAGTTTGAAAAAAAGAATTTTAATTTCACAAGTAATGTGGAATCAAGAAACATCAATTTCAATGAGGGAGATGTTCAAAATGTTTGTCATGAACGTCTTGGCAACATGCTTTTCTGGTATAGAAATGTCTTCTAACGTTACTCAACATCTCAGGCGTGACTGATCTAATCGCAAGCGTGATTCGTCTTTTTGGGTCATCTAAGTTGAGTGGTTTAGTTTGGTATACAATTCTTTCACAATATCTGTGAAATAGAATGATTTTCTTTTCCTTATGTTAATTTTTGTAATATACATATATGAAAACACTTAATATTTCCGAAACAGTTGAAGATAGGTATAGGACATTGTTCATGAATTATGTCTAGAATTTTCTGAAGAATCCAAAAAACTAATATCATACAGGAGGTTGTATATGGAATGAGGAAGTTGGTATCGGCCACTGTTACATGACACACTCTGTGTAATTATTTTTTTTGAAGAAAAAAATGCGCATCTAAGAATACAAATCGACGTGTCCAAGCGTTTTTCCCAAAACGCTCTCATTAAATTCGTTATCGAATTTATTCCATTTGGCTGTTCCACACTGTATATTCGAAGATAGAGGTTCAGATACTGTCGGTAACATTATGGTGAATCATGACGAATCAATCAAACATTCATTGTTATACGTATCCGAATCATTCTGTGCTTCTCAAAAGTCCCCTCCCCCCCCCTCTTATCTTTGGAACGATTATACATGAACAAGTGAAATTTGGAAACTGAATATGGAAGGTTGTAAACTTCCATTCTAGTGATGATAAATGAAGAAAACGACAAAGATGTCATAACAAGGCCATCGTGACCAATAATTTCAAATGGAATTCTACGGCAAGCGACACCTCTTTTGAAAGGTATCGAAAAAACCTGTTCAATGACACTAATTTTGTTTGTGTTCATGGTAGTTTCGATGACTCATTATTGAACATCTGAATTCAAATTCCATTCATTATGATATTGATCACAGATTTAAGAATCAGTACTACTTGAAGGAATTACAACCTTTGAAATTCAGTTTCCAAATTTCACTTGTTTATGTATAATCGTTCCAAAGATAAGAGGGGTGGAAGAGACTTTTGAGGAGCACTGTATTATTGTGAGGTGGAGAAGATACTGATGGGGCCCTGAGAAAATCACAAAGATCACTAGGAATATTCAAAACAAGTGCACTAGCAAATTCCATTTTCGAAATTCTAAACACTGTACTGAAATTGTTTGTTGATATTGTTATCGTGAGTTGGTTCTATGAGTTTCCAGTAAATATTTCGATAATAGTTCAGGAAGATGTTAATGTGATACAAGTGATCACATTATTAAACATTTATATACAGTGAGGACGGAAAGTCCGTCGCCGCCACTCTCCGTAACTCTATCTTTTCTTTCTTCTTTTCTTAATTCTTCATTGTACGTATCACAAAATTTCTAGAGTTTAGTTAGAACCTTTCTATAATCGGACAAAAAAGATTCACGCATCTGAGTTTGATGATTATCAGATGATAAAAAAAAGCAGAAATATAGGAGTATTCGAGAATCGGCTGAAAGAATGTTCTATTACAAGAACACCTTCGAATTTTTACTTCACAGAGTTTTCACTCTTTGGTGAACTGATCAAGAGAAGTCCCCTCCAACTTCAAAATTTTTTAATTGATGAGGAAAAGTCATATAATGGTTGAATTATGTTAAGTTATGCTGTATTACTGCTGAGTTCTTAGTTCATTTCCTAATTTTCATTTCACCATTACACGATTATTCCATTGATAATGATCTAGAACATTCTTCACTTCATAGGGGTTTCGAGATACGCAGCGTGGCAGCCATATTGATACTCTAATAGACTAGCTTATTCGCCTATTTGTTTGTGAGGCGAATTAATGGAATCTGGTATCCACAAGTCTGCCGCAATTATCTTATCGAATTGAAACTATAACTTTTCCTGTGTTGAGAACAGTTTTCCGCCCCAGAAAGTAGTGTATCGCATAGTTTCCATTTGCGATGATCTTCTTTTCTTCATCAATATGTTCCCTCATGAGGTTGCATCAATCGTAGATAGCTAGCTTCCAGTTGAGAAAATGTTTCTCTCGATTTGAAAGTCGTATTATGGTCATTTCGGCCTATCAACTCAATAGGATATCACTATGATAATTTGGCGAACGTAGTGAACGTCGGACGAGATAGTTTTGCTTTCCTTCCACGCTGCGATTTTCTTCTTCCGCCAAGATGTCGTCGGCAATCATTCCAGTCGTCTGTGATCAGACGCATTATCGAGAATATTGACTCCATATTCCACATTCATTCGGAAACAACAGCAAGAAATGCATGCCCAGTTATTGCATTAGGGGAAAGGACTTCCAATCTCAGGTCTCAATGGCAGAGAATTCCGACCTTTTTTCTTCATTCCCACACACAAAAATAATTCACAGTACACTCACGACGTGCATATTTCATTACTTCGCCTTCAAAACGGAGAGACTAGGGAGGAGTTATTTAATGTTCACGGAAAAGGCCATTGAAGCGTCTCCTTTTCTATACTTTTAGTGACATGCCGTGCAGATTTCTCCACTACCTCAATGAAATAGACCTACTCTATCTGTATGAGACAGAGTTAACGCTGATCCAATAGTCTGACCGTTATTGTGTTGTGTCCATCTTTAGGAATCTCCTTTCGAGGGAGAATCTCGCTCAGCAGCCTTTCTTCCGTTGAAGCAGAATGGAAAATTGTGTCAACTACAGATCGGCTATATTTTTTTTCTAGACATATTCCAGAGAAAACGGCCAAAGGCAGACAATGGTACACAGACTACGCCAGACACTCCGAACAGAGTCGTGAATGAGGCAGCTTGCACAATGAATAATAACCGCGATATTGGGAATGGGCCTACGAATATATCACCCATTACCAGAGATCATTCGTTATAGCTGTCGAGCAGTATGAAGAGGAAAGCAGCACAGGTGTAGATATCACTCGTATTGATGAAAAGCAATTTATGTCCGAGTTGATATTTACGAAAAAATCTTCCTGAGTCACATATCTTGATTCACTTGATAATATTTCAATTATATCAACTTTTATAAAATTGAATCTCGGTAATATTGACTGCTCTGATGAGTTCTATACCCTGTTCATTCCATAGTAGACTATCCATAGTATATGAACTCATTGTCCATATTTGTAATCATCATAAGATCGAGTGTGATGAACCAGAAATATCATTACAAATGAATCAACCAATCCAATGATGAGAACTAATGACAGTGAATGTATATAACTCAGATCAATATTTACAGTAACTTCAATACCGATGAGCTGTACAGAAAATCATTCACAGGGTTACCATCAATTTCGAATCGTAAGCACTATGTAAATAAATGAATAAACTATATTTTCTACATCTTTTTTTTCAATTTTGGTGTTATATTTGCCTAGACATATATATATGACTATAGGTGATTGAGCTGCAGTTGAATGCATCTTCAACTTATTGATCAGGTGAGTCATATTTCATTCCACGCCAAAGGTCGCATTTTTGAGGCCTGAGGTCGGTGAGTAGATTGAAGCCTACTCTATTCAAATGAGGAGTCGTCTTGTAATAGGATGAATTAAATCATGTGTGGGGTGATGTGAAGTGAGAAACCATAAGAGGCATGAAAATTTGAAACTCCCTAATTTTTTGTATATTTTTGGATCCAAACCATTACATTTGGGTTGCTCTTGCGAAATCTCTCGATGAGTACCTACATGATACAGTCAAATTGGAAATTGATGACCAGAACCTAAATTAGAAATTGATTAAGGTTTGTGTATCAATATGCTTCGAGGAACACGACTTATTACTATTATTATCATTATTATTTGTTTATTTCAACTCTCAGTGAACTGGAATTGAATGAGTTTGGTCAATTGTCGATGAAATGTTTTGCTCAGAATGACATTATTCATTATTTTACAGGGTTTCAACAATTGAGTACCATCAATTTCATCTGAGTACCATACAATATGTGAAAATGAACAAAGATCAAAAGTTAAGAATTACTTTGCAAGGAATGATTATTCAATTTTGAAAAGTAAATCAACAGCATATCAACTCCAATAAATTCGAAAACTTCATACATACATATAAATACCAAAAACTGATGATGAAGCACATTCAAAATAGCTCACGAATCCTCATTTTTCAAGCTCATGTCTGGTTTCGAAGAGAACCTAGTCTCAGACTGCATTTTTTTTTCTGAACCTTCTGCGGTTAACCCAACCGAGCTCGTGGTCTGCTCCAAATCATGGACTTTGATCTCGTTTTCTTCTAGCTCTTCCATGATTGCTCTCTTCTTTTTCTTACCTTTGCCTTTTTTCTTTGACATCTTCACAGGTGGTAAGCAAGTATCGGGATAAAGGTTCATGTATGCCTCAACCATTCCATTACAGTCTATTTTCTTTTTCGATGGGAATTTATCAACCAACTCGTTCACCAGGTCTTTATCTAATTTCTTCATCTTCTTCTTCTTCAGCAGGATATCGAAGTCTTGTCGATTGATTGGATTCTTTGGAAGCGACAGGATGAATTGTCCAAAATCTTTTTTAGCTTTCTTCTTCTTCGGTTTCGTTAACAAGAATCTGCATCTTTCGAATAGAAGTTTCACGACGTCAGGTCCTTTTATCACATAGTTACTGAGTATGTTTCCAATTCTGATGGTTTTGTGAGAGTTCCTTATTCTGGCCAAGACTGGCAAAATATCCTTATTGAAAAGGATATTCTCCATATCCAAGTGCCTCAAAGGATGGTCCATCGGTTGGGCTGTCAACACCGACGCCATGAAGAGTGCTTCATCTGGTGGGTAAGGATTGTTTCCTATTCGAACTTCTTTCAAAGAATGATTCTTCAAAATGGCGGCTCGTATGACTCTCAGAGGCCGACCAATCAATCTGTTACTACTCAAGTCCAAATACTCTAGCGCTGTCGATTTCTTGACGAATTTTGCAACTGGTGCGATGGCTGGTTTGATAGTGATTCCATTCCAAGCGAGCTTGAGCACCGTGATACGATCATTCTGTTTGAAACCATTGAATAATTTCTTGTTGCCCAAGGCAGTATTGAAACTATTCCAGGAGAGGTCGATGTTTGTCAGAGATTTATTATCTATCAGAATTCTCTCTAGTATTTCTGCTGAATCCTCTGTGAGATTATTATGACTGATGTTTATAATCGCTAAAGATGATGTATCACACAAGCCTTTTTGCAAATATCTCAAGCCAACGTCACCTAAAGCGTTGAAACTGAGATCGAGTTCGGTTAGAAACTGGGAGCTAGATAATGCCTCATTGAGTTGTTCAGCCCCTTTTTCTCCGATCCTGCATTCTTTCAAATTCAAAGTTCGCAAAGTATTATTCTCTTCGAGCATGCTGCACACCATACCCATCATATCGAAATCCAAGAAATTCTCCTCCAGAATGAGGTGCTCTACATATTCATTACCTTTCAAAGCCTCTGTGAGGGCACGACATTGCTTCGTGGTCAAACCATAGTACCTCAAATTCATGACATCTTCGGCAAGATACATCTTGATTCTCGTGAGAGGAACAATTTCCAGTTCCTTACAGATATTCGAATACTTCTCGACACCTACATCGTCATACACAGCATCAGGTTTCGAATAGTTGAAAGCATCTTCTATCCCAGGATCTTCGAGTGGAGGGAACAGAAACAACCTGTTCTTCATTAAGGAACTGTTTGATATGAGGACTTGGGCTAAACATCTGAATGAACTTGTATTTTTCGTAAGTAAATATCCACTTGTGCATTCTTCTGGTTCCAAGTTTTCACTATGTGTTTCTGATGATAATCGTGGAACTGATTCTGCATGATTCATGAGCACTTCTGATTTTGGTGACGATTCTGAGGGTCTCTTGACGGAACTTATGGAAGTCATGATGATATCGGTTCATGAAAGCAGTTAGGAATATAATTTGAGAAGTTTAATTCACTACGATATCATAACTTGAGAGGAACTGAACTGGAGGAATGCTTGACGACACGGGCACTCACATGATTGATGATTCAACATACATAATTTCGATATTTTCATTTGTGATAACTAACGGTTTCCGTCCATTTCAACTTATTATGATATATCGAGATATTGACATTAGTTGATCTCCATCTCTTTCAAGTTTGTTGCAATTTGTGTACGTCACCTGTCGCTTGAAGGGGTCCTATCAACTGCCAGTTCCTATTGTTCCACATAAAATTCACAGAGTGGATGTCAGACACGAAATTCATGACCATAGACTTATTATCCTGAGGAGACGGAACATCTCATTCATAAAACTGCTTTTGTTTCGAAGCAATGATTGAAAATGAACTGCACGTGTATGAGAAAGACTACCGATCGAACCTCTTTGTCTTCACCAACTTGTTGGCAACGCTGTTATGTTTATGTGTCTTGTTCATATATGTATTAACTACGAATATTGATAATAAGGACAGCCTATCTGATGTCAAAATAAAAGAGTGCAATTGGCAAGGTTTTAATTATGCGCATGCGCCAAAATGAATTCTGAATGAAATTTGAATTTTGCGCATGCGCTCTCGATCATCGTTGCCAATCAGACTAGGAAAGACGTATATAATGAAGCATCACTTTTCTAACATTGCTCTTATGGCGTTTGGTCAATATTGTAGTTAATACATATATGGTCTTGTTTCCCTGATTTCAGCCAGTGGCGTACCGTCCTAATGGTTCCATAACTTGGAAATATATTTTATCTATAACTATATTATTGAATATTGTTCTGTACGGAGTCGAAGCGTCGTGTTTCTTAGTTAGGAAAACAAACAAATTCCTCTTGATCATGAACAAGCTACGAATATACTCTCAATGAAAACATGTGATTTCTCTCTGTATGATATGTCAATCAACATTCTGAAAAATGAAACATCATTGGAAATATTTAACCAGATTCTTGTCAGTACCTGTAATTCCTGATATTATGTTCAACTGAAACGAGTGCAATATCATATGCATTCAGACAGTTGTACAAAATTGAATTTCCTTATAATTTGCACACAAATTTCTCTGTTTTGATGAAAACAAAAAACACAGCTTTCATACTTTTAAAATTCATATGATACAACAAATTTATCCATTACTAGAAAAATGGTGTTGGTTCAAATTGAACTGCAAATAATTTTTGGATTTCTATACAAAAGAAAACAATAGATCATTACATACAATGACAATAATTTACAAAGAAAATAAATGGAGTCGCTCGTGAACATAGTTTGTTGTTTTTCTGTACTATATTGGAAAAATGTGATGTTGAAACAATGGAGTATTAACTTCAAATTACCTATCAGATGCGAACTGAAACGCTGAATGGCATGGTAGTGGATTTGCATCTGGCCTCAAGTATTTGGAACCACTTTTCTTTGTTATGACATCCTCGAATCGAGATGATCAGAACATACATAAAGATATTTGCTCAGACGATTCTCCTGTCAGCCAAGAAGAGATGCCCAAATTTTCCTTTTTTCACTATCAGCGGGAAACCTGAAGTAATACAGAAATAGGTTAACAGGAATAAGTTGCTTAGAATTTTTGATGCAATGAACAAGAAAGTCTATGCCATGGAAACATGAACACTACCTTAATCATTAATAAGCATGAATAAACAGTACCTAATCATCATATATTCACGCCACTGGTATAACTAACAAATTTGGAGGTTAGGTATTCCAACTTACTTGTGAAAAGAAACATCAGGGCTGGAATTGTCAAGTTTTTTGCACACTTGGCAGTGACGAACCATATTGCTCAAAAATTAACTCTGAATTCCACAATACCTATTCAAAGTCACTAAAAACAACACTTCAAAACACAAGATCACTCGTCTACAACACCGCAACGAAAAATGGGCAGATCGCAGTTTCGTAGTAAAAATCATTCATACAATAGGCGTGGCCTGGACGCGCCGATGTCGCTTTGTGGGTAACAAATCCTATGATGCTACAATCTGATAGTTCACAAAATGAATATTCGGTAATTCCAACGTGTACATTTCAGGTTTTCATAATATATAATACCGTTCAGAAAAATGTTCCATTGAGATTGTATTACTTGCAATACAATGAAAAAATGATATGAACGTGTCAATAATTATTGCGAATCTCGTTCTCAAACTGGAAATATGGCAACGACACTTTCCAATCGGTCACAATAGTATCCTACTGTGGACCAGATATTGGCAATGTCTGATCTTCTTTGAATGTAAATAGTTCCGTCTCCTCAGGATAATAAGTCTATGTTCATGACGAACCAGGTGATAGAACTTGTAGATATGAGAATTCGTATAAATTAACGTGCTCCATCTTTGCCAAAAAGATCTCGACGAAAACACGTTTTCGCTACTACTAGAAAATGATACACCTCGTATCCCAGTCAATAAGCGAAGTAACGGCGAGTCGCAGGGACTACCAAATAATTTCACATGATCCGTTTCAGAAACTTACCAAAGTTGTTCTGTGTGCTCCCCATCGTAGAATTCAATATACAATAGAGAGTAAACAATGCTGATTTTCACGATGGAATTTTTATATCACTTCGAATTGAAAGCATAGACACCAGTTCCTAGTGATAAACATTGCCAAGACATGCAACATCGGGGTGAAATTCCTATTCGTTACATCATTTGAAAGTCACTCAGCTGATTTCAAAATGAAGGAGGCGACCTTCGGATGATTTGTCGTCTTCGAAATATTTATTGGCAGGAATTTAGATGTGTCAGAAGTGAAGTATTGCAGCAGAACTACCAGAACTACCATGACCTATATTTCAGATCTCTAGAAGATGCAAAAATGATATTCATCCTTGAACTACGAGCAGTTGCATATCCTGAATGTACTGAGCTTTTCGCACATATACTTGTGTCCAGGTTATAGCAGTAATTATTCACTATTTGATGGTAGTATTTAGTAGTGATTTTTTTCTTCAAGTTTTTTTTCAAGTTCTCTTGATGAATTCTGATTCGGGGCTTTGTTTACGCCGCAATTACAGTTGGAAGTATTGTATACATCTAAAATAGCTAGCAGAAGAGCGTTTCTCTTTTCATTTTTGAATCGTGTGAATGTTGAAATTGATGACAACGATACAACGTTGTTACATTCAGTGTGAATCGTCTGGAAGATAATGGAATAGTGCATGTTCAGTTATTTCATAGTGTAGTCCTGTTTTTATTAACTGAACCATCCAAACTCTGAACTCGCCGTGTCTCTGATCGTATTTTCGATTCGACGCCTCATATCAAATGGTAATCGATGAAGAATTAGCTCATAGTGCAATTGGTACTGAATGCTGGTCCACGAAGCATCAATCTATACATCAAAACTACCTTCGTGATTGGCTTTTCATTCATATCTGACTGGCGGTAATATGCAATTGGACATCTACAAATAAATCCTTATAAGTCAGGAACTCATCGACTATTCAGGTATAGGTTTATGTTACACATAGATGAATATCAAATTTCATCAGCACCCATCATCAATGAGTATATACAGCGAGGTGTTCACGACTTTTGGTGACTTTTGCAGGTGAATCGAAATATCTATATTTTTTGATCACCCTGTACTGAAGCAATCCAGATTAGTCATATTGTAGACATCTCTGGGTTCAGATCGAATTTCAATATGTGTCACACTGTTTGGAAATGTCAGCATATACAGGGTATCCCATATATTTCAGAAGTGCTGCTTTCCACTAAAAAAAAGGAGAATATTCATCAAGAACGGCCAGTGGTAAATGAAGGAGAATATCAAGTAGATATATGAAGGATTCGATGGGGATTGTGTACATAATATCACAAACAAGGTGATCCATTTAATTTATTGAATTCGCTACTACTTTCCAGTTGAAGCGGCGACACTGCATTGCCGGAAATATTTCAAATGCATGAAATAGAATGGGATTGAATGTCTTTCACGACTGTTCTTATGATTTTTCTACCGATTCTCTATGAATAGGTTGTTTAATCTGGTCGTGTCTGATTTGGGGAGATAACGATATCACCTGTTATATTTTTATAGGCTACCTCAATTTTGCCGCAGTCTCTGCTTCTTGTTCCAGTCTCATCGAGCATAGTGATAAATACGTATCGACGTGAGTATCTACTATTTTATATCATTGATATGACGATACGAAGATAAGAGAAATGGGCAACCGTTCGATATTTTGGTGTTTATTGCTTTATATGTATTCAACATACAGGGCGTTACAGAACTATGGAATCAAACTTCTAGGAGATATTCAGTGCAACAGTAGAAAACATTTGAGTAGTGGGTCCCATGTCGGCCCTAAGACGCGTTAAAATAGGATTTAATGCATTTAATTTTTGCCTTTTGTACATGATACCATCACAAAAATTGTTCAAAATGTCTTCCTCCAATCTGAATACACCGATTTCAACGTTGCACATGATTTCGGCAGACTTGACTAAAAATTTGATCCTCGTTTTGAATGATTTTCTATGCTGCTATAATTGAGTCCAAGTGAGTCTTGATCTGTTTCCACTGGAGTTTCGTATACCAAAGACTTTACATGTCCCCACAGGAAAAAATCTAGCGACGTTGAATCGGGTCGTACCCCTAGAAGTTTGATCCCCCTGTATGTTTGTATCACCCTGTATAATGTGAATATACGGGTAACCGAGATGAGGATGCACGTGGGGATATCGGAAACGGTGAGATATACAACTTTGGTCGACTTTGGAGAAAAGATGCGCATTCAGAAGGATATTCCAACGATCTTTGAAAATATAAGAAATCATTCACAGGTCCTCAGTGATATCGAAAAACTTGAAATTTTTTTTTTCCGTCATTTCCGAGAAAACATTAAATCTTCAGCAGTATATCACGTGACTAGTGTGGAAATCGACTTATTTCGCTCGAGTAGGCAGTTATCACGATCCGCCCAGCGACGAGTGCGGAAATATAATGAGTGCTTGAAATACATTTTCCAGCAACGAGTTGTGGTCGCAATTTTTCCTACGACCACGAATATTCGATTTGTGAGCATGAGGATTCATAAAACTGGGTAGATATACAATATTATAATGCTCCTTATCACTTTAGCTACCACAAAATCCATGATAATGGAGTCAGGAACAAGAATATACCATAGAGGTGATCCGTAAGATGATTTCATTCAAATACTGTCTGTAAGTTCTTCGAGGAGGTGGTATATTCATTTTTCAGCTTTTAATGGGATTTTCTCTCCTCGTTTCTGAAAAATACAGTAGAAGTCATTGAAAATTATTGCAATATATTTGTAGTAAGGACAGATTTAGGATCTGTCCCAAAATGTCACTGCGCCTGAAATCAAACCTTCAGATACCTAAAAGAGAAATTCTCTATTGGTCAGTGACACCTTGTTTTTGAAAAAATTTGGAAATACAAATATATTTAATGAGAATGAGACGTCTTATCTTGGTGGACGTTTCGGGAACGAATCTGCTCCCGTTCTCAACACAATCGAAATATTCTTCTCTTCGTGAAATTTTTTCAATGTTTTCGATTTCGACACTGAAAACAATGAAAAAATTTCACGAAGAGAAAAATATTTCAATTGTGTTGAGAACGGGAGTAGATTCGTTCCCGAAACGTCCACCAAGATAAGTAGACCTTTCATTCTTATTAAATATATTTGTATTTCCAAATTTTTCCAAAAACAAGGTGTCACTGACCAATAGAGAATTTCTCTTTTAGGTATCTGAAGGTTTGATTTCAAGCGCAGTGACATTTTGGGACAGATCCTAAATCTGTCCTTACTACAAATATATTGCAATAATTTTCAATGACTTCTACTGTATTTTTTAGAAACGAGGAGAGAAAATCCCATTGAAAGCTGAAAAATGAATGATTTTATTCCATAATGCATCATAGAACATACCTTTACGTACCTGATTTCAATCCGGAAAATAGACTTTTACAGGATAGGCGCACGTAATATTTCATTACGTGCTACTATCCCGTAATGAAATTTTACCGGATTGTAAATATTGAAAACTCAGTTATGCGTCAAAAGCATGAATACATTTATTGAAAATTCAACAGCAAAACAATACACAGAAATTACTTATTGCTAATATTAATATTAACCGTTGAATTTTCGTTCCCATGAATATGGATACCAGGAGCTCCATTGGATGAATTATTTATTAGGGAGTTGCTACTTGCTGATACATTCCCATTTTTTTTGTTGTAGCACTTCAACAAAGATTAATATTTTAATTTTCACTGTTCATTTTTGTTTTTTAGCAGTATGAAATAAAATGTTATACATCACACGTCCGGTAAACTTACCGGTCTAGTAACGTAAATATCTATTATGACACTGCTCACATCGATTTCATGAGAATAAATCATTACGCAGATGGCAATCTTCGGGCATTTCAGCTTTCATCTTCCAGATGATATCGATAAGTTTGATATAATCGATTATTATTGATACTATCAATAATATCGATATTCCTAAATTGTTTTCGCACACCCCTAAATATGTATTGGTCATGTGGGAATCCACAGTATTTTTTTCGTGGTCATCATGCAAAATGCAATTTGTAGAAAAATTATGATGCAAAATCAATATGACTATGTGAAGAGTAGCATATGTGATGATACCGGCTGTGAAATTTCTGAGTAAAATTCTGAATTCATGCTAGCGTTTGTTTCTCAATATTTCCACACTAGTGCGTTTCACTTCCCTATCGTCATAGTGGAATGAGCAACTTCCCGAATAACAGAACTTGGCACCCACTTCTCAGAACTGAATATGAAAAGGACATATTCAATATCAATCAATGAAAAACACCTTGTTACCAGAATTCCTCCGTCTGCCCAATTGTCACTCTTCTTCTGAAAAATTCCGCGAAGAAAAGTGTTCTAATTGTTTTTAAAACGGGAGCAGATTCGTTCCCGAAACGTCCACTGAGATTAGTAAAAGTTTTTTGTTCCCATTGAATATATATTCCAAATTTTCCAAAAAACAAGGTGTCACTGACAAATAGAGGATTTCTCTTCTCTAGGAGTCTCTAAAGGTTTGCTTTCAAGCACAGTGAAATTTTGGGGCGGATCACAAATCTGTCTTCACTATAGATATATTGAAATGATTTTTGATAGGTAACTTCTACTTCATTTTTTCACAGAATCGAGAAGAAAAAATCCCACAAAAAGCTGAGAAATGAATTTACCACCTCCTCGAATAACTTACACACAGTATTTATCAAAACAATATTGAAAGCGCTGTTCTCATGGGAAAATTCTTTTTCATATCTACTCTTGATATGAATCAACATGGCTATCATCAAATTCATCTCTTTCTACAATTTTCCGTATCAGTGAAATCAGCAACAACATATTATCTTGAAATACAGACCAGTTATGTAGATTGGTTATGTGGACACACCCATTATAATACATAGTGGTCGAATGTGTTTCGACCTAGTTACAACCATCCTAATTGTTTTCAAAAACCTCACCTCATGAAACCCCGGAAAGAATTAAAAAAAGGAAATGAAGAGGGAAATGAAAATTGATATCCCTCGTTATTCATGTATTCTGGAAGTATCATTCTTGTGCTTCAATCAACCCCAGAAATCGAAAATGGGTGAAACGCGAAGTGTTGAAAATAAAGCTACATTTTTAATGAATTCCAAGAGAATCGAGATATCCAAGAAGAACTGGAGAATAGGTTCAGGAGAATCAAATGGAACCAATCATAAATTTCTCTTAGGAATCCAAATAGTGTAGAATATACAGGGTGTTCTTTTCGAAATAAGTGATTGATGGTTACTTCTATCCAGAAGTGGTATGTCCTTGGAAATATTGCACAATGGAACAGAATATTTCTCTTGAAGTTGAGAAAATCAGAATCCTAAGTTTCTTCCAACTACGAGAATTTCTGACAAACCCTGTATATCTTCATCAAGCGCCTGTAACACCTTTGTAGTTCCTCACATTTGAGGGATTCTGAATTCGAATTCCAGCTCAACAGGAATTTGCAGCAACAGTTTCACGGAGCAAGCATCATTCCAGGAGAGCTTTCGAAATGTAGTTGAATTTTTGTAGGCAGTCCATATATTCCTAATGGAAATCAATTATTCTAGCATATATGATTCAATCTCATCACACTCCGATTATATAACTAATCGGAGTTTGTGAATTGGTTGTTCAACCGATTCTACATAATCAATCGTGTTTTCATTCACCAGAGAAGTTTCTGTTATGATGTTGTTATTCGAGCCTCATCGGAAAATGTTCCAATTGTTTCGAACTCTATATACAGGGTGATCCACTCGAATGATTCATATGGAAATGAAAGAGACATATGCGTCTGAATATTCCAGTCTTGAACAAAGTGAATTTCTCAAAAATATACTCTATTCTGCAACGTTATTATCAGAAATGGGAAAAAACTCAGGATAATTCTTCATGATTTATTATACTTCGTTGAAAATGAAAACATACGACAAAGAAGAAACTTGGAACATTTTTATTTTCACTGGTGTAGAAATGAAAAAACTTGGAACTGATATAGTGAGAATATTGAGAATCAACTAACTATAATTATACTGTGAAAGCAGCATTGACAAATACAATTTTTGATCATTTTCGATGGCTATGTTTATTGTACAATCCGTGATATTGCACAGGTTCAGTCATTTTGGAGTTCCAATTTGTGAAACTGCAGTTACTGAAGCAGACTCTTCTTAAATGTATTGATTTTCTCGAACAAATGATAGAGTTGCTGTATTTTGCGAGTGTGAATAATTGAACAGTTTTTGTGATACCTCAATTATTTTTGTATAGACTCTTCTATATATCCTTCTGCCATAATGGAAGAACGTCACCCTCCGTGTCTTTTCAGAGTGAGTAAATCCATAACGTGGAAGATTCCATAGATTCAGCTTTTTCGACATAATAAACTAGAAGAATATCGTCACTCACAGTTCTGATTTTGTTCAGATTTCACCATTCTGTAAGGAGTTGAGGTAATTTTGCACTTATCTTGCGATGTGTTTTTTTCGATTTTTTTCTCGGTTGAGTATTTTGACCTCAAGAACCCGAATTCCACAATAGAAACGTGCACAAACTCATATTTTCGAGATATTTCAGGAAAAAGTATCAAAATTACCCTTCTTGTTTCGGCCTGTTTTGGGTAAGCACCATAAGTTTCATTTCTCACATAAGATACTCTTTATATCTTCCTCAAACATTCTAGAAGCTGAAAAGAAGGAGAAACATCCTCTAAGAAGTTTAATTCATCGTCTTTAGCATCTTTGATGGAATCTTCTTTCATATGGACGGCGCTGTCAAATGTGCATCTGTGATATTTTGACTCACAGAACTAGTGATTCTGACGTAGATTCTCATTTGACAGCGCCGTCCATATGAAAAATGCTGGATCCACCTTCCTCCTAGATGCTAAAGAACGTTGATCTAACGAATTCGAGGATGTTTCACCTTCTTTTTGACTTCTTGAATGTTCAAGGAAGGTATAAAAAGTATCCTGTATGAGAAAAGAATCTCTATACTTTTTCCTGGATTATCTCGAGAAATATAAGTTTGCGCACGTTCTTATTGTGAAATTTGAGTTCCTGAGGTCGAGATACGTGAGTACCAAGAGAAAAAATCGAAAAAAAGCCATCGCATGATAAGTGCAAAATTACCGGAGTTGATATTCGTGTTCATATCTTTACTGGTAATTAATATCAGGAATTTCGGGATTTTCTTCTGAGTTCATTACGTTGACATAAATTCGATTGACAGAGTATGAACAATGCTGACTGACATTACAGTGTTTGGCATGAATGATTTGTTTCCATGGTTATTCTCAAAGTTTTTTCGTGCGCTAGCCGAAAAAGCCCATCTCACAATATTATATTAATATAGATGAAAATAAGTTGATTAAAATAAGTAATAAATGAAGTAATGAAAATAATATTTTGCTCTAGGTGGATATGGTCGTGGTCTTGAGGCATAGCTGCTTGTTATTGGTCATCGTCTTCTCGATTTTAATTCTCCTGACATATCTTTCAACTGTCAGCAACGAAATCAAAACGGCGCAGAGTTGCAAAAAGAACGATTTCGATTGGATAGAAGATTACAACAAATTGGTCAACTTACCATTTTCCTTCGACATACTCCCTACAGTATGTGCAGTGAATCAAACCATGTTCACTATCCTGATATTCACTGCCCCAGAAAACTTCCAGCGTAGAGAAATATTGAGAGATACTTGGATATCGAATGATAGCGGAGTGAAAATCTATTTTCTCCTAGGTAAAACTGAGAACGAAACCGTCTCCGGCCAGATAGCGGAGGAGAATAACCTCCACAGGGACTTCATCCAAGGAAATTTCCTGGACACATATCACAACCTATCCTACAAGCACATCATGGGGTTGAAATTCATGTTCTACCATTGCCCCAACGTGAAGTATCTCGTGAAACTAGACGACGACACCTTCGTCAATATGAAACGATTGATGACATTCCTTCGTGAACGGAACCAACTGGACGCACATTCGAAAAGTATCATGTGCGAAATGAGAGTTGATCACCCGGTGTTACGTTACGGCAAATGGGAAATATCCACAGAGGAATACCCCAATGAAACTTATCCCACTCATTGCCCAGGCTATGCTGTTATTTATCCGCGCGATGCGATCTCTGCGTTGTATATGGAAGCGCAAAGAGAACAGCGTCTCTTCTGGATAGATGATGTTTACATCACTGGGATAGTCGCAGAGAACACCAGAGTTGGACACGTCGATATAATCGAACATATGTTCAATGCGCCGGGGGATACTGATTTTTCACTGCTGGATGTACCAACTGATTTCATAATTGCAGGATTCAACATTGATGAGAGGAACATGCGTTATCTATCCAATTTAGTGAAGGAGGGCGTCTTGAATGGCAGCAAAAAAATTCAACAGGAATGATTATATATCTGGATGATCTGATTCCATTCTGTAGGGCATTCATTCTCACTACTATCGATATGATCGCTTCATCATAAGTAGATACTCGTCTGAGTGTCACGTTCGTCTATTATAATCTCTACGCATTTCAGACAACCAGATGATAATGAATGATATCTGATCATACTTGAGAAAAACAAAGTGACAATCAGATGAGTTGAAAAGACGTTAGTTTGATAAGATGAAAGCGGCATCTATTTGGTGTTGTGTATTTTTTAATCAGCTACAGAATTGTTACTAGTCGAAACTTTTCAATGGTAGAAAATTCAGTTGGCGTTCATTTCGTTCGGAAGTATGAGAATTTTTGAACACTGATATATTGAATCTCAGATTTACTGAGTATGTTGAGATTTTCGCAAAAAACAATCGATTCCGATCAATGAGAGTTTTTGAAAAATGGAACCTCATCAGGATGGATCTATATTCCACAATGTGACTCATAAAAAAATAGGTTGCACTGTACATATTTCAAACTATGATAGCTAGTTTCTCGAAAACAGATTTTTTCTTTCTGAAATTCATTCAAAGTTCTCTGAAATTCAAATCACGATGGAATATCTGCTTCCTGAAATCGAACTGACTCTTCTGAAGATGAAATTATACTTTCTGAGATTCAACTCACTGTTATGAACTACATCGACTTGTTGCTTTTCCGAAATTCAATGCACCATTCTGGAATACAATTCCTACTTCTCGAAATAATATTAGTGATTATCCTGAGATTCTATGGCCGCTCTCTGGAATACAACTGGAAAAATTATAGTTCACTGAATGAGATGTCTGAGTTCGTCAATACCGTCGAACTTCGCAAATTCATCAGATTGATCATGATGTTTGGACCACCAAAGAAACAAAATTTTGAAATACTCCATACTGGCAAGCTGATTCATTTCCTAGATATTTGGAGCAGAACAGCTCAACGACAAATTATGTCACGTGAATTTCGATCATCAACTGAGGCTGCCTATTTTGTGAAGCAGTTCTTGCAATGGACCTCACATGATCGTCCTATGAGAGCGCGCTGTTGGTGGTGACACCCAGCATGGATATTGACGAGTTCATAGAAACACAGGAAAACACAAACTTGAGATTTCGATGCTCTTTCGGATTGCACTAGAGTCACTAGACTGACAGGTTCCCGTTTCTGAGTTCATCTTGCCAGATGATCATTCGGAGTATCGACCTGTCTCACTCAGTTATAAAGTCAGTTATTTTATCAAATGAGACCTCACCACACCGAAGAGTAATTCATCGATAGTGGAAAACACAGTTGAATGTTCCATATTGAAGAAGAAATGTTGGTAAGAGACAGACATCTTCACTCAGACAGTCAGAACCTGAGAAATCTGAATTCAGTGATCAACTTCAAGTACAATTACATGACAAGAAGCAACTGTTGACACTCACATATCATCACATTTGCGAGAGAATCAAGATATAAATTGGGATTTGGCTTTTGGGTAAATATAATAATATGTTCTGCTTGAAAATGTGTTTATATTATTCTGATCCTTGCTTCCATGCCTCATGTTGATTGTATGAAATTTCTAATTGGAACAGTTTTTCTTCCTTATCTGTGGACAACACGAAAGGGAAACCTATAATGTTCGAGGAACATCGTGTTAGCCAACTGTAGAAAGACTTCACTAGGCAAAGAATTCCATAACTGTGCCGTTCTATCGATAAATGATGCTTGGTATAGCGATGTTCGACAGGTCTCGAGCCTGACAGTGTAGGGGTGACCAGCCTGAGCTCGTTTGGTTTGTCTACTAAGAATCGCACGTGGTGGCATAATAGATGATATTTCCGTTGAGCATCGACCGAGGAAGTATCTTTGAAAAAGGCAGAGATCGCCGACCTTTCTACGATGATCTAGAGAGGTCATTTACTGTTCACTTGGATTTCGGTGATAGATTATTTCGATTCCATTTGTCAGAATCACTAAACTACTAATGGGAAGTAGGACAAGTACTCTGTCGAAAAATCGAAATTCATGTGTGCAAGAATATACTCTATTTCAACGAACAATCGTTTCTGGGTCTACAAAAACTACCCTACTCTTCTCACTTCCTAGTTCCGCTTGAATTTCTTCGAGAGTCTTACCTTTGGTTTCCGGAATACAATAGATAATGAAAACAAGTCCGAGACTACAACAAATCGCGAACGTGTAAAACGGCACGTGCATACCGTAAGCCTCACTGGACCAATGAAAATATTTCGAAATGAACGTGCACATGACGCTGTAGTAGATATCCATCGAGCACAACGCGAAAGCTTTGACATTCGTCGGGAATATCTCCCCCATCACCAGCAGAGGAATGGTTTGCAGGCCAGAGCTGAAGATGATCACGAAGCAGAGCAGGCAAAGAAGGGGGATGAAGTCCAATCCGGCGATATCGACGTCGGTACAGTTCTTCAGATACAGGTAGGTACCGATCACCAATAGAGTGACGGCAGTACCTGAGGTGGATACTATCAGCAAAGGTCTCCTTCCTGAGAAGTCCACTATGAGGGAGCTCATTGCTGATAAGAATAGTTGCACTGAGAAGTATATTATGGTGGCTGTGCTGGCTGCGATAAACTCATCGGATTCCTCGAATATTGTTTGGCAGTAGAAGATTATGACGGTGGTTCCAGTGAGTTGTTGAACTCCTCTGAGACCTGCGAACGACAAATAGTATATTGTTCTAGGTGATTCACTGAGATGATGAGGTACTGTATCTCGGGAACTAGTAGTGTTGGGAGTTCGGGAAAAAGTTCTTCGGGAGAAATCGACCAAGAAGAGTTTTCTGGATACATTTGGAATGGTAGATGGAATCGTTCCAAAAATTTTCCAGTATGAGTTTGGAAATGAATACTCTCACGTTGATGCTACCTCATATATTTTTTGGACTGTTGATGTCTTTGATTTTGACCAAGGAATGGAATGAAAAACCATCCATACTATCATGTTCTTACCGCTCTCGCTCGGAGGAATGTTTTATAAGGTTTTGGTTCCTCAACTTTTTCACGAGTTGTGGCTTGAACTAATGTATCAAAGAAACATTAGAGGTAATTGAGTTATTATTTTTTTTTTCAGAAATCCGTAGTGAAGCATGACATATATGAATGGGAACAGTGTGGAATTTTGTTCTTGATCCAATTTGATGAGTTATAATATTCTATGAGAATATCGCCATGCGATTTGAATCTAATGAGATGATCATATCCATCCATGATTTCGAAGGAAAATTCCAGAATATCGTTGACATTATAAAATACGCGTCCTAGCGAGAGCGGTAAGAACCACGATGGCATGGATGGTTTTTCATTTCTTTCAGTAAACCTCCCTTTCTTGACCCGCAACAACTGTTCGCAAAATTCTGTTGAGTCAAACTTCAGTATAGATATTCACAGTTTGAATATAATGAATATTCTCAGTTCAAAAAGTATTGGATCACGCCTTCATTCAACATCCTACAATGAAAAAATTGAATTTTTCAGCTTTTTATGGGAATTTCTCTTCTCGTTTCTAAAAAATACAGTAGAAGTTATTGAAAATTAATTCAATATATTTGTAGTAACGACAGATTTTGTGATCTGCCCCAAAATGTCACTGCGCTTGAAATTAAACCTTTAGATACCTAAAAGAGAAATTCTTTATTGGTCAGTGACACCTTGTTTTCGAAAAATTCTTGAAATACAAATGAATTCGATAAGAATAAAACCTCTACTTATCTTGGTGGACGTTTCGAGAACGAATCTGCTCCCGTTCTCAACACAATTGAAATATTTTTCTCTTCGCAAAATTTTTCAATATGTTTTCGGTTTTGACACTGAAAAGTGACAATTTGGTAGACGGAGGAATTCTGGTTACAAGGTGTTTTCATTAATTGATATCGAATTTTCCATTTTCATATTCAATTTTCAGAAGTGGATGCCAAGTTCTATCTATATCAACTGAACAAGAAGCAATATTATTATCTTCGTTCAGGAGAATGCAAGCAGACTCTTTGATTTTCCGTTTTTGGTTGTTGTCTTCTTTTCCTATGATCTTAATATTACCCCAATCGGCCATATGTTGTCAATTTTCAGTAAGGATATGTTTTCTTTATATTGTTCTTATGCTCTTTCATCCTTACTGATAGAGACCTGCTGGTTTCAGTACTACTATATAACTTACAGACAGTATTTGAAAAAAATTAAATTTAGGTGGCATCAACGTGAGAGTATGCATTTCTTAACTCTGTGAAGCAGAAGCTCCAGTCTAAGAGCTTGACATTCTACAGTAATTCTTTATTGGATCTCTCAAACTACCAGGCACACCCCAATTGTTGCCTGAAGGCTATCACCAAGGAACGGTTTTTCAAACACTTTAGTAGAATTGATGAAAATTTCCACTCACCTAATGTGATGATGAGTCCTCTTCGATTACTTTTGACCGTCACCAAGTCCAAGAACGACCCTCTCGTTTCATTCTGCTCCTTCACGGCTTTGGCCATCCTCTTCAACTCCCCTTCAACATCACTCTGTCCTCTGAATATCTGCAAACTCTTCCTCGCCTGCTTCTCATTGCCTTCCATCAAATAGAAATAAGGACTTTCTGGCATCCACGAGAAGGTGAGGAGGAGAATGATGGGTATGGCTGTGCCGATGAACGCCACTGTGTCCAGAGGAAGGCTGCTGCCGAGGATGTTGATGAGGAGGATGCCGAATACGATGAGTACTGGGCAGGCTGACGCCAGGAGGCCTCTTATTTTGGGATCAGCGATTTCTCCTAAGTACATCGGAACCGCAGTGAAAGATAGTCCATCAGCAGCACCTGCATAACAACATTCTAATGACTGAATTTATCGTGTATCTATTTTTCTCCAGATTTTCTGTCCTCGTTCTCGAAAATAAAGAGAAAGGATTGTGATAACTATTCCATAGATTCATAAGATGAGAGTAGAGACTTATGATCTGCCACAGAATATCACTTATCTTGGAATTTAACCTTCAGACAGAAAATATCTATTCATCAAGAATAAACGATAAAATATTCTCAATTGATGATGAAAACTAAAGTTCAACCAAATAGAATTCAGATGAATTTTGAACTGAAACAACTGGTGCTCATGCAGGATTACTTGAATGATTAGGAATATTACCAAATCCCTAGATATGCAAACTTTTTCAGGCTTGTGTCGGACTGTCAGTATCTGAATAAATATTCAACTGAATTATAATTTCGACATTGTTATCCGTAATATATGGGGAAAAGTGGATCGATAAAGTATCGATTTCATTCCTCGGGGATTTTTTATGCATAAAACCTAAAAATCGATTTTGTTATACCTCACGTGATCATTGGTATAGCAGTGAGAAAAAAAGACTATGAACAGAAGAAATTTGGGTTGAATGGGAATATGCCGAATTTTTTTTTTTGGAAAATTTGCTCATTCCAGAAAATTGACTATAGCAACTGTTTCCGATCTCGTTGAGATAAACATATAATTCGTTTTCCTCAATAGCTTGAAACTTGTGATGCGACGACTAGGAGAGAACAATCTTGTTTTTTCAACATGAGCACGGAAATTGAAATGTCTCACTTTGCCATTGACTCAACAAATTGAAATCAACAAATCACAAGTGCTACTTCCAATCTTATCAGGAGAAAGCAATTGTATATCATTCTCAATTTTCTCGAATAATTACTCGAAACTCTCTATATGAGTATATACAAAAATTCAAATTCATTTCTCGAGCAGTGCTGCGAAAAATGCAAAATAATTTTGCTGCATGCATTGATTATCAAATAATTGACTCGAAATTTCTATGGAACAGTTCCTTGCTTATACAGGGTGTCCTTAAAAGGTCTTTACAAAAAGCTACCACATATTCTTCAGACCAAAACAATTCGATACAAGCAAACTTACCTCATTAAAAAGTTGCTTAGTTTGGGCGCTAGACGGCTCTGAAGTTGAAATTTTCAAATCGATTTTGCTTCATAACTTTTGAACGGCTCATGAGATTTTTTTCAAATTTGGTACGTTGGCATAGACTCATCGGGCAATGAAACTCATATCATAATCATAATGAATATCATTCCATGGGCGTAGAACTTGATTTTTTCAGTAAATAAACATCTAAAACTCCTACGCCAATGGAAAAAAATTAGTTTCAATATGAAATCTAAATTATTCAACTCATTCACTACAAAAAGGTACTCTTGACAAAAGTCGATTCCTCTCATGGTTTCGACAAAATTTTAATTTTAGTGATTTAGAGCATAATTATTAATAAAACGATTAACAGATATTTCATGAAAATTGTTCAAAATGTTCACCATTTTCACGTATACAAAGATTTATACGACGCAAAAAGTTGAAATGTACTCTTTGCATAACTTCTTCATCGCCTGTAAGATTATTCGTCGCCTGTTGGATACGTTGCCATAATTGTTCTACAGTATTCACAGGGGTCTTGTAAACCGTAGACTTGAGATAACCCCATACAAAATAATCCATCGGTGTTAAGTCTGGAGAACGTGGTGGCCAATTCACGGGTGCATCATTACCTCTACCTATCCATCTGTCTGGGTACTGTTGGTTTAAAAAATTCCTAACATCCACCGAAAAATGTGGTGGAGCTCCATCGTGCATAAACCACATCTACCCGATGTTGGAGTGGTAAATCTTCCAACAAATTTGGCAACGTATTTCGTAGATGTTGTAAATACATGTCTCCTGTTAATCTTTGTGGAAGTATGACAGGACCAATTATAAAATTTCCTATTATTCCAGCCCAAACGTTGATTTTGAATTCGTGTTGAAAATGGTTTATTTTAATGGAATGAGGATTTTCAATTGCATAAACGTGTTCATTATGGAAATTAGTTATTCCTCTTCTCGTGAAACAGGCTTCATCAGTGAACAAAATATTCTTTCCAAAGTTCAGATTCATTTCTCTTTGCAAATTAATGAACCTACAAAACATCAGACGACTTTGTGAATCATGGATTAATAAATCTTGAACTGGCGTCTTGTGGTATGGGTATAATAATTGTTCTCTTAGTACTTCATGAACGGCATTCCTAGAAACTTCTAGTTCATTACTTATCCGTCTAGTACTCAATTCTGGATTTTCTTCAATACGGTCTAAGATTTCTACTTCGACTTCGGGAATCCTTACATAACGCTGTCTTCCATAATCACCAGTTCTAGGAGCAAAATGACCGGTCTCCCGAAGACGTCTCTCAACTGCAGCAAAGGTTGGGTGGCTTGGTACGCGACGATTTGGAAACCTTGCCGAATACACCCTCACACTCTCTCGACCATTTCCTTGACAATATCCGAATACCAATAACATATCGGTGTATTCTTCATTGGTGTATTGTACGGCCATGATAAATCAGAAAAGTCCGATATCAACAATCAACGTCAATAAAACTCGACAAATCAACACAGATGAAACTATGGAAACCAAGAATGTGAATATCACTGTTTTCGAGCAGATAATAATAGTCTTCAGAAAAAAAAACCAGTGCTACTTATTTTCAATAGAAATAACCTATGCAAAAAGTACATCTCAACTTTTTGCGTCGTATAAATCTTTGTATACGTGAAAATGGTGAACATTTTGAACAATTTTTATGAAATATCTGTTAATCGTTTTATTATTAATTATGCTCTGAATCACTAAAATTAAAATTTTGTCGAAACCATGAGAGGAATCGACTTTTGTCAAGAGTACCTTTTTTGTAGTGAATGAGTTGAATAATTTAGATTTCATATTGAAACTAATTTTTTTCCATTGGCGTAGGAGTTTTAGATGTTTATTTACTGAAAAAATCAAGTTCTACGCCCATGGAATGATATTCATTATGATTATGATATGAGTTTCATTGCCCGATGAGTCTATGCCAACGTACCAAATTTGAAAAAAATCTCATGAGCCGTTCAAAAGTTATGAAGCAAAATCGATTTGAAAATTTCAACTTCAGAGCCGTCTAGCGCCCAAACTAAGCAACTTTTTACTGAGGTAAGTTTGCTTGTATCGAATTGTTTTGGTCTGAAGAATATGTGGTAGCTTTTTGTAAAGACCTTTTAAGGACACCCTGTATAGCGACTTCTGACAAGGGTAGCTTTTTGACCTGGATATGATAGAAAAATCGATTTTTCTACTGAAAAATGTGCTACAAGTACGATCAAGAAAGTTAGGAGTATACAAAAAAGATGAAATTTGAGCAGGCGTTCCATACGAGTGAGAGCCATAACATCAGGTCCAAATAATTCTCAATACAAATCTTCGTTCAAAAGAGGTCTGTAATTGAATATATTATGAATCATTCATTAGCAAACCCACCATCGAAAATGTCTGAAGGAATATGCTGATGTAAAAATTTACCTGGCAATTGTCTACTGTACTATAAAATTGCAATGCTGGATGAAGAGAATCCAAAATTGACAATGACAAAGTTTTTATGAAACAATGATTTTCCATCGGAATTCCAATGAATTCTTCGATTCATCGATACTGTTTTATTGATTTCGACTACACAGACTAAAAAGTAGGATGTGACTCAGATAAATCTTCATGCTTCAGAACCTGTCATAAAGGTTAACCCCACATTCCTACGCCACTGTTTATCCGCTAATTTCGAATAAAATCGAACTGACCGAAAACATCAACGTTATGGATTCATTATCGTGAATATCAATCAGACACCACTCGAAAACAAATTCAAAATATAATTTCATGACAAGAAGCATCGTATCATAAACACAACAAACACACACGCAGTTCAATCAATGTCGGCGAGAAGAATTTTGAGTAATTCATTAGAAACCGATTTATCATTGAACTTTGGATACCCCGTTATCCGAAAATGGAGCAGGTTAGTACACACGTTTATATGAACATTTCTTCATGAGATATGACGAAGAATCAATGACATCATTAATGTTACACCCTGTATATTTTGTTCGGGTAAACGTTTGATCTACGCTCCCTGAAAAACAGTTCACATGTTATCTATGGAGGATGATAATATCGATTATTTCATATTTGAAGTGATGCTTTTTCATCACTAGAACATGCATTCCAATGATGAACTTGAAGAAATATGAATGACAACAGATATTGATCAATATTGAACAAATATTAATCATTTGTTCGTAGTGAAACAACGTTAGTTTGGTCAAACTCGAAACCATCATTTGTTGACATTGAATTAGAATTTCATAATTGTTCACAGCGATAGGTTCATATGGAGTTCTTTTCGGAATATCATGAATAATCAGAGATTTTGAATCTCCGTAGCGTGAAAATGTTTCACAGCGAATGATATTTGCCTTCATTCTCTTCTGTGGAATGAATTTAACATTGTATTGACTCTGTTACTCGTGATGAGCGCAAAGATAAATACAGTTGTTCACTACGAAAACTAATTTCGATGAGAATGCATCAGCAATTCGGTTTATTCGACAAATAGGAAAATCTATTCGAGGATTTTATTGACATCGACGACCGCAGCCAATCGTCATTCGATATATATGTATATATGAAATTGATCACAGATGAATTCGAGTTATCCAAACAACACAATCACTTTTATCGAACTTCAATATTTTCTCTTCTCAAATTCCACCGGATTTCATCATGCCATTTCGGATATAAAAAAAATTGACCCATACAAAAATTATGTTACGAACAAGATATATCTTGATGTGTCAACGTGATTTATATGGGGTGTCCCAAAAATAGTGTGCACTACTTAAGCGGTTTCTTATACCAGAAATGGGGAGAAGACTAAGGGTAGGTTGCTCCCCAAGATGATTTTTTGGCGGTTTGAAATACGATGATGAAATTTTGCGTTCTCACTTATTGTCTCATATCCTCAATTCGAAAATGTGAATGTTGACGAAAATTCTTCAGGAGTTTTCATACAGGGACGCCTTGAGGTATTTTCAGCTCTTCCTTCATTGTGTGCAATTATTTTCGCAATTTGGCAGCAGAATATGAAGATTCAGATTTTTTGATGTGAATTAGGTGGTTATAGTTGGGATTAGAATGCACCAATTTCAAACGAAATTGATAAAATAATTTTGTGACAGAATGAAATCACTGAAGCCACATTGAGTATTGAGATTTTTTTCAAACTTTCGTTCACCTTTCTGAATTCATCATGAAACGCAAATTCACATCATTTCATCTCAAACCATCTCGCAAAAATGACCGACGTATGTTTATGGTTTTCATTTAATTTCTGGCATTAAGAACTCTGGTAGAACATTGCACACTATTTTCTGGACACTCTGTACATGTTAAACTGAAAGTAGCTTGATTCTGAGAATTTGTAGAGACGGTGAACCAAACAATGTGAATCCAACTGAAATATTCTCGTTATTGTGGAGCTTCCTGTTTTTCCGGAAGTGACCTCATCATTTCACCATCATCAGTTATCATCTTCGTTATTTTCGATGATAGATACCATCTGTATTCACGAAATTTTTGGATTCTTTATTCTGGATGATTCTGATTCAAATCATGCATCATGCCTCACAGGAATAATTTACAGGATTCGCAGAAATGTGGGTCCAGAAACGGAATGCCAAACATCAAAACTCCCAGTTTTTGTTCACTTACTCATACTTCGAAATCAATAATTTTGGAGATATTCCAATTTACTTCAAGATATCCAGAAGAACCAATAGGAATACCAGGTAGAGATTCAATGATGCATTTGGCTACTTTCACAAAATCATCATTGAAATCGTCAGCCTCGTTTCTTTCGAAATCGATAATTCTCCAGCATACAGTTGCGTATTTTGCTATGAGCTTGTACTCTTTCATTTCGTTTTGTTTTCTGGTCTTCTATTACCCATATCAATATTCGCTCCAATTTCGGAAACAACCTGTATATAATTAGCGATGATGCAAGATTCGATTCGATATATCTCCGAGAGAAGTGGAATTCATTATCCACAGTCCTCAGTACATTCAAAAAACGAGAATCACTTGTCCAAGACTTTTTCATGGACCAAACTTCTGAGCCATTGAGAATCGAGAATGTGGAAACCGTTTGGAAGGCATTGGGAGTGCTAGGGAATCGAACCCAACTGGAAGGACTGACGTCTTCTGAGACGAACCAGGTGGTCGAGGCATGGAAAAAATGCCGTCACCCTCATTCTACATCTAAAGCGCTCCGAGTTGTTCAAACAAGCTGGTGCACAAAGATCGTCAAGGCGCTGGATTTTCTCTCCTCATTTCTAAAAAATAGAATAGAAGTTATTAAAAATTATTTCAATATATTCGTAGTGTTTTTGTTAATTGATATCGAAACCAGCAGGCCTCTATCAGTAAGGATGAAAGAGCATAAGAACAATATAAAGAGAAGATATACTGACAAATCAAAATTATCTGAACATATCCTTACTGAAAATGACCAATTGGAGTAACATTGAGATCATAGGAAGAGGAGACAACAACCAAAAACGGAAAATCAAAGAGTCTGCTTGCATTCTCCTGAACGGATACAATAATATTGCTTCTTGTTCAGTTGATATAGATAGAACTTGGCATCCACTTCTGAAAGTTGAATATGAAAATGGAAAATTCGATATCAATTGATGAAAACACTTTGTAACCAGAATTCCTCCGTCTACCAAATTGTCACTTTTCAGTGTCGAAACCGAAAACATTGCAAAATTTTGCGAACAGAAAAATATTTTAATTGTGTTGCGAACGGGAGCAGATTCGTTCCCGAAACGTCCACCAAGATAAGTAGAGGTTTTATTCTTATCAAATATATTTGTATTTCCGAATTTTTTCAGAAATGAGGTGTCACTGACCAATAGAGAATTTCTCTTTCAGGTATCTGAAGGTTTAATCTCAAGCGCAGTGACATTTTGGGACAGATCTTAAGTCTGTCCTTACTACAAATATATTGCAATAATTTTTGATAACTTCTACTCTTTTTTTCAGAAACGAGGAGAGAAAATCCCTCCCACAAAAAGCTCAAAATTGAATGTACCACCTCCTCGATGAACTTACAGACAGTATTCAGAAGTGTCGTGTACCTTATTGGTGAAGTTGCATTCCTTGGGCAGACACCATCGACATCAAATCGTCTGTGTTCCTGATGGTTAGTGGGAGTCGATCTCGAAATCTCATTTCCAATGAACACCTTCAATGGTGAATTGAAAAAAATTGAAAAAGTGCCTCATACCTGCCAGAAAACGACCGATAAACATCGAAGTCGACGACCTGGCGAATCCCACCATCAGCCAAGACGCGATGAACGGCAGGGAAGAGAAAATAATCAGTCTCTTCCTCCCCAATCTGTCCACGATTAGAGCTGTTCCGAACGCACCCAACATGGCCCCGATCAGCGGAATCACCGTCAGCCACGATCCTTCTTCGCTGGATATCTGGAATGTGTAATTACCGCTGCGCAGGACCGGTAAGTAAGGGGACGGCCAACCGTAGTGCATCTCGCTGCATACGATTCCCAAATTCACTGGAACAAAAAGATACTCGATATTCATATATCAATGTTGCCGACGAGGAACGGTTCGATTTTCTAGATTTTTTTGAGATTTATTTGGGTGGAGAAGAATTATATTATATACAGGGTGAGTCAAAAATGTGTACCGAGCTTTCTGAGGGTGATAGAACATTGAAAAATAAGTGTAGTTCGATGATTAAACTCATGGCCCGAAATGCATATTAAGGGAGATATATCGTTCCAAAGTTGATAAAATTAAAATAATTTCTCCGCATAACTTCTGAACGATGAAAGCCACCCGTTTGAAATTTTGTGCATGAATGTATGTTGTCAAAATACATTTTTTCGTCACACTTCCACATTTCTGATATTGTTATAAAGGGTGTTTTCAGAGGGTGAGTCATGATTTTTTGTAGAAAACTTTTTTCCCTGTATTATTTTCGGTGAGAAAATAGGAGCATTCGATGGAGCGAAGAAAATTACATGAAAAAGGTACTCTTATTAAGATACAAAAAACTGAGCCGTTCGTGAGATATTTGAGTTTTTGTAGTTACATGATATCAGCAGATTGATTTTATTCATCGCGAGATTCATCGGTAACAATATTTTAGCAGGTCATGATGAATAATTTTGTTCTCAATTTTGACGTTCATGTCATCAACATTCGAGTCAACATTGTTGTAGTCGATTTGTTCGTGTGGTTTTTCTGTGTCATTTATCACTGCGATTATCAACTGAGATTTTAAGAAATATGGCAGGTTATTCGTTCTCTGAACAAACTGATATGCTTCTAATGCTTGGCGAGTGCTTCGGAAATGCGAATGCTGCTGGAATTTCGTTATACCGATGAATCTCGCGATGAATAAAATCAATCTGCTGATATCATGTAACTACAAAAACACAAATATCTCACGAACGGCTCAATTTTTTGTATTTGAATAAGAGTACCTTTCTCATGTAATTCAATTACGTGCCTGGTGAGTGTTCAAAATCATGAAATATATAAGAAAGAAGTACAGAAAATAACACATTAAAAATATTTGAATGGAGTTTGATGAACATATAGAGGCAGAAATTCTTTTTCGGAAAATGTGTCATATAAATATGCCGAACTGGCTTTTCTGAGACCGTGACAGCGTCTTGTTTCCTCTATCATCTTATTGATATTCGAGTACGATATGCCTGACAACTGATGTGCAAGTTTTGGAATAAATGAATTCACACCAAACTGAACATCTAATGGAATTGAACGAATAGAAACTAAAGATCCTAATTACTTGAAGGGTGCTCATCATATCGGAATTGGCAATGTTGACATACCCTTCTAGTGGACAATATCGTGATTACGATTTACTTACCAGTAACTGCTGCGAAATATTGATAGAACTTGCTTCCACGTAGGAATGGCACTTTTATTTCTTTGCATTTCGAATTCGATAACCCAGTCATAGCAAAAACAAATCTCGATATTCTTCGCGAAACTGTCCGTGCACTGGAAAAACCAACACTCCTCCTATATCAGCTGAAGTGTTGAAATGTGTCAAGACTAAATAATGGAAGTGTGAGACTAATTCCTCTCAATTGATAATCATTATGAATATAACATAATTGTTGGCCACTACCAATTGTCTCTATTGAGTTGTAGAATTTTTTCATCAATACTTATATGACACTCAGCTATGGAAAAGAACTGGTCAACCACGAGCGAATTAAGAGAAGACAGTCGAATAATAAAACGAGGAAGGTCTCGATAATGATGTTATGGTGGATTTGTGGAGCAGTTTCGAGGCATGAGTCATGAGTTTTGAATTATCTTATACACATTGAAACTCATTAAGAGTTCACATTACACATGAGTACCATTTTTTTTATAAATTTTGAGCTATCAAACATTGTTCATTTGAGACTCATGGATTGGAGAATCTCTATGAATTCGCCACTATCAGTATATTTTCAAAATCGCCTCATACTCCTTATTGAAATGCAATTTATCTACTCATGAGATCACAATTGATGTCCTGATGGGGAGGGAAATTAGAGAACGTGAAGGATATTGTCATCATGGAGAACAATAAACAATATGACGAAACCAAAAGACATGAGTGAGCATCGAAGGAGTTAGGAAAGATTATAATATGATCAGAAATGAATCAGAAAAAGCTGAACATTCATATGTCCTCCTCGAATCCGTTATCCGACACTGCTTTGCTTTTTCATGGATAAAATTTTTATGGAAGGAATTTTTCCATCGGAATTCAAAAGCTACTGAATCTAACCACTTCATGAGGGGAAAGAGGCAGATCATCTCAAACAATAGACCTATACCACTCTCGAGTAATATTGATGAAATATTTGAAGAAATAGCCGAAACTAGACTCGAAGATTTTTTTTAAAAACATATGATGTACTGTCAGATGAACAGTTTGGTTTCCGCAAAGGGAAATCAATTGCAGACGCTATATCTACATCGACTCAAGGAATGTATAGGTTCATTTAGAACAATACTGAAAAACGTGTACTCCAGTGAGATGAAGTTAGAATACCACGGAAGGATGAAGGCTCTCTTGCACAGCTCAGCATTGTCAAGAAACATCGATATACCTCTTTTTTCTCTATCGTGTAGGAGTCTCCGTGAGAATGTGAAGTTGGCTTGAGGAACGCAAACTGACTTTGGCATCCTTCAAGTCAGTCCATAGGCTGCTTTGCGAGTGCTATATCATAATTCGAGGCACTCGTACGGGAAAGAGCGAGTACAACTTCAACAGCAGAGTTGAAAGTCATCTTGGACCTCACACCCCCCAATATCACAGTGAATAAAACTGCATGGGGAGCACATCTCAGGTTAGCGAAGGTCGCAATCAGAGATAAACCGAAAACTGCGAGGAACTCACACCACACAGGCAACGCTTACCTTGCTCACCTGCCTATTACTGACGAAATCATCAGGAAGCTCAGCTTCGGAAAAAAATCTCACTTGTTACACGGACGGATCCAAAAATCCCGAGGGAACTGGAGCAGGAGTATTTGGTCCTCGCACCAAATACTCTCAACCGATATAGAAAAGTGCGTTTAGTTCAACAGGACAGGAGATACCGGAACAAGGAAATTGCCATTCCATCCGATAGTCAATCAGCCATCAGAGCATAACGCATAACATCGACTCGAAGATGGTATAGGAATGCCTAATAGCTGCTAATCAACAGCAACAGAGTGATCCTCCTCTGGGTGCCAGGTCATACTGGAGTGGAGGGTAATGAACAAGCAGACTCTCTAGCACAAAAAGGAGCATCAACGCCACTGATCGTGACAGAATCATTCTGGGATCTTGTAAACTCTTATTTTCAACTCAAGAACTCAACAAAGCGGGAGTGGCAATGAGAGTGAGACGATGGCAAAGACTTTTAGGACTGCGGCAGGCTAAAGATCTCCTCGGAAAAAGCAATCAACATCGAGCTCATCCGATATCTAGCTCAAGCTCAAGAATCGTGAACGACCGGCAATATGGCTCTCGTCACCAGAGGTCAGCTGGAGACCTGCTTGCCTATGTGACACATAAGTGGCAGGTATCAATCGAGGAACATGAGGAGTCTCTGGCTGTAGCCTTGGATATCTCCAAAGCATTTGATCGAGTTTGGCACCAAGGCCTCCTGGCAAAACTTCCGTCATATGGTTTGCCGCCCCAACTGTGTGTTTGAGTATCGGGTTTCCTTCCTCTACGTGGTGGCAGACGGGGTCTCGTCTGATACAATGACGATCAATACTGGTGTTCCACGAGGCTCTGTCTTCGCACCAACTTTGTTCTTGCTCCACATCAATGATTTTTGGATGTGACCTCCAGCCCAGTTCATAGCTTTGCGGATGATAGTACACTTCATTCTGCTTTTTCCTCTAGAGCCCCTATATCATCCAACGAGGCTAGAGGTGCAAGACAAATACAGGTTGATGCTTTAAATGAGGATCTGACAAGAATTCTGAAATGGAGATCTGAAAATCTAGTACAGTTCAATGCAACAAGAACTCAAGCTTGTATGTTCACCAAGAAGGCTGATCACACAATGCCCAATTCGATGATGTCGGGTACCACTATTCCTATGAGGTCGTCAATATTCATGCTGGGTGTCACCACCAACAGCGCCCTCTCATGGGACGATCATGTGAGGTCCATTGCGAAAACTGCTTCACAAAAACTTGTGTAGCAGTTGTGTGTGTGTGTTTTTGTCCGTGCGAAGAGGTACTTCACATGCCAGCAACTGTTCATGATCTACAAAGCACAAATTCGACCTGTCCTGGAGTACTATTCACATGTTTGGAGCTCAGCCTCCAAACATACGCTGAAGCTTTCATATTTAATTCAGAAGAGAGCTATTCGTCTAGTCGATGATACATCACTAACCAAATCATTGATCTCTCTAGAACATTGTAGAAAGATCGGCGAACTCTACCTCCTTTAAAGATACCACGGTCGGTGCTCAACGGAAATATCATCTATAATGCCATCACGTGCGATTCCTAGTAAACAAACCAGACGAGCTCAGGCTGGTCACCCCTACACTGTCAGGCTCGAACATCGCTATATCGAGCATCATTCATCAAAAGAACGGCACAGTTGTGGTATTCTTTGCCTAGTGAAGTCTCACCTGATGTTCACAACCTCCAAACTTTCTAGACGAATTCTAACACTGTCCTTCATTCACAGAATCCTACCGCTGGCTTACACGATGTTTCTCGAAAATTATAGGTTTAACTTTCGTGTTGTCCACAGATGAAAAACAAGCAAGAGCATCAACGGGATTTCTAACGGGGAACTGTCGACCCAAGGAACATCTGAGAAGGCTAGGTTTAGAGGAGGGCGGCACCTGTAGATTCTGTAGTCAAAGTCCAGAAACATCATTATACCATGATGAAGTGCGATGCTGTTGGACATAAAAACATACTGCAATCATACCAGCTGTCTGTGGAAGAAATGCCACGAATAGATCTCCTCAATATCGTGAAATTCCTAATGGAATTGAATCTTGAGGAGATGCTATAAACGAGAAAACCTTTGAATAACCAGAAGAAGATGAGGCGCAATAGATCGAATCAGGTCGCAGCGCATCTGTTACCATCCACAACTACTACCAACACCAATACGGGATAGACGGAACTCAAGTTCCGAATTTACCGAAACTTCTTATATCCCACCCTCGGCCTTCTCGAGAATACTATGTTCAGGAAACTTTTTTCACAAATAAATTCTCCAAAACTTGGCTAGTTAGGTATATGTATATGTATTGGCTAGTTAGGTATATGATGGAAGGCTATTATTCCATATGGAATAACAACTTTTTCGAACGAACGAAATAACTGTATTCTTCTACTACCCTGTATTGGAGCAGCAAATATTCGACTAAAGTATTGGAGGCCCCCAAGTATCACCTGACTTCAAATTAAATCATAGTGTTTCTCAACTCAGAGATATCAGCATTTTCAGAGGTCATGATTTCCGAAGGGAAAAATCTAAATTAATCTCCATTCCGGAACCGGTAACAGATAGGTCTGGAGGAATATAGAAGAGAGGTGGGAAGTTGTTGAAGATCAAAAGAATAATAGTATATACGAAGTGTTCAATTCGAAATATCAAAGTCGCTACTACTTTCTGATGAAAGTGGCAACACCTTACTGTCGAAAGTATTCTGGTTTGGTTGAGAATGTCCGAATATGGTCTCCACCAAATTCTTATAACAATGAATTGGATATACGAAATTTTGCGCAAAGTAGGAAAGTATAATGATGTGCAGTAGTTCCTCTCCAGAATGACGAAATTTGGGACCTTATTCGGTCCTGCTAACGAAAGTGCCACATTGTTCTAATTATGAGACGAATATTTTTCAGAATAGCCCATACCACATACCAAGAAGAGTATACCACCAAATTTTCAGATTCGGTCGGCTTATGGTTTGCCATATTGATCGATGCATTTCCCGAAAGGACACTCTATATAGATATTTCGATATGAATAATTGGTATATGACTCGAATATGCACTGGATACATTTCATTTTTCTTGAATCGTTTGATTTCAGTTCATTTTTCATCATGATAGGAATAGTGAGTTCAACTCGACATTGTGCAAGATGGAATCCAAAGTTAGGTAAGTTTTATTTCTGTTCCGGGATATTGAGATATATATTAATAATAATGACATCTTTATAACATCTGACTGTAAGTATGATAGTAAGTAAATAGAGGCCTGATTTTGATTCGTTCATGAAATTGAACCGATTTCTTCTCATTGAATATTGATTCATAATAGCGGGTGATGATTGGCATATATAAGAATCCGAAGATGATAAGGAAAATGTTGATGAGATTTTTTAGGAATACCAGTATATTTACAACTACGAATGTATGTACATGAGAACTGTCCTACAACTGTTTTACAATAATATGTTCATCATCGAACTTTATCTTAAATCCTAAGTATAAACACTATTGCTTTTCTGTTGGAAAGTGGGTTCGAGCTTCCTCAATGAACTTTCTCGGCACCTTCAGAGTCACTGATCATCTTTGATATCAGTTCATAAATCGAAAACCTCAACACTATTAGAGAATCATTTCATGTATTGTTTTCCAAGTTGGTGGATTCTCCTAACCCATCACAGTACATGAAGGAAGAATGATACATTAAATTTGAACATAGAAGTGATCAGTGAGAAGTATCATCAGGTGACTCCAAAAAATACCTAACCTAACACAATCATTCCCCAAAAAACCGAACATCTGGTTGTCTTTTTGTTGTTCGGATTTTTTGCCACAACAGATATTTCTTGGTTTCTATCAAAATCTGACCATGCTCTGGATCTTTTTTGCGGGAATTTCCTTCTCGCTTTTCTATCATACAAGATGTTTTCGATTCTAAGAAACCTTGGTGAATCAAACTCACCCCCATTGATATGTCTGTGGTCTGTTTATTATGAGATACAGATCTTAATTTTGGCCCAATATTCATGTGTCCGTTACTTTTGAAACACTTTGTATGATCCATTCATACTTGATATACATATCTCACGTACCTATATTACTGATCGAAACTTGATAGAAATCAGTATCAGAACGCAGAGCCGTCTCTAGGAAAACATTCACAAATTTTGTGAATCTCTTTCAATATTCGGACAGACTGAGGAAATTGCCTACTTTGAATGATGGCGCATCCAATTGGAGATGTCTGATCGATGTTCTTGTAATTTTAAGCTCAATCAATCACTTGAATTCAAGGCGTTTATTGAAAACGTCATTCAATATATACTTCGAATTCAAAATGATATCGAAAGTGTCAAATCAGGTGTAATATCAATATATATTACACTGATCGATAATTCTTCCATCATCTCAAATATATTCGAGTGCGCATTATTGCTTTCTTCAATATTTATTTCATCAGGCATTGCAAAATATTCCGAACATGTGTATTTCTATCGGAATCACTCGAAATTCAGGGTGGACGATGTTTCTATTGAACCAAGGAGAGAACTCTTGGGATGCAAGCACGCTTGCATAGAAATCAGAAATATTCCTAAAGCTATCAGAAACACAACCAGGAGAATAATCAACAGATCCAGATGTCATTCGAAGAAAGGGTGGTCATTTCAATCATTGTTTTTATGTTTGTATTTACCTATAGTTCCTTTATTGTCATGATTTTGTTCACTGACAGAATTGATGAATATTAATTAACCAAATCTCTGAGACATGCATCCAGTTTTTTCAATTTGTGAGGCTGGAAGGGCAATCGAAATCAGACCATTTTTCCTGCTCTTTCCAATCATTGAAACAGATCTACAAAATTTCTGCCACACAGGGTGTTGATTTTATGATTTGAAAATTGTGAATAATTCCTGAAGTCGAACATACATTCTGATTTCAGTTTCTATTTTATTTCGAAGGATGATTATCTTTGTTCATACATACTGAGTATGAATAGAATATATATATACACAGCGGTTCAGAAGTTATGAACACATGTATATTTCGCCAAGATAGAGATAACGTCTCGATAATGAATGGCAGTAGACACATCAATGGGGTGTTGAAGTAAAGGTAGAGTATGTTCAGTTGAATCCCGAACACCCATTATATAATTCTCGTTGAGTCTGCGTAATCCAAAAAGAACGGGTTCGAAAAACAATTGAACACGAAGAAAAACAGGAGAATTTCAATCATTCAGTGGGGAAAACTTCCTCCCATTTTTAAAATGACTGTGGCACATTTTCGCGTACAGCTTCGTTTCCAATATGATTACAATGACTCGAAAAATTAGATATAATAGTTGAAATTCAATTGCAACTTCCACTGCATCTCACACAATATAGAAATATCACACGAGCGATAAGAAATTATTCATCACGATACCACGAATCGCAAGAGTTGACCTCCTATGTACAAGAACCTGTTTTCGACATTTTGATCATGGTTCGAGTAACATGGCCATCATCATTACCGTCGAATAGTTGAAAATCTAGTATTGCTGCTCGACAAAGTCAGAAAGAATCATCCTCATTTGTTCGTAGATTTCCACGTTTTTCAGTTAACATAGAGATTTGCTTCATGATCCTTCGTTCACGTCGAACACACTGGCAGCTCAGCAGATTTTTTTTTTGAATTGGCAAAACGCTTTTACTCGAGCGTATTTGATACAATCTCAAGATTTACGCGTCAACATACCAATGAAATGCGAGGAATGAACCTTGTGTCAAGATCCCAGTAAGATACGGGTTGAGCACGGGAACTCTGGAGGGCCAGCATGATTTTTCCATCTAGCTTGATATGCGAGATCATCTTGCATATTGAGCAGAATGATCTTGCTCATTAGGCAAGATAGTTATCTCACTTATCATGCAAGATGATCTTGCTCATTAGGCAAGATGATTCACCTTATAATCATGTTGCGTTTCAAGCGAGATGATCCTGCTGCTTGTCAAATGAAATGATCTGGCTTATTGAACAAGATGATCTTCTTCATTGGGCAAGATGATTCAGCTTATGATCATGTTGCATTTCAAGCGAGATAATCCTGCTGCTTGTCAAATGAAATGATCTGGCTTATTGAACAAGATGATCTTTTTCATTGGGCAAGAAAATTTTTTTGTCAAACAAGATGATCTTGCTCATTAGACAAGATGATTTTGCTCGTCAAACAGAATGATCTGGCTTATTGAACGAGGTGATCTTCTCCATTGGGCAACATGATTTTGCTTGTCAAACAAGATGATCTTGCTTATTGAACATGAACCATGAACAAGATGATCTTGCTCATAAGGCAAGATGATTTTGCTTATTATCATGTTGCGTTTCAAGCGAGATGATCTTGTTTGTCAAACAAAATCATCTGGCTTGTTGAACAAGATGATCTGCTCATCGGGCAAGATAATTTTGCTTTTCAAACAAGATGATCTTGCTCAGTAGGCAAGATGATTTTGCTTGTCAAACTAATTGATCTGGCTTATTGGAGAAGATGATCTTCTTCATTGGGAAAGATAATTTTGTTTGTCGAACAAGATGATATTGCTCATTGAACATAAACAAGAGGATCTTGCTCAGTAGGCAAGATAATTTTGCTCAGTATCATATTGCGTTTCGAGCGAGATGATCTTGCTTGTCGAACAAAATGATCTGGCTTGTTGAACAAGACGATCTTGCTCATCGGTCAAGATAATTTTCTTGTCGAACAAGATGATCTTGCTTATTGAACATGAACAAGATGATCTTGCTCATTGAACAAAATGATCTTGCTCATTGGGCAGGATAATTTTTCTTATCAAACAAGATGATCTGGCTCATTTGGCAAGATGATTTTGCTCATCATTATCTTGCTTCTTGAGCAAGATGATCTTGCTCACTGAAAAAGATAGTGCTATCGCTTATTGAGCAATAAGCAAGATGATCTTGCTCACTAGGTGAGTTGAGAAAAATGCATTATGGCACTCCAGCGTTCCCGTGGGAAAGAATGTGCGGAAACATATTCTGTCTCATTCTGTCTGTACATAGACCTAGGCGTGGTGATAACTCATTCCACACTTTGGGAAATCACTTGGACCAATTCACATGCTTTGGTCCATGAAATGACACAACACGCCCTTGATTTACAGGCTTGAGGAAATTTGATTTCACACGTGGGGATCTTGGAAACCGTACAATACATCTCAATGTGGCGAAGTTGAGTAATCAGAAGTTCAAAAAAATGCTGGAAAGAAATAACAAATATGCCAGGAAGTATTATATAGGAGAATTCGGAGAACTGCATTTTTTTTTCTCATTTGTCAATGACTTTGTTCGAAGACAAACAGAAAAATATTATTCAACATTGGCATTGTCATTTTCTATGACTCACAGAATGACACTATCAAATTGACATTCGGACGTTTCAGCTTTATAATGTCTGTGTTCATTTTTGAAATAAAGACCTGCATATTTCGTTGCATTCCTCGAATGTTTGCAGTTTCAAGTACGATTAGTATCAAAGTTTTCTGACTACTTGTTGATATCTCTATAGGAATCGAGTTGATATTTTGGAATCGGTCTTTATGATGGATTTTTGAATTGTGATTTTCAATTTTCTGCTCCAAATCATTGTTTTGATGAATATTCAGGAAAATCACCACCCCATCAATGGAAAACCAATGACTATCAATGACATGTTCTTAATGGAAAATCCAATGAACAAGTGAGTCGGCTCCCTTCTTGTGATTTAGTAGAATGTTCTTTTTTCGAAAATCGAGATGATATAATAGTGAATCATATGAGACAGACAAAAAAATACACTCCAGGAGGCTCCGCAGTGTCGAATATAAGATATATTCATTCCGAGGTGAAAATTCAGTGTCCATGAATATACTTATAATTCTTCAGACAATTTCGATGTAATCGTATTTGAGAAACTGAAAACTATCCGTATTTATATCAACTCGATGCTGTCTTTCCAGAACCAAATTCAATTCTCAATAGCTGTTTCAGTTTTGTTTTCTTGCTGGAATTTTCTTGGGCTCGTGATTACTCAACTTTTCCTTTTTTCTTGCTAATAATTGAAAATGTAACAGCCTGTATCAACTGGTTACTATTCCTACAGCGTTAACGTTTCATCCATAAATATTTTCTCATTATCAGCCTCCTCCGTTGGAAAGATCACGAGCCGCCACTGGTCACACATGGATATTTCGGGATACATGGATGATTCTCCGGCTGGTTCATTAGAACGTATTCAAGGGTTTCACTGCAAGCTTCTCGTACAACTCCACCCATTTGCTGTAGGTGTCGTTCCGAGGATCTTTTTCCACAGACAGGGTGTCGTTGATATTCAGATAGAGGAAGTTGTTGGGTTTCACTGTCGGCCATATCACGTCGTCCAATTGTTCGCTTTGGTTCGGCGTCGGATTCCTATATCACAACGAGAATCTTTCATTAGGAAATCTGCTCAATAATAATAATGATAATAATAATAATAATGAAATTTATTCCATTTTTACATGATACTAGAAAGGTCAACCTGAATCTCGCGATGAATAAAATCAATCTGCTGATATCATGTAACTTCAAAAACTCAAATATCTCACGAACGGCTCAATTTTTTGTATTTGAATAAGAGTACCTTTTCCATGTAATTTTCTGCGCTCCATCAAATGCTCCTGTTTTTTCACCGAAAATCATACAGGGAAAAAAGTTTTCTACAAAAAATCATGACTCACCCTCTGAAAACACCCTTTATAACAATATCAGAAATGTGGAAGTGTGACGAAAAAATGTATTTTGACAACATACATTCATGCACAAAATTTCAATCGGGTGGCTTACATCGTTCAGAAGTTATGCGGAGAAATTATTTTAATTTTATCAACTTTGAAAGGATATATCTCCCTTAATATGCATTTTGGGCCATGAGTTTAATCATCAAACTACACTTAGTTTTCAATGTTCTATCACCCCCAGAAAGCTCGGTACAAATTTTCGACTCACCCTGTATATACGTTTACCTAAATACAAAAATACACATACTCACACACATATATATATGTATATATACACTTTAAAGATAAAACAAGACATACAATAATTATAAATAGGAACAGGTAGAAAAATACAGTCATTTCGTTGAACAATGTCACATATTAAAAAACTCTTGAACAGTATAGGACTTCGTTATTAAATACTTCCTCAAATATTTCTTGAAAGTAATGATGCTTTGTTGCTCATCTTCAATACTATTTGGCAATCTATCATAGAACTTTATGCCTATATACGAGGGAGCTTATTCATAAAAAGTAGTCCTTTGGTAGGGAGTTTTAAAACTGTTACCATGTCTTGTTGGGTAACTGTGGATGTCAGAATTTTTGATGTAGCTGGAAATTCTCTGTCTGATGAACAATATACATTTATAGATATATATACAGGGCAATGTTGAAATTTCATGGTTTTGTAAGTAAGGTTTACATGTATCCCTGCATCGTAAGACAAGCCTGATAACCCTTTTTTGTAGAAGGAATAGTCTATTAACTGAAGTGGAATTGCCCTTAATCATTATGTTGTAGGTTAGATGAGGGTATACCATTGCGTAATATATATTCAGCAGCTGTGTTTTGGGGAAGAATATTTTTCAATTGTAAAATAGCATAGTATCCACTACTAACTTTTTTTCAACTTTGACTGATACTCACTCGTGATGCATCAAGAAATTTTGTGGATTCGGAGACAGTGATATCAAGATTTTCTGATACCATTTCCAGATTCATGTTTGGATTCGATACGATGAAGAATTTCGTCAACACAGTTTTTCAGAGGTATTTTCGTGGGTTGCCAATGACACATCATCTGCATATAGAACAATGCAGTCCGTTCTCATAAAAGATGGAAAATCGTTGATGAACAATGAAAATATAAGTGGCCCCAAAACTGAACCCTGAGGAACTCCTAAATTAATTTCAGATTCCATTGAGTTAGGTATGACAAAATCCAAGCAGTGTGTTCCCACGAAATCCCATAGCATATACTATGGGATATCGGCTATATATATATATATATATATATATATATATATATGGGATTTATGCTATATATATAGTTTCGTTTCAACAAAGCTCAGATTCAAACAATCAAATGGTTTAGTGAGGTCGAAGAAAAGAGCTCCAACAAATTTTTTACCGACACGGTTCAGTTCCATAGTATTATTATTACAGTCGAAGAAATGAAATTTGTATTCCGTGCAGAATTTTGTGGTCATTGAAATCGTAGCAGAGCGCTTTTGACTTTTTAGTCATCTTCAGTGCTTACTCGTCAGGTCTACAAGAAATCCATGAAAATGACATCTACATTCACTCAGATGACGACGAGCAACATATTGAGATTTTTGTAAAGATAGAATCCTATAATGGGCCCAGATGTTTCTGTATTACATTCACAATTACGATTTCAAACTCATGTAAATTTTCTGACCGGATAGTTTGACAGCGTTGATGAGAGCCATCCTTATTGGTCTCTATACGAAATTGGGATGTACCTTATAATTCGGACGATGACATAACCAGTTTTGTGGATAGTGCTGCAATTTTATCATGCAAGGTAATTTTCAGAATTTAAATGTTGTTTCCATATGAAAACATGATGATAATTCGGAAGGTTCACACTCCCATTGGGTGATGTCGATGAAACAAAAAACATCCCAATTCACCGATCCATCAAGCGATCATATTCAAAGTGTGTCCGAACTGAATGGTTATCGTTGGAATCTCTTGGTCATCTCGAAAACTATAGAAGACATAGAGTCGGTTGAATCATCAGAGTTGGAGAGGATTAAATTGTGACATTGAATTAGTCAAGAAATCAGAGATTATATTTGACATTGAATTTCCTACAATCTGTCGATTCAACCGATTCGAAATTAGCTCTAATATTTGTCGAATCGAATCTGAGACACACTGTAGAGTGAAATCAGTATATTAAACACGTTTTCGACGCGCATCCGACATACACATAGGTACATCTATTCACCTATAAACTTACAGATAGGTGATGAAATTCGCGATCAATGTTCTATATTTGTCACTTATAGTCAGATCCTTTGGGTGTTTAGCTTCTTTGAAAATGTTATGTCTGTTGAATATCCAGAGAAATGGATTATCATCAGAATGTCCAACTCTGTATGCATCTGGAAGAAGAAAAAAATAGGAGAATGTTATCGGATAACAATCGAAGAATCAGTGAAGAACTCCCTAGCCCGTAGCAAAGTTCAAATCGTATGCAGAACTTTGATGACGGCAAATAGTATATTACATAACTAGTGTGGAAAGTATATTTCGCGAAAGAAGATGGTCAGTGCATGAAATACACTTCCCAATGAGTTATGTACCATAGTTTCTCTACCACCATCGAAGTTTCACCCACTTTCCATTGTAATAGTATATAGTTCTGCTCGAATTCGAAAGTTATTCAAAGTTTCGCTCATTGTCGACAGCTATTATGCAACCCATTATACAGCAGTCAGGAACGAGGGAACCCGATAGCATACACTCTTGAAAGTGCGAGAGAGTATGATAGTTTTCGATTCCATGAAAATGAATGTGTACGCCTATGAATTCTTATAAATGATCGGCAACCTTCGGATATTTCAGCTGTTATCTTTGGTAACCAACTTCACTCATCTGAGTCAACGTAAATTGTGTTTCTTGTCATTGTCATGAATGATGATGATGTTTCGAGAGATTTTTTTTGGATTTGGAATGCATAATTGAGAGGATTCATTATATTCACGAGGTTCAAAATTAGAAGAGGTTGGAGGTGATGGTAACATCTCGAAGGAAAGAAGGTAATGTTTAGTAGCAAAATAACCAGGAGAATTTCAATTACATTCATCAATCACAGCAATCGTGTGTTTTTCAAATATTTCCACACTACTGCATTCCACTTTCGACTTTCTTGGTGCTGTTGTGGAATGCGCTATTTTGTGAATAACAGAACAATGTTGGAAGCGCGTTCATTGGTGGTCGTAGGAAAAGATTTCATTATTCAATCGTGTACGTACCTCCAAAATCGGGTCTTTCATCCATTATTGGTGAATAATACGAAAACTGGTAGAAGAAAACATCGCCAAAATATGATTGTAATTGAGCATGGCGGATAACTGCACGGGAGAAGGTTGTGTCACTCATGAACTGAAAAAAAATTGATACATAGTAATCAATCTCAATCGATCATTCTTAAAAAATTCATTCACGATCAGCTGTCACTTAGTATCGATTGGAAACTAATGCGGAAAATCATCATTGGCATGATTCAGTTTATTAAGTTTCTGGTTCATCATCGATCATCATTGGCTGGACAGTCAAATGATAGTTGTGAGGAAAGAAATACGAAATTCTGAATTCAGCTAAAGTGACAATAGTTCGGACATTAAAATCAATCGCATGATCGTTTGTATGATGATTTGTAGGACTTCCAGTTAATTGAACTAGTCACTGAAAAGAATTTTAACTAGAATACCAAGATCACCCAACCTATACAAACTTCCAAACAGTCATTTATCTACAAACTGAATTCCGTGTCTCATGTGGAGTCTCACCATGAAAATAAGCAGAAGAGTTCTGAGTGTAGCAATAAGATTTGATATTCGAGAAAATAAACAGGTTTTCGATTTCATGTCGAAATATATCCGTTTGTTCCGAAGGGTCCAAGTATATTCAAGAATGAGGTGAAATAATTTTTGCTTGTGAATCAATTCTTCTCCATCAATGAGTACTTGAATGTCCATCTACCATGTTTGATTATATTCTCTCAAATTATTCTTGTACTGGGATTTCAAATCGGTAAGTTTGAGATACTGTTTGTGATTCATCTTCATTCGTTTTGTTCTTGTATGCATATGCACAGAAAGGTATCCTTGATACATTTTCTTTTACCTCTGATTTGACGCATTTATATGTTAATTTTTTATGAATCTGAGGCAATAATTGATTGATTGAACACAACGGAGTGCTCATTGATTTGGCTTCTGAATTATCGGTTTCAAGCAAGATTATCTCCGAGATCTAATTTTTCATTGCTTCAGATATAGGACTTTCCAACTTTTTGAATTATACCAGTAAAACTTGTATCTATGATGGTCGTGGATGATATTTTCATCTATATAAAACTGTTGTCTATATACTCACCCTAGCAGCTTTTCCGAGATCTTCTGAGAATGGTCCATCGGTATAAAGTTTATGTATCTCTTCTCCTATCTGTTTCCTGATCGTCTCATCAGTGATGTGCATATTTGCGTTGACAAGCATTCCAGGATTTTCATCCATTTCTTTCGCCAAACTTCTCCACATGTCGATCACCTCAGGCAAATGAACTGCAAATCGATCAAATCAATCGAAGTTATATCACGAGATTTTGAATATTTGAGATGAATCTGTTGATTCATGAGAGACAGAATTATGAGAATATATTCAAAAAATTGAATTGGACCATTACACGAAGCAAATGCCACGAATTGAATTTCTGGAACTATGTAGATTGATCGTGAAATAAACCGAGAAAATATACAGGCTACCATTTTCAACGACCTATGACTCACTTTGGTCACCACGAAGATGAACGGGAAGATATAAGAACTATCTGAATAGAGGACTATGGAAGTTGCCCACCAATAGAACACCTGGAAGACCAGGTACGTCTCATGAAAAGATATAGTGCGACTACACAGACAGACAATATCTGTTTACAGTCATTGCTTGTTCCAAAACCATTCACTAAGTAGCGTAACCGCATAGTTCGTGAAGCTTTGCTTCCACATTCCGAAAGAAGACGACTCCAAGAGGAGGGGTTGGGGTTGGATGGCAAGTCTGTGGGGAATTTCATCCAGCTCGATAGATGAAATCACTCGAAGATGGTACTCACGAGAGGGTGGGAAACGGGGAGGGGGAGGTGAAGGTACGTACTCAAATTTCTCTTGATTTGACCACTTTATTCTCGTTCACGGACATAGTAACAATGTCTACCTGTTTCCTGTTATTTCTGATTTGAATTACGTCAAAGAAAGTCTATCCATACATCCATGAGTATTTGTTTCTCATTTGTTGCCGCTTCACAGGGTTCAATACAGGGTAATAATCTTCGGGTGATTTGACGCCATCAAGTACGTATGAACATGTGCTTCATTTTCCAGATACAAGATGTTTCTTTTCTTCTTGTATGTTCTTCGAAATATCTCGAATCTAATTCACCAATTTTGTTGTAACTTGGTATCATTTGTTGTGTCCAGAGTGGATCTTTACGAATATTTCTCACAAAAAAATTTTCGCTACCGAGTTTTTCAGGATTGAGCATCCAAAAATACACTTTGCACATTCCTGGACCACACGAGCAATGAATAGGAAATATTCTTGGAAAACGATTGCAGGATTCATTGAACAATTTGACAGTTGTTGGGAACTTATTTGTGAACTATAGAAATCTGATGATTCGAAAGGTAAGTTTTGCAACGACATTCACCAAGAATGAAAAACTTCTAAAAACATATCTTTGGAAATGGTGTGATCGTACACTTTACATTAAACTGTGGGCACACTGTGTGTGCTTTTGTTTTTTGTTCGTAATCAACAATCAACGAAATATATTACATTGATGAAGTCAAGTACGTGATAAGAGTATAAGTGCGTCTAATTTTCAACAACTGGTGACTATACTAACCTTCAAATTTGTTTATTGCCTCTTCAGAAACTATGCCGATCAGTAAAGGGACTTTCTTGAAGTGTCCTTCCACCAAAGCTGAATACATACTTTCGGTTATGAAAGCATCCTTATGATTGGGTGGCTCTATGACCGGTGTGAATACAAAACCTTGAACATACATTTCGTCCAGAAACTTCTTCTGCAAATCAAAAAGCTCGGTGTTCATTTCCGTTTTAGAAATAAACCACATGGGATTTCCATCGATTTTCCATATCGCAGCCCATTCGACATATTTCATCCAAAAACGTACCTATTCTACATGAATATTTTGATACCATGAAGTGAGTGTACATCATTGTCCTTCTTAATTGGAAAAAACTATTAGGCTGAGACTGACAGTTTCACCCTACTTTTTTTTATCAAGATGGGCAATGGTTCAATGAATTCTATTCAAGCCTGGTTCTTGGCTATCAGTACAGTTCTAGTTAACATTGGATATTTTGGTATGCTTTTCAGCTGCGTTCATCTTTCCGGCAACTGAAAGTGTTCGAGTCTATCTGCATATTCACAAATGGAGTTATGGGCTGTAGTACTCAATAGTGTTTCACGCGGTATATAATAGAAGTGGTAGAAATGAGAATCAGAACTGAACATTAACTTTTGATTTCATGATGTCGGTTCCGACAATTTTTTTTTTCATTGATATATCATGAGATATCCTCTGAAATTCTCATAAAAGTCGACTGCGGTGGTTGCGAAGAAGGCAATAGTTCACTCATCTGAATATGTCGACATGAATAAAATCAGTATTTGATACAATATCTTTCGAAATGAAACTCACAGGAAACTTTCTCGTAGCAGCATTAACTTCAGCTGCAGGAAAACTCCGCAGAAATTCCAATAACTCCTCTGAAGTGGCATTCATATTGAAGTTACTGTCGAGGTTCTGGGCAATGCCATAAGCAATTTTCTTATAGTCTTTCTGATACGACCAAGTACTGATGGAAGAAGCGCTTTGACATATAGCTCCTCTGAACAGGCCTGGAAAATGAAATTCGAATCCATAAAATTTGCTTCAAGTTTGGATAATACTCGAAGGATTTCGTTTACACCCACGCCCTTCATTTCTTTGCAATTTTATCGACGAATTTCCGCTCCAAGAGAAAATTACTTCATCCACCAAATTTATGAAGAAGAAACCGATAGACAGAACGATTGAATTCGAGTTGTTTGGATGTGCTCGCCTCTAATGGAACAGTTTGAAAATGACAATTTTTCTAAGCTTCTTATAAGCCACTTTCGGCGAAGGGAAGTTTCACAAAAAACTGAAATACAGAACGGACGAACATAACCTGAACATCCGTCGTCGTACAATACTGACGGTTCCAAAGCATACCAAAGAAATATATATATAGACGCTCGTTCTCCTACAATATCGCAGTCTATATAAACAATATTTTCAAACTAGAAAGTACACTTTTGGGTCTGTGCTGCGAAGGATTTCATTTCAAATAGAAACATCATCTTTTCAGTACCCATGAGATTGACCTGATATTAGCTCATAATATACCGGGTGTCCCAACGAAAACTTTCCACCCGGATTTACTGGGAAATAACGAATCATTTTCGGAAACGCTTAAACAAGTCGATTCTGATTTCTAGGGAGACACATGTTAGTAATGGATTTAGTCGAGCAACTTCATCCCCCGGACGGGGGCGGCTACCCCCTTGCGAATCATCATAGGGAACGTGGGTCGAGTGATACATCTTCTGAAAGCTCTCCTTTTTCTCTATCTAAACGTGTATAATTTTTCCAAAATCGAATGAATGGTAATTGAAATTAGTGTTGTTGACAGGTTCAATGTAATCAGTCCATGAAACGAAAACAAATTAGTCAAAACAAAGTAAGTAGCCAGGCTGGGACTATTAATTGTTTGGTGTGGTATTTTTGGAAAAAATATCATTGGACGGAAATAATCAAACAGGAGGCGGACATAGCCGATAGATTTAATAAATATTTTATTTATAGCATTGATAACATAATCGGGAATATACCACGTCCTCAAAATGTTATGCCCTTTTATGATGGAACCCGAGATGGAACCACAGTGCATAATGAAGCTCTTAGTAATTTCGAAAAATTAACAATGAGTAAAATGAAAGAAATAACAAAAAATCTTAAAAATGTTGGTGGGGGTGAGAGTGGCTTTTCGAAACAGGTTCTGTGTGATGTTGTGTATGTGGTTGGTAATCGACTTTTAGAAGTTATTAACACTTCCCTTAGCAGTGGTATTTTTCCAGAACCCTGGAAATTAACAACTATCATTCCTGTCCCTAAAGTAAACAACACTAAACTATATAATGAATTTCGTCCAATAAATACGGTGCCCATATACGAGAAAATTTTGGAAATCGCTGTGAAAGAACAGTTGATGAATTTCTGTGATAAAAATAAAATAATTATTCCTAACCAATCAGGGTTTAGAGAAAATCATTCTTGCGAGTCTGTTGTTGTTGGTATTTGTGATGATTTTCTCAGGGCCATCGACTGTGATAACTATGTTTTAGCTGTGTTTTTAGATTTTAAGAGAGCTTTCGAAACAGTAGACAGGGATATTTTATTAAGCAAATTAGAGATTCTAGGAATCAGGCATACTGTCTTAAAGTGGTTTGAGTCTTATCTGTCTGAAAGATTACAACGTGTGTCTTATAAAAATTATATGTCCGATTTTTTAGATGTTAAATATGGTGTACCACAAGGAACCGTTTTAGGGCCACTCTTATTTTTGCTTTATATAAATGATTTGGTTGGAGTAACATTAAAGTGCAAGATTATTCTTTTTGCTGACGATACAATGCTCTGTATCGTAGGTAAAAACTTACAAGAAATATTAAAAGATTTAAATGATGATTTAGAGAGAATATTCAATTGGCTGTGTGTTAACAAACTAAGTCTTAATGCTGATAAATCTAAATTTTGCGTATTTAGGAAAAAATCAAAACTTAGTCAAGCCGAAATCCAAAATATGCAAATTACGGTAAATGGGGAAAATATTGTTTATAGTAACGAAATTAAATACTTAGGCATTATATTGGATTGTAATTTAAACTTTCAGGCTCATGTTGATTATGTAATGAGGAAATTTGCAAAAAAAGTGGGTTTTATAACTCGAATAGGTAAAAATTTATCCTTGCACACAAAATTACAACTTTACAATATTATAGCTCTCCCACATTTACAATTTTGTTCGACCCTATTATTTAATTTACCACAGTATAAAATAAATCAAATGGATAAAATACAAAACAGAGCAATGAGACAGATTTTAAAATGTAACTGGTATACGCCAATTAAATATATGCTGAGTGTCCTAAATATGTTGTCTGTGAATCAAAGGGTTATGTTTAATGTGTATTTGTTTATTTTTAAGCTTAAACATAATTTGTTACCCAACTATCTATGTGACAGATTAAAGGTCTTCAGCGATATACATAGTTATCACACCAGAAATAGAGGCGATTTTATTTTGCCTGAACGTTGCAATTCAACTCAAATGCTAAAATCGGTTTTGTACAAGGGTCTATCCGAATTCAACAAGTTACCTGTAACAATAAAAAACTGTGATAACCTAAGCCATTTCAAACGGCTCCTGAGAAAATTTGTTTTAGATAAGTGTTAGTGGTTGTATTTTATTTACTTTAATTTCACACATTTTTAGCCGTATTTTCTTGTTCATATTGTAATAAGGCAAATTGTTCTTATATGTAGCTATTATGCTAAATAAATGCTTTACTACTACTACTACTACTACTACTACTACTACTACTACTACCACTTTTTATAGATGTTAGTTTGAATGGACAAATGTATTTACATCTTCTTGAGAATGCCATCGATCCCATGATAACGGATATTATCGAAAACGATGGAGATTATTCGGCAGACAACCTCCTTTTTCAACAAGATGGAACACCACCTCACTATGCAGTAGCGGTTAGAAACTTTCTGGATGAACGATATACCAATCATTGGATAGGGCGACGAGGACCAATTGAGTGGCCAGCTAGATCACCGGACCTCAACCCGTTGGATTATTTTTCATGGGGGCATCTCAAAAGCAAAGTTTTTGCCACTCCGCCAGAGTCACTAGAGGATCTACGTGGTCGAATTGTAAACGAGTGTGGCAGTAACTCCAGAAGTATTGGAAAACGTTCGTAATAGTTTCGAAAGTAGACTTTATTATTGTATGGAGGTAGGAGGGGCTCATTTCGAGCAATTAATAAATTGAATTTCGATAAGAACAGGTACGATATTGATTATTCAAATTAAACCTATTACCACACCAATCTCAAGTACCAGTTATTCGATTTTGAAAAAATAATAAACGTTTAGATAGAGAATAAAGAGAGCTTTCAGATGATGTATCACTCGACCCAAGTTCCCTATGATAATTCGCAATGGGGTAGCCGCCCCTGTCAGGGGGATGAAGTTGCGTGACTAAATCCATCACCGACATGTGTCCCCCTAGAAATCAAAATCGACGTGTTTCAGCGTTTCCGAAAATTCATTTGTCATTTCCCACTAAATTCCTGTGGAAAGTTTTCGTTGGGACACCCTGTATAATGCTCTAGCTTTCAACTCCTCCCTTCCCCTTGTCTTTCTCTTTCTCCTCTTTTTCGTGCTTTTCTCTATCACATTTCTCTGTATAAGTTATTATTCATTACGCTGTCTCAAAATAATTATATGAATAAGTCTGGCACTGGTGGGAAAACAGAAACAGTGCTCCACTGCTATCTGAACCAGCCTGCCATTCACTCGCCTTGATTATTCCTTATACAGCCATAGTTTTGTTAGAGTTTGCTTCAGTCATGATATACCTTTTTTTTTTCTTCATGATAGTGCTCTGCTTTATTGTACCTTTTGTTTGTGATGGGTAATAAAATTATTATTATTATTATTATTATTATTATTATCATTATCATTATTATTATTATTATTATTTTATGGGCTGACTGATGAAAAACGCCTCAGGTCTTAGCGCTGCCATTGTCTGATTTTGAAAAACGAAGAAGCACTGACATTTTTTGTATTTCATTCCTAACGACTACGACTGTTAACTGTCACCTGAACTTCAATATCTCATTCGGAAGGATGGTTAAAGGAATCAATTTCTCATCATGTTATCTGCGAGAAATTCATTGCCAAACATTTGTATTTTTATTTCAAAATAATTCTATTATCAAATGGAATACTGTGTATATTATTGGTCTGTCAGAAGCGTCATATTGGGGAGAACATTCCCTATGACTGATTTGAATTGTTCTCTTGAAATCTCGTTTTTTGCCTAGAACGTAATTCATAAGATAATCTGCCGTCGAGTGTATCTTTGACGATTTCATATATGAAGGTGAATCATATTGATGTGGTTTCGTGATACGCAGGGTGACAATTATCTCATTCCTATTCTCATGCATCGTTTTTTCAATTCCTTTGATGTAGTTGTAATTTTTTCCTATCGGTTCCAGAATTCTCATGCTGACGCTTCTTCAAACTTCTAACTAAACTGAGATTCGACTACAGTTTCTCAATCATTTCATTAGAACTAGTTATGTCCACTATGTCATCATTTTTTCATGTTTCCATTGTACATTTTCATTTGAATAACGATAGAAACCGATGGAATTTGTTGCTCACTCCGACAAGATTGATCCATCAAGAAATCACTATTTCGAAGGTAGAATATACAATCTTGCAACTGATATGAGAGTAAAAGTTGCATGATGTTATTTGAACAACTTGATGGCGAGATCATCTTATTGATGTTACTGCCGAAAAACGAGTTCTTCAGAAAAACAATGCTACTCGGTCATAGAGAATGCTTCATCAAATCTGTTGCACTACCACAGGCGCTTCCAACAGGCCAATGATATACAGGGTATTTGAAATAATAGGATTATCATCGATAATGGAATTATTTGAAATCTTCAATAGACAAAATTTGACAAGGTATTCGACCAGGAAAGAATTTCATTGTGGCTTGGCGAAACATATATTTTCCAAATATCTCGAGTAGCAGAAATCGTTAAGAATCCTTCGATGTTGAATATATCGCAATTCGTCAATAATTCCATTGGAGTATGAAATGAAGAGTCCCCCTTATTTTTGATGAAGAATCCGAAGAATTTATTGAAAATAAAGGTCGCCATTGAAGAAATCGAAGTTGAGTCTTGTCCAGAGGAGATAGACCTCCCTGCAAGGCAATTCTCATTTTTATTTTGTAGAGCATTCGAGAAACCTAAATGTGAGGAACGTGAAGGAACGTTTGATGGAGACGTTGGATTCGACAAGTTCCTAATACTATTCGCAATTCGCATCAGTCCGTGCAAGCATTACTCATATATCTTCTCATCCCGAAGAGTGAATATCATGAAATCCAGGTGGGCATGCTCATTGTGTGCTGGTGTAGTGCAGTGCAACGACTTCCATGAAGGAATAATCGATCAGTATCAATAAAAGAACAGCTGATATCTTCCTCATCGTATCTATTTCCATATCTGTCGTATGGCTTGATCCAGACATGGTCCGGTCAATGAAAGTTTCAATATTATTGAAGGAGCAAGGACAAGTAGGAATGCAGTGTCAGACGATTTCAACTCATCCGAATATATCAACCCAAAATATCAATGAAATGATGGCAAGTTTCGATACAACAGAGCAGAAAAGCTGTATGATCGCATGACAAGAGTCGATTCTCTCCGATAGGAAATATGTGAATTGCTGTCGAGAGTTGTGGATATGGACTGTAAAATGCAAGATGCAGATAGAACGACAGAATAATATTATCATGTTAGGAACTGCGGAGAATGATCATAAAAACAAGTGAGTTAGAGGAAGTTTGAATGATATTACATCCCGTGAGGTCCTCAGAATGATTAATAGGACTAGGGGAGCAAATCGACAAAGAACCCGACCTGTGAAAGTTGAATTTCGCAACGGAAATAACACTATAAATGTGATGGAACACAAATATGATCTGTCATCATTGAGGTACCCTTGCATTGAGATGAAGTTAGATAGAATTCGTGAGTGATTGGAAGAAGTATCGACGACATACATAGTGCTCAAGGAACTCAAAACGAGAGGTGAATACCAAAATTGTCTGAAGAAGAAGAAAGCATATTCCCACTGACAATGAGCATATGTCTGATTATATTGTTGAAATCACTATTGAAATAAAAAATCTGCTCGCATTTTGAACGGTGTTAATGATACCGCTTCTTGTTGAGTTGATGTAGATGGATTTATCTTGAATTTGAGTGAGTAGATAGTGGATTCAAGATCAATTGAGGAAGAAACGTCCTGTTACCCATTGTTTTTCATCTTGTGACAACACGGAAGTCTAGCGCTAGTCAGTTGTGGAATGATGGGAGGGAAGGAAGGTATTGTAATCCTCCTTCGAAGTTTGGAGGTCGTGAGCATCAGGTGAGACTTCCCTGAGCCTGATTATGTATGGATTACCAGCCTGAACTCCTCTAGTTTGTGTACTTGGAACCGCTCGTGGTGGCATGATATAGTGGTGCCTGCGAGAGTCTCGTTTTCGAGAGTCTCGCATGGTATCGTCTCGTTTTCGAGACAAGACTCGAGACGAGACTCGGACAAGCTGAGACGAGACTTTTAGTGGTCTCGTCTCGAGTCTCGTGCGAGTAAGGTAAAGTAAAGTAAATATTTCTGTGTGCCGACTGCAGACTTGAGAATTTCATTCATAATACAACATTTTTCAAAGAATTTGGACTATTTAGCACAAATAGACAAGACATTTCATTCATAAATACTTCAAGAACACAATCCATGATTGTTGCAAAACGACGTAATGCGTGAAACGAAAACATACTTTTTCTTTCTTGCATCGCCTATCGCCTTTTATGCTTTGCACTCCATTTCGACTGCCATAGTATGTACCTATTAGGTACTTACTTTCCAATAAATAATGTCATTTTTGTTGTAAATTTCTCTTCCCACTTCGACATTATACCTAAAAAGTAAGTAGAGGAGAATATCCTGTACTATACTGGATCAAGATTATGCATGATGAAATTACAAGTCATCAAAGCCTGGTGTGATTTGAACTTTTTATATATCAACTTCGAGAAAACAAATATGATTTCCTCCAAAAATACCATTGAAAATATCTGTATAGATGATTTCTTAATTCATGAAATTGATAAAAAAACATTCTTGGTTTTAATGTTGACCGTAATCTGAAATTCGACGCTCATATTATAACACTAGAAAAAAAATATCATCCGGGTGTTTTGCAGTCAGAGTTGTCGCCAGCGAGTTAGGCTGCAAAATCGCTAGAAATGTTTACTTCTCACTGGTCGAGACTCATCTGAGATACGGTATTGCTTTCTGGGGCAACTGTACTCTTCAGCTTTTCCATATGATGTTTGCCCTACAGAAACGTGCGGTGAGGTATATTTTTAAAGTGGACGCTTTAACATCGTGTAAGACTTTATTTGTGAAGGGGAAGATTCTTACATTACCATGTCTTTTTATATTGGAAACCGTGTGTCTAATTCATAAGCATCAGTATCATTTATATAGAAAACAAAATCCAGTCGATACGAGACTTCGTCAAATTCCCTTGCCTCTGCCGATATCACAATTGGTAAAAAATTCTTTCATTCACAATGGAGGAGAGATGTCTAATCACCTTCCACTTTCGGTGGAAAATAAAGGAGCCTATGTACTATTCAGGAAAGCGGTTAAAGAATTTTTACTTTGTAGACCATACTATGAGATTCGCGATGTTTTCTGATTTTATAAATGCCTATTCTCTGTGTATTTTTATTGGTTGACTATTATTTAATTTCAAAATTCTAATCTGTATCACCTTTGTATTGTTTGTCTTATTGGCACTCAGTTTCATATTTGCTTTGTCCATAAGATGTATCAATCTTTGACAATAAAGTATATTCAAGAAAAAAAAAAAGATACATTTGCGAGACTCTCATACGAGACACGAGACGAGACGAGATTTTATGAAAGTCTCGTCTCGTTGTTCTCGTGTGAATCACTAGCATGATTGAACTCATACAAATATAGGAACGTACCTTCACTCAGCTTACTCATCATGTGCAAGCCGACAGCTGATCCACCGGAGCTTTGACCAGAAATAGTCACTTTATTTGGGTCGCCGCCGAAGTATTTGATATTTTCATTCACCCATTTCAAGGCGAGAACTTGATCTTTCATTCCATAGTTTCCGGGCAATACTTCATCTCCAGTTGATAGGAAGCCTATAAAAGACGGTGGTAGTTTTAAGAGTGGAACTTTCATTACATCGTATCAAATTTTTTGATTCATCTATCGAATGTCACGTGACAGCCGGTCGCGGAGTGGGGGTAAGGCAGAGCAGTCAAGGCCAATATGGCGGCGCCCATGGCTCGCATAACCTGACCGTTTCAGCGTTTGTATTCTCAATCATTCGTGCGAGTGCTTCGCGGTGTTTTTGTGATTTGATCAGCGTATTGATGTGAATATTGTTGGACAACACGAATCCACAAATTGACATTTACAATTGTGAGATATCAAGTATTTGCACATCAATACGCAGATTCACAACAGAATTCATGGTGAATATTTAGTATTGATTTCACATCATCACTCCCATTTGACAACTATTGAATTTAGGATGAAACAGCGATTTCAATACCTTAGATCGAATAATCTCCGCAAACTGTTAAATGCCTACGATCCGAAAAAACTTGCATCAAAGTTCCATAGAACGACACAATGTTTCCCATCTACTACCACTATTTCAAATCTCAGATTTCAAAGAACGCCTGAAGGATGACTAATCCAACCAGAGTGCCTCCAGTCCTAAATACTCACTGAATGCAGCCCCAAAAACTCATTTCTTCAATTGAATAAGCTGATGCATAACATGACTGATTTCCATGGGATTTGATTTTTCCGAGTTGTCTATTACACTTACGTTATTGTCAATATTTTGTTTCTGATCTCTCGAAAAATACGTTTTTGGTCTCCGCAATACAAGTAAAATTTCGATCAACTCTATATGAATATAGGTGCAACTGACGAGAGAAATAATATCATTGTCGAGCAATATCCTTGAACAACGATAAAAAACTATAGTTTATATGAAATGATATAATATAAAATACATGATTGTTTTCTGATTGTGTTCTCTCGTTTCGATGATATCTTGAGGTGAATCATGTCAACTGAATCTGAAAGATTATAGGATATACCGTATATTATGATATTTTTGGGTATGGGTGGGTGTTGGATGAACAAACATTACCATACTCCAGGAAGACACAGTTTCCTCGTTCATGAAACTGGAGAGGATTGATAATTGAAATGAATTGACAATTTGTTCTCAAGTGCTCCTCATGATTTGAATGTTCCCTCTTCTGCGAATGGCTACCAAACAAGTGAAATAGAGATGAATATCTAGTAGAGACATATCTGGGAAGTATTGTGGGTCAGGAGGTCAATTACTTTTTCTCCAAGTAGTTTCCACCTTCGATAATTCTGTTGTTCAGAGGTTTTCACGATATTTGCACGAGCATCGTCATGCAAGATATATATTCATTGATGACAGTGAATGGTGACAGTGGTGTAGAATCGAATAAAAGGATTGCCTGAAGAATTACTCTCTCTATATTCTGATTCATTCATAACATAACCTCTCCGTAACCTTGTTTTCGATTCCCAGCTATATTTTTTTTCAGAAATATACGTTCGCCAATGTGAATTTTTACCGATTCGCATTAGGTATATTTCTCTGAATGACCATAAATATTCCTCACCTAACGGTCCTAGACGATGGTTGAAAGTTACAATGATGATGTTATTCTCCATGAATAGATCTGGGCCGATTATTTCGTGCACTGCAGAACCACTCAAATATCCTCCTCCATAAATGTAGAACATCACAGCGAGTGATGATCCGGAAGACGGGCACTGGAAGAATAAAAAACAAGTTAAATTTTGTAGTTGTATCATGAAGAGGAATACAGTTTCATCAGAATGAATGCTGGCAAAGTGAGTCATTTGGAATGGAATGAAGCTGAAATCATTTGGAAAAGCATACTCACTACTGGTGTATAAACATTGAGATAAAGGCAATCTTCTGTTTGGGTTTCTTCCCAGTTGCTCAAATTGAAAACGTTTTTGAATTCATAGCAGGTTTTAGTATTCTTCGTTGCATCAAGAATCCCATTCCAATTATCTGCAGGTTCGGGTGGCTGAAAAACAAGAAAAAAACTTGAATCTTCAATCTTCTTTCTATGCAACGAAAACGGTAGCATTCCATATTGAGGTTGAATATTGGGAGTCCAATTCGAAAGCATATTCAATGAAATAATCATCATCAGAGGATATTCAATAATGTGCAGCTCAATTTGGATTTGAAGAGAACCGTTTACAATTCATTGACCTAAGGTTCAGGGCTTGATGCATATATAATAATTATGATAATTACTATGCTACCTAGTTATGCAAATATCTATTCTTGGTGAAGAAAATATTTCTTTCCCTTCCTGATGATCAGTTCTTGGAAAGGTTCAAGCGATCGAATATTGGATTCCTACTGAAAACCAAAGGGGTGCACTAATGTCGAGGTTGAGTAGTGGAAAAATTTCTCATTGTGATCTTATCTCAGAGCTAACTGAACATTTATTTTTCTTTCCTGAAGCTGTCTTTGTACTGTACTGTCTTGTAGAGTAACCTCTGAAAATGCTTCTGAAAATGCCATTTTGTTTCACGGACTCATCTTCTTGAGGAACTCCGTAGGCAGTGATATATGTTCAAACTCAAAAAAAAATCGTGAGAGTGTTCGAGAAGGCTGGTTTCCAAGATTAATGCCACTATTCAAAAAGTTCAATATCTCAACTTTACCATCAGCTCTTATCTTATATTCTGTTATCTTTATGATATTGACATCCAATTGATTGAACATCTCTCATACTTTTACACAAATTACCGAATTCAGTGAAGAATGCACGATCAGGGAGTCCGAATCATTCAATCGAATAATGCTCTTTTCGCAAATAAAGACTATTTCGATTTCTCGCCGTGAAATTTTGCTGGTTCTTGTGCTACATCCCATCCGGACGCCAATGGTAGAAATATTGTGAAATCTTCCACATCAAAAAATGCCTATTGGTGCTCAGTAGGTGTATGTCAAATTTCATGAGAATATCTGAAACAGTATTGAAGTTATGATAAGCAAACGATTTTTTCCTTCAACACCCTAAAGCACAAAGTTCAGGGCATATGTTCATATAAACTTATCTTCCGAAATGAGCTCAACCATATCCCATAAGGAAACTACATGAACTACATGAGTAAGGTTTTAATTGTGATTTCGAATTTCATTATATGTTATGAGGTGATTTTATATGATTTTATATATTTGTGTATTAGGACATTTCTATTTACACCGTGTATATATACATAGAATGTCATTGTTCAATTCTTGATTTCCATATATACTTTATGTTATTTGTTTATCTCATTGTTGGATACTCTGTTTTCTATTGTTTCATATTCATATTATTATGATTATCATTCGAGTGTGTCAATTTTTCTTCCCTCCGATCTCACCTTAAATCGAAGATCTCCTGTTGGTGGCTTGCCATATGGAATTTGTTGGAAAGCGTAGAATGGTACGTTTCTTGGAGAATATGCTTTTCGGCCTTGCAGTTTCCCATTCGGTATCGAGACAATAGCACATTGATCTTCGTAAGATGCGCTAGTGCAATTCTGAAAAAAAAAGCGACAATCCATTGGAACACTTTCATCCTATAAAAAAATCCTACTTGTTAGGACGAATTTAGTAACGTTAGTTGAACTATCTTTCGTAATCAAAAGTGATCATCCTGATATTGTCAGTCTGATTTATTCCTGGAAAAAACCACTTCATTTCACAAAGCTAATTCGGTAATGCTAGTGAAATAGAAAGGGATGATTCGTCTCGTTCATCAAAATCAATTGCGATCAACATATTGATTTCCTCATAAAATGATTGAGAATAATTGCGACAGTTCGAATTCCATTCATAGATTAAAATGAAAGACTCAATTTCAGAGCACTAATTCAGTGAAGCTTGGTGAATGAGAAGAGATAATTCATCTTCTCCATTGAATTCATTTCCAATTAAGAAATTAATGATCACGAATGAGAATGATTGGGACGAATGAGGAGAACAAAACGTTTCCTCCTTATCGACTAACATTACCGAATTTCTGACAATACCGAAATAACTATACAAGTAAAACTAGCAGGCCTAAACTAGTAAGGATAAGAAGAATTTAATTAGAAGATCTACCAATAAATCGAAATTAGCAGAGCATATCCGTACTGAAGATGGCCTACATATGGCCGATTGAAGTAATATCAAGATCATAGGAAAAGAAGACAACAACCAAAAACAGGAAATCAAAGAGTCTGCTTGCATTCTCCTGAACGGAGACAATAATATTGCTTCTTGTTCAATGATAAACTCAGCATCTACTTCTCGAAACTTGATATGAGAATGAGAGAATTGAATCGAGAAACAAGGGGTCACTGACTTATGGAGAATCAATTTCTCATGAAGTATCTGAAGGTTCAATTTCAAGCACAGTGACATTTTGGCCAATCTCACAAAAAAACTAGAAAATAAATATACACAGACATTGAATATCATCGAAATTGACGATTCATGTATTCAATATTGGCTGCATCGACGTGAGCACTTTTTTCAACGATACACGGTGGACTAAATCGAATGAGAATATCCTTCGATGATCCTTGTCATGAATCCTAACCTACTCAATATCTATAGAGAGTTCTGAATAACTTACCTAGTTCAAACATTCACGTGGTATCAACCGTTGATAACGGAACCTCGTTAGAGTATTTTGAATTCATGAAAATATTTAATCATGCATAAAATATGAATCATCTGATTCGGTTACTAGGAGTACTTTCCTTGATAAAAGGCTCTAGGCATGACTTTGTTTAACTAAATGATAACGCATTTCATGACAACTGTGATAGTCTGAAGTAAAAAATTCAACAACAATCGACTTCATAGCAACTCGAATTAGTCTTTTCTCTCACTCCCGCTTTGATGTCCTAATTTACTTGCAAAAATGAATTTTCTTCCTTCCTTATATTTTCTTCCTTTGGATGTTACTAGTTGGGGAAACCCGATATACTCTATGTCACTCAAGAGATCATTCAAGTTCGATGTATGTCCCTAATTTATCACTCGTTATTCTTTTCATCAACCTGTATAAACTCCAAAAATTTCGTTGAAAGAACTGTTGTTGAACTTATAAGATTATTCGTACAAACTAACTGTTCATATCACTTCAATTATCTCACTCAGCAGCTACATCCTCTATCGTAACTCAGCTCAACTATTATTTTTATCATTTTTCATTTCATTTTCACGGACAGGAATACAAACGGGACGAACCCGGAAACAGTATTCACATATAAACAGATAAATATAACATTTCATATATATATATAATACAGTAGAAATATTTTGTATGTATATTGAAGAAAATACTGAACATATTAATTAGACGATGGTACAAGAAGTTTCTTGGGTTTGTTCACAAAGGTACTAAGAGAGTCAGGAAAAATATCAATCTCTCTTATGTTTGAAAGGGAAAAAATGAAATTGGGTACCCACTTTCAATTTGTTGAATTCCATGTTAGAGTATCATCATCAGTGCCACTTCTCTCCTCCAGGTTTTTCAGAGGAGAAAAAAATAATCTCGATTTTTTTTATACTTTCGACACCTTGTATCTAATTCCAGGGCGTATATCGCCTCAAAATGAGGTGAGGAATCTGTATTCGGAGTTTGTCGGACTTATTCTGACTCAGCCATGTAAGCATTTTTTCTACGTTAGAAATTATTCTATTCCTAATACTCATAGGTATGGTATGCTTTATCGGATGGTTGATTTATGGGGATTATTATTGTTTACTTTCATCATTGATAAGAAGTTTTCGAAACTAATGGTGATTTTTCTACTTATGAAAACATTCCGATCGAAAGATAACAGAAGTCACCAATTAATGACATTCTGAATTATTGTTGAAAACGATGAAGTTTTCCATAGACTGTTTGGAAACATTCAACAAGCCTTCATTACTTTCTCCATGACTAATGAACTGGAACTATTGTGTTCAGTTATTCAATGACAGATGAAGCTTTTCCGGACCCCGAGCAAGGGCGGATTGAACTTTTATTACCAACTCGTATATTATTGAATACTATAAACTGAGTCTATGTTGGATACCTTGAATGTGATTACCATAAATGCACGAATACTGCCCTAAGGCGTTATGAGCTATAACGCTGATCTACTATGCATTTCTATAGTATCGTTGTTTGAGATTAGTATTATTAGATATATTCTGATCTTCTGAGCAAGTTGTTGAATCCTTCCTTGGCATTGCCGGCTGAACGAACTAGGATTAACAACGAGTGAGACTGTGTATTTTTGTTTCAACACACTCATGGATCAATAAACTCTGTGATCGATAAAATTGATGAAATAATTTCACACTATCAACTCGATTCGAAATGTCGTATTCCTCAATACAATGGCACATCAAAATGTTTTGACAATGCCAACAGTGACTTTTCATCGCTGCGTCTTTTTCTTATGGTCGTTATAATTCCTCCTCATCTCTATCTAGTAGATAATATAAAGGGTTGGGATGAAATATGAACGAAAAAAACGATATTTATGAAAATTTGCACCTGAGTGCTATGGAACAAAATGCATCTGATGTACATTTTTTTGTTGATAATATACTTCCGGTTTGACCGAAAGTGCCATCAATTTCTTCAATTTAAATGGGACACCCTATATATTCATACAGATTTCGAGAGAGATTGTTATTTTGATTTCATACATACCGAGTTTAGTGTAAGAAAAATTGTAAAAACTAGGAATATAGCACTTTAAACAACTTCCTCTGAGTTTTTTGCACTAGAGCAAAAAACTATTCAAATAAACTAATTGATGTTGTTTGTATGCATAGTGATAAATGAACGAGTACTGTCTAGTTCCGTTCTTTGAGTGTCAAATTCTAATTGTAGGAAACAAATTGTACTATTTAGAATGGTTCAATTGAGTGAAAAAGAGCTTATCGAGATTTTAATGATGATTGGTTATGGTGATCGTGTTAGAACTCATGAAGGAGTGTGTCATATTTTCAATAATTCTCATCCGGAAAGAAATCCAACGGAACTGTTGAACGAAATATTGCAATCGATTTAGAAGAATCACATCAAACTTCCACCACAAATTTGACACTATCCTATGGTATCAGTCGACGTTCTGTAGAAAAGATATTGAAAAGTGGAGAGTATCATCCGTATTGGGTACAGTTGGTTCAAGATTTGTTCAAGAATTTTGCGAACGGCTAATGGACATCTGTGATGTCGACGAAAATTTTGCTTCCAACATAGTTCTTTCCGATGAGGCAACTTCTTGTTTGCATGCCATGACTGAAGATATTGGTCAATTGAGAATCCTCATTGGATTCATGGAGCATCACATACCCAGCATCCACAGAAGTTAAATGTTCGGATGGGAATGAAGAAATTATTCCTGCACTTCAACAGGATGGGCAATTTTCACATAATGTTTGGTTTCAACAAGAGCACCTCCCCACTATGAAAGAGACGGGTTTATTGATTTTCTGGATGCGAATTTCCCAAATCGATGGATTGGAAGTAGAAGACTCATAGAGTGGCCTGCTCGTTCTCCGGATAGCTCGTTAGATTTTTCCTTTGGGGTTATCTATATTGGGCTTATAACAAACTCACAGGAATTGAGACAGAGAATTATTGATGGATGTGAACTAATACGTGAAGAAATCTTGGGAACAGTGACTCAAGGATTTGTTAATAGGATGGTAGATTGTCAGCAAGTAAACGGTGAGCATTTTGCATATTTGGAGTAATTTTGTTTCTCATTATTCTGAAATAATGGAATGTACACCTATTCTACAACTAATCGGTTGAACCTCAAGTATATTATTAAAAAAAAAGTACATCAGATACCTGCAAATTTTCATGAATATCGTTCTTTTCGTTCGAAAGATATTCACTTAGTTCAATACTTCATCCTAACCCTGTACATATAATTTCATGTCTTCAGCTGCGACACATAATAAATGTAAACAGCTATCGTCACCTCTTCTATTCAAGAAGTTTCTCCATTCGAACAACGGTAACACATTCGAATCAATGTATATTCATACGATTATAATCATCGAATATCGAATGAACTAATCGATATCATCTAATTTTTTGGTCCAATATTGTCAGATCAGTCTCCATTTTGATGCTCAAATCTTGCATCTTGCGGCTTATTCCGATAATCTTTCGTTCATGAGGAATGCTAAAAAATCACCTCCAACTTTCAATTGCTGTGCTTAGGATTCTACTTGAGCCTCTGTGAAAATGCTAATCAAGGTGAGAGTGATTTCCAAGCTGACCAATACAACGGGCGTTGACAGATTTGAATATTCAGTATCGCCCACGTGCTTTCAGAAAGAAAAACCTTGCAGCTTGCACCTTCTTCATTTATTCTATATTCCCTGATGCATCCGTCTGTTCATTACCATGTGGATTCAACTTCGGCGAAATTCCATGAATCCACTCGAATTGCTCTGAAATTTCCTGCACTTTCCCAGATGCCATGTTGATACCTCGATAATTACCTACAGTTTCAGGTGAGTCACCGTGAATAAAGCATATATCCTTCCATTACATCATACTTTTTCTTGCTGTTGTTGTATGTCATCCTGTTCTGGACTATGATCGAAGTTTCAATTCTAACTAATCTATCGCAAAATGTATACCGAACAGACAAACAGACAGGAAATAAATAAAGTGGTGGAAACTTTCCATGCAACATACTTTCCATTCGATGCCTTGCAGTAAAGGAATCGTGTGAAGATAAACTCACCTCTTTGATGAAGTCCCCTATGCATCTGCATCTTTGCATGATCATAGACACCAATATTGTGATACAGATAACTAACGCTGTACCGAAAACGACGAGAATAGCTCTGATCATCAATCTTTTATTTTGAGCTTTCCTCGAAGGTTGATTGATTTGGACTTTCATGATTCTGACGTCTGCAGTTATATCTGATCACTTCTGAAAATAAAAATAATACCAGATCATCAAATGATACATTACACTAACTATAGCAGTAGTAACAGTAATTATAGCTCAGTATAGTTTTCATCAGAGATATCCTCTCACTGTCTGATTCTATCAACAGGGTATTGAAGTTCTCCAGAGAAATTTTCTCCTCCCCTCTTCCAAAAACAGTATGCGCAAAGTCTTCCACTTGGAAAGTCTGACAGTGTCAGAGTTTTTTCGTCTTTGGATAACATGAAAAGAAAACTATAACGTTTGGGTAACATCGTAAGCAGTTAAATGTTGGGAATGAAAGAAGGTATTGGAATTTTTCTTGGAAATTTCTTGGAAAATTCAATGCATCTCCTTGATGACAACAATCCAAGATATTAGATGCATCTTCTTGATGGCAATAATTCAAGATATTAGATGAATCGATCGATCGATAATTGTAGAAACTCTCCATGGTGGCCACTGTATTGGAGCATCGTTACCACAGTCTATAACTACTCATTCTCGTGGAAAATGGTTCAAATACAGGGAGCACAAAATTCAAATAATCAAACTTGTCCTCGTTGATATTGTGGAGTCATGATAATGAAGAGTTGAAAGTTGGCCTCAACGATGCGTCAGAGTGATGAAAATTTACTGATGTGCTTGACCAGGACCCTATCCAATAAGAAACTGAAGTCCTGCACAAAAAAAAAACGGTCTCTTATATTGCGAAGTGATCTTCCGCTCCCTATTGGGTACACCATCTACAGCAGTCAACTGTCAATTGTCCACTCGAAACGAACGTTATATTTTCAAAATAATCTATGTTTTTGTCCATGTGATTGTCTCTGTTATTGAGGAAGATATACTGTTTCGAAGTCAACGCCTACAGAACGCCTCAAACGGAGTGTTCGTATTGAGAAATTTCAATGAGCAAGTGCTATACAGGGTGTCCTTAAAAGGTCTTTACAAAAAGCTACCACATATTCTTCAGACCAAAACAATTCGATACAAGCAAACTTACCTCAGTAAAAAGTTGCTTAGTTTGGGCGCTAGACGGCTCTGAAGTTGAAATTTTCAAATCGATTTTGCTTCATAACTTTTGAACGGCTCATGAGATTTTTTTCAAATTTGGTACGTTGGCATAGACTCATCGGGCAATGAAACTCATATCATAATCATAATGAATATCATTCCATTGGCGTAGAACTTGATTTTTTCAGTAAATAAACATCTAAAACTCCTACGCCAATGGAAAAAAATTAGTTTCAATATGAAATCTAAATTATTCAACTCATTCACTACAAAAAAGGTACTCTTGACAAAAGTCGATTCCTCTCATGGTTTCGACAAAATTTTAATTTTAGTGATTTAGAGCATAATTAATAATAAAACGATTAACAGATATTTCATAAAAAATTGTTCAAAATGTTCACCATTTTCACGTATACAAAGATTTATACGACGCAAAAAGTTGAAATGTACTCTTTGCATAACTTCTTCATCGCCTGTAAGATTATTCGTCGCCTGTTGGATACGTTGCCATAATTGTTCTACAGTATTCACAGGGGTCTTGTAAACCGTAGACTTGAGATAACCCCATACAAAATAATCCATCGGTGTTAAGTCTGGAGAACGTGGTGGCCAATTCACGGGTGCATCATTACCTCTACCTATCCATCTGTCTGGGTACTGTTGGTTTAAAAAATTCCTAACATCCACCGAAAAATGTGGTGGAGCTCCATCGTGCATAAACCACATATCTACCCGATGTTGGAGTGGTAAATCTTCCAACAAATTTGGCAACGTATTTCGTAGATGTTGTAAATACATGTCTCCTGTTAATCTTTGTGGAAGTATGACAGGACCAATTATAAAATTTCCTATTATTCCAGCCCAAACGTTGATTTTGAATTCGTGTTGAAAATGGTTTATTTTAATGGAATGAGGATTTTCAATTGCATAAACGTGTTCATTATGAAAATTAGTTATTCCTCTTCTCGTGAAACAGGCTTCATCAGTGAACAAAATATTCTTTCCAAAGTTCAGATTCATTTCTCTTTGCAAATTAATGAACCTACAAAACATCAGACGACTTTGTGAATCATGGATTAATAAATCTTGAACTGGCGTCTTGTGGTATGGGTATAATAATTGTTCTCTTAGTACTTCATGAACGGCATTCCTAGAAACTTCTAGTTCATTACTTATCCGTCTAGTACTCAATTCTGGATTTTCTTCAATACGGTCTAAAATTTCTACTTCGACTTCGGGAATCCTTACATAACGCTGTCTTCCATAATCACCAGTTCTAGGAGCAAAATGACCGGTCTCCCGAAGACGTCTCCCAACTGCAGCAAAGGTTGGGTGGCTTGGTACGCGACGATTTGGAAACCTTGCCAAATACACCCTCACACTCTCTCGACCATTTCCTTGACAATATCCGAATACCAATAACATATCGGTGTATTCTTCATTGGTGTATTGTACGGCCATGATAAATCAGAAAAGTCCGATATCAACAATCAACGTCAATAAAACTCGACAAATCAACACAGATGAAACTATGGGAACCAAGAATGTGAATATCACTGTTTTCGAGCAGATAATAATAGTCTTCAGAAAAAAAAACCAGTGCTACTTATTTTCAATAGAAATAACCTATGCAAAAAGTACATCTCAACTTTTTGCGTCGTATAAATCTTTGTATACGTGAAAATGGTGAACATTTTGAACAATTTTTATGAAATATCTGTTAATCGTTTTATTATTAATTATGCTCTAAATCACTAAAATTAAAATTTTGTCGAAACCATGAGAGGAATCGACTTTTGTCAAGATTACCTTTTTTGTAGTGAATGAGTTGAATAATTTAGATTTCATATTGAAACTATTTTTTTTCCATTGGCGTAGGAGTTTTAGATGTTTATTTACTGAAAAAATCAAGTTCTACGCCCATGGAATGATATTCATTATGATTATGATATGAGTTTCATTGCCCGATGAGTCTATGCCAACGTACCAAATTTGAAAAAAATCTCATGGGCCGTTCAAAAGTTATGAAGCAAAATCGATTTGAAAATTTCAACTTCAGAGCCGTCTAGCGCCCAAACTAAGCAACTTTTTACTGAGGTAAGTTTGCTTGTATCGAATTGTTTTGGTCTGAAGAATATGTGGTAGCTTTTTGTAAAGACCTTTTAAGGACACCCTGTATATTGGGAAAGAAAAACATCTAGTCTTTTTGTGAAGGAATATCATCATTTAGTCGTCGTGGTATTCAATCAATGATGTTCGTGGCAAATCCTCGAAAAATTGCATCAATTCCTTGTTGAAAATTGTGAAACGAAACAGGTTTGTTACAAATGCATCTTTGGGGTTGGTCTCAGATATGCTCAACAGGATACAGATCAGGAGTGCAAGTTGGCCAAACTATTCGTTCAGCACCTATTGACACGAAAATAGTGAACGAAGAGAATCATCAGAATGACTGGAATGCCCATGCCTTCTTGATTACGACAATTTCTGCTCATCATCACTTCATTGTGATATCTTCAATAACATAAATGATAACGGTAACAAAGACGTGACAAAAGGCTCAAAACTCACTGATATAGTTGTTACATATCAGAGAGTGTTTGATAAAAGCTCTGTTCTCATCACAAGTTCAAATCTGAGTAAAAATTCCTCCTCCCACTGCTTCATCACTGATGAATAAAAATCTGATGAATTGTTCAAGAGAAGAACCACTTCGGGATATCGGAGAACTCTTCTATGAGCAGAGCTCTATTATTATCATCCCTGAATATCGAAAACTTCATTTGTGAATCGAATATCTTCGATAACCAATCAAACGATCATTCAGGGCCTGGAAACAAAATCGAAATCGAAATGTTTATTGACAATTATGAAATTTGTAATCAGAGTTCAATGATTGTTTCGATACAGCAATCAATTGATAGAAATTCCGTAAATTCGATATCTCTTCCACAAGGATCAGATTTGATCAAATTTTCTATCAACCCACATGTTTTGCTACTCTTTGGCTACATCAAATGATACAGCAAAGAACAATGTTGCAAAACATGCCGTGATCAATGGAAAAAATTGTGGAAATCAAATCAATAGTTCACTGAACTATGGATATTCATAGTCATAGTAAAGTCAGTTCCATATTTTCGTATTTGTGGTGTATTGTCAGAAACAGAGATATTCCGATTTTTCTATATTTTTGATTATTCTAATCTAAGAATTGGAATAGTGAAGATAATGATATCCTGATCATATTTGATTTGGCGACGAATCATTGATCTGCCCTAAGATGACTCTGCTTTTGGTATTCGGCGCTGAGTTCCTCAAAAAATCTAGAATCTTCTTTGGGTGAATTACACCGGAATTGGAGTGAATGGAAGTGGCTTCACCATCGGAATGTATGAATTGAAAAATGGACATTCGTGATAATACTCCAGTTCTGAACGGAAACATGAAGGATGTCATAACCGTCAACAGACTGAGAAACCAGATATACTCTCATCAAATGAGCTGCTGGTCGACTCATCAACTAACATGACCTATATGCTCTGTCCTAGCTATGAGCTCTCAAGGAACGATCTCTAATGCAATCGAGAGAAGAAACTAGAATCAGAAGTATTCGAGGTAATAAAACAGAACAGATGAACAAACAGACAAAATGATCTCTGCTTCTGAATATAACCAAACGGAAACTCTTCGCATTCCTTCCTTTGAAACTTGACTCCATCCAACAGAACCACCCAGCAGCTGGAGTCAACATCACGGAGGATGTTGACGTTCACAACACCGAGCTCAAATTCTGAAAGAAAAACTGATGTTGCAGGACTTCTAGCTGAGGTCTTCATTATCACCCATGGTCTTGAGCTACTGATAAATGAACACAATCTGATCCATAAAAACGAAAATCAATGTGCCAATACTCTCGACCTGGTCCTCTCATGGAGCCCTTCAAGGTGGAAATCTTTGCACCTCAGGAGAACAGACAACACACTCATCTCCACAATCTATTCTTTGAATCATTCTACGAACCCGTGCAATGACTCCACATATTGCTCAGCATTATGATTCAACCGAGTGGGATGATCAACGCAAACTTTTTTTGTTTCTGAGTTCCATTGGAGAACAATGTACTTCGAATCAGAAGATCATAAGCGGAGTGCTAGGGAAATTTCGGAGATAAAATCAAATCTCATCGAGTGCCCAAATGGTTCCCGTTTGTTTTGTACCTACAAGAGATGAAGTACATTGGCTGAAACTATCCAAGGAGGAAAACAACACCTCTGTCAAGATGTTCACATTCTTCACAAGACTACACAACTAACACCAGCTCTCTGCAGATTGTTCACCTTCTCATAAAAAAATGTTGTTTTCATCTCTAACTGAAAGATAACTGATTTCAGAAAAGGCAAGAAATCCCCTCCCTAACGAATATAGAGTGATGATTGGGATACTATCTGTGATTTGAGAAGATATGAAAAATATATTCCTCTTCATCACAGGCTGACAAGATCAAAAATCGACTCGACAACACAAGATATCGACTCCTACTCATCATTGTACGTTTAGGGAACTTATCTGCAAAATTTCGTGTTTCCAGTAAATATTCCTCAGTGATGAGTTGACGAATAGGAATGCGAGATACTAGAGGTGTTTCCATACATTATTTTATCAGTTTTTCGATAACACGACAGAAAAACCTATATTGTTCAAGGCACATTATATTAGCCAGCAGGGAAACGTTGAAACGTTGGAGAGAGGGAGGTTATTGGAATTTTTCTTGAGAGTTGAGGTTTTGAGCATCAAGAAATAATTCACTAGTTAACGTATATGGTCTCAGAGTACCAAACATGGAAATATCTATGAGAAATGGAGAGATTGCCACCTAGATACGATGTGCCAGCTAACTCATTGAAGTCGTGGGCATAGTATCACCGACGAGGCGAATAAGCTCTCTTCTGCATCAGAATCCAAGAGCTTCATCGTTGATCATGTTTTGGAACTGAATTCCAAACATGAGTATGAGATACCTCTTCGCCCGGAACAGAATGCCAAGGTCTGCCAATGAGATAGCGCTGTTGGTGATGATACAGAGAATGGATTTAGATGACCTCATGGGAGCAAGGCCTCTGACATCATCATATTGGGCATTTTGTGATCTGTCCTCCTGGTGGAGATGGAAGTTTGTTGTAATGAGATAGATAGTAGAGCCATCGGTGTATAGCTCAGGAGGAGGGTTTTCACATCTTCGAACCCACAATTTTCATAGTCTTATTCAAGTACTATACCTTCATCAACCAACCAGAAAGCAATAATATTGACAAAAACATGTGTAGATTTTCATGTTGTCAGTCGCTCTGTAGATTCGGCAACATTTGATATTTTTTTGATAATCATGCTTTAACTATATCAGAGGAAAATACTTCTTCATATGATTATCAGCGAAGTTTGTTGATTCCGATAAAGAAATTGAGGGAAGCTACCACATTGGTTCGTATGCAATATCTACAGGGTGAACTATTTCCGACCAGAATTGTTCAAAAATTCGAAATATGTTGATCTTCATTATTTCAGTACCGAAATGAACTGATATAAAAGTGCAAAATATCTCTATATCGCAGGAACATTCATAGTGAAAACGATATACGAGTAGGTACTTAGTATACAGTTCGTCTCAAATTGGTAGCTCACCATTGGGATCTGATAACGATTTTCTGTTGAATCAGTGGAAATGTAGGATATTCAATTCGTATCCTCTGTGGATATTTTGTATATTCGTTCTTGTTGGATATCTGGGAAATGGTTCAGCACAATCCTAAAGTTGGGAATTTTGATTTTCAGATTTTTTTTGGTCTTTCACCGTAGGGTAACAATTTCCTGAATGTCGAATTTCCTCTAAATTTAGATCGGCGAGAAGAAAACAGCTCGGGAGATTCCATGCCTTGAATTAATTTCTAGATATTCCTGGAGAACGAATATCTGAACAACAATTCAATTTTCTCCATGGAAGTCTGGAAAGATTATATATTATGTAGCCGTATTTTCCAACATTATTCCAATATGCCATTGAATTTTGTGGTTTATTATAGTTCCTGAGATCCCAAAGGTGGACATTAAATTTGAAAAAC